>CM042179.1:34026470-34041470 GCA_023376005.1 Doryteuthis pealeii | reverse complement strand
TCCAAAAGTCCAGAAAAGAAATCTTCCTTACGACACAAGAGTTTTATTTTTAAAAAACCGAGTCGCAGTTTGAGAGCTCAATGTGTGCTCTTAATGTTAGAGTCACAGAGCAAATATATAAGTAAAGAAATAACAAAAGACTTAGAGATTTAGCATTATAGTCTATTTCAGGGAGCTTAGACAAAGTGTCTAACTCTCCCAACTCATCAGATGCGAATTAAATTATTAAATAATTTAATTACTTATATATATATATATATATATATATATATATATATATATATATATATATATATATATATATATATAGAGAGAGAGAGAGAGAGAGATAGATAGATAGATAGATAGATAGATAGATATAGATATATATTGAAAGGAAAAATAAATAAAGGAAAGAAAATGTTGAATGGATAAAATAGATTTAATGTGAGTTACTAACACATGTTTCGACCAGGATTTTGTTCATGTACACATGTATTCTATTTTTTATTATTTTAAATATAAAATAAAATGATAATAATAATAGAAAATTATAAAATATTTAAGCATACAAAGAATAACGGCCTTCATCAGAGTAAAATGTTTGATATTTGATGTTAAAACGGTCAAAATACAGAGAATTTTGAAGTGTTTCTAAAAAAATATTAAAAAAAAATTATTTGAGAGGCGCTATATATATATATATATATATGTGTGTGTGTGTGTGTGTGTGTGTGTATATATGAATATATATGTATGCATATCTAAATATGTGTGTGTATGCGTGTGCATGTACATCTCAGTGGGGTGTGTGTGTATGCAGGTGACTAATGAGTGTGTGTGTGTGCATGTGTGTGTGTGTGTGTGTGTGTGTGTGTGTGTGCAGGTGATTAATGAGTGTGTATGTGTGTGTGTGTGTGTGTGTGTGCAGGTGATTAATGAGTGTGTGTGTGTGTGTGTGTGTATGTGTGCAGGTGATTAATGAGTGTGTGCGTGTGCAGGTGATTAATGAGTGTGTGTGTGTGTGTGTGTGTGTGGGTGCAGGTGATTAATGAGTGTAATTGTAGATGCACAAATCACCTAACGTTGAATTGTAGAACGATGATATGAGTTTAACATTCAAGATTGTCCCCTCTTTCCTTTATTCTTGTCTTCAAAGATATTAATTGACATTAAACCTTTTTAAAAGGTTTACATCTTTCATCTCAGTGACAGATTTCCTGATGGACATCTCTTTAATGTCTTTCTAATTTATAATAAAACTGTTTGTTGAGTTATCTTTCCTTTCCTGTAAGATAAACTTTTTCAATGATCATTATGGGATAGCTCAAAGGGACAAAGGAAAAAGATACGTAGAATGTTCTTTTTCTCTCAATATGGAATAGGATAAAAGTATTGATAAATTCAATACCTTTTTATAAATAACTTGTCATAACAATATAAACAATGGAATATTTGCTAAGAAGGTCAAATATACTGTATTAAGTGTCTACAATACTATTGAGGTGTTTTTTTTAACAAAATACTTTGATGTTATTTGGAGATAGATATGGCTTTGATGAGCGTTTGGATAGAAAATATATTTTATGTAGAAAAAATAAAAAAGAAGGAATTTAATGATATAATAGGCTCAATTTAATGATATAATAGGCTTAAACTAGCAGTAACAACTTTCTGAGTAAAACACAAAATAAGCCTCATTGGTGTTGTGGAATGTTAATACCAAAATTTGATTCAATTCTAAATTATGATAATCACTTCTCTGGATGTTTGAGATGAGGCTTGATGATTAGTATTATCTGCATTATTCGGACTATTGTCCTCATCTTTATTGTTGTTTGTACAACGTTTCGGCCAATATACCCTCCGGCTTTCTTCAGGTATTTCTTGTCAGACTCAGGAACCTTCTTTTCGAACTCGGGAACTTTCTTGTCATAATCGAGAGCCATCACGGAACTTTGAATTTAACCCATGGATTGAATAAAGGGTTAAGTTCAAAGTTCCATGAAGAGGGGATAGACTCCCTTGCTGTCTGGTTGATATCTACTTTAGACCACCCTGACAAGTTGACATTACTTACTTTTTATAGTTTCAAATATGTCTATCTATATGGGGATGTTTGTTTGTTTGTTTTATGGCATATCAACCCTTTTCGGGTCATCTAATTCTGAAACAATTCATTTTGATAAAACGTACTATGCTTCAAGTTCTTAATATCTTCAAATTGGTATAAATAATTTTCATTAACTTCATTTGGTTTAGTTTATTTGTTTTACGGCATATCAACCCTTTTTGGGTCATTTGATGCCGAATCAAGTCATTTTGATAAAAGTTCCTTTATCTTCAAATTGGTATAAATAATTTCATTAACTTCATTTGGTTTAGTTTATTTGTTTTACGGCATATCAACCCTTTTTGGTCATTTGATGCCGAATCAAGTCATTTTGATAAAAGTTCCTTTATCTTCAAATTGGTATAAATAATTTTCATTAACTTCATTTGGTTTGGTTTGGTTTGGTGTGGTTTGTTTAGTGATATTATAACCCTGTGGGTTATTTAATGCCAAAATCTGTGAGAGTGTAAGATAAAAGTTGGTACTTAAGTTTCCTTTACAGGTGTATTTTTGTAGATGTATTTCATGAATGTATTTTATATCTGATTCATAATTTTTGATAATTTTTTTTATTTCTCTCAAGAAGGATAAAATGTGATCCATGTTAGTATTCTCTAAATGGTGTTGCAGACTGTAAATATTTTTATTCATTTTTCAATAACTTCAGAATGAAATAAATCTAAATTTTGAAACTTTGCAAAATGCAATGCAAACAGCCTTCTTCGGGATTTGAACTAGGCCTGTAAAGTTAATTTCCTACAATGATAACTGTTACGCAACCTGCGCCTCTTATCTACAGCCTATGAATAAGTACAATCATCATCATCATCATCATCATCATCGTGTTGACAATAAGGATTCCCCTGACTCTCTCACTACCTGTTCTCTATCGTACATCGCACTTACCATGGCATCCAGTGTCTGCACAGAGCTGAGCAATAAAGTTTTTCGCTGGTCAGCCATATGTGGATGTTTCCACAGGAAAAAATCACATTAGTTTGTCCTTACTTCTCCAGCAGTGAGTATTTTCCAGACCTACTTCCAGGCCGGATTGACACTAGGAATTATTTTTTAAATACTTACTTCTCCAGAAGTGTCCAGCATATCTTGTTTGTCTCACCTAAATAGTTTGTGTAATAGGAGGCAAGTGATTGTACAGCTGTTTTCTGGTGGTGTTATATACTTATGTTCAGCCGGTGGTCCAGTGGCTTTGGCCCTGGACCTTATAAGCTAACAGCGTTTATCCCAGGGGGCTATGCCCCCAGGCAACACCTGCTCCCTTGATTTAAAAGGGCAGGGCTGGGTTTATAGCCCAGTGTCTGAGGCACCCCCCTTGAGGTGGAACGCCGACGGGATCAACACATTTTTTGCACCCGCCTCCCATGAATCTTGGCTCGTGGGTGGTCCCACATTAATTGGGCCTTGGGCCTAACCCGTACACATGGTGTACATGGTAAATATATATACTCGTGTTCAACATCAATAAACAGGGAGAGAGTCATTTTGTGTATAATGGAGAGAGGGAGACAGAGAAACAGAGTTAGAGATGATAACTTTACTTTTTAATTCTTTTTGCTGATTCTTCATCTAACTTGTCTGGCCGCCATCTTGTCTGGGCTTACTTTTATCTGCACTTAAGAGTTGGTCTTCTTCTTTCTTAATTCTTCTTACAAGCTGGGCTGAGCTGGGCTGGGCTGGTCATTGTCTTTAATGTTTAATTAATACAACATCAAGACTTGGTTGTACTTGGTCAAGTTTTATTTTCTTAGCCCATATTGATTCCGCTGCAGGGGGAGATGGACCTGGGAGAAACTAAAAGATAAATGTAATTCCCTAAACTCTACATATAAAATAATCACAGATGGGTTGACATGCTGTTAAAATCAATCAACCAATCGTATATTCAATACATGACCTGAATACAGTAACATTGATAAAATACAAGATGAAATTTATCAAAACTTTGTTGTTATACCTACTTGAAATTGTGTTGTGTTGAAAATTGAATACATTTCCTTCCAGTTAGTATTTTTAGAATACATGTGTTGTTCATCCTGTCTGTTCATCCATTGGGACAACCTGAAATTAAAATAAATAGCTGAAAAAAAAACGTCTTACAGGATTTTATATCATGAAAGTAAAGTCTGTGGAGTGGCTTATTGTCAGTATTAGCTGAACAATGAGGGAGTCTATCCCATTTTCACTAGCACTAGACCAGGGAGATTGTTTTTGTATCTGAGGTGGAGCACCACAACTGCTGTCATCTCCTAGATGTTGCTTTACTCCACAGATCAGATTACCCTACCTGTGCTACTCATGTGCTGAGTTGGCGAGGATTGGTATCGAAACTAAGCTCAGTTGTTGGAGCATCCACCTAGGAACCATAAGGTTCTGGATTTGATACTTGCCCTTGATAAATCCATGCTTGAATCTGCGCAGTAAGCTGACGGTCGGTGAGGCGCTCAACCTAAGGCACAAAAATCAATCTCACTGGTCTATCGATAGTGGAAAGGGGACAGATTCCCTTGCTGTCTGGCTGATACCAACAACAGGTCACTCTGCTTAAATTGTAAATTGACCCTATATTTATTTGTCCCATGTTATATTGCAAAATCTATTAATAATAGAGATTCGCTTCCGGTTTTTGTCTGCAACAAAAATTAGGTCACTGCTTACGTCACATTACCCAAAATTGTCATAACATAGAATAAATACACTCAAAATTTGAACATGCAGCATTAGACAGTCCTCATTGTTTTTTAAAACAAGTTTTAATAAATACATGACTGGTATTATATATCTATATATAGTTTGTTTTATTTTAATATATATTTAAAGTTTACATTTCAAATTGTTTTATTTTTTAATCCTTTAATGAATTTGCTGATTGTACTTCACTACTGAGCTAAGGGCTCACAGAATTTCCGAAATTGGCCGTCAAGATTGGATTTTCTGCATCAACCATGGATTGCAGGGTCTCTATATTTACTAAAAGTCTAGCCGAATGCCCACGTTGTGTTCAGATCTCAAACAACTAGAAATCTGCTATAGAAACTGATTTCCAAGGTTAACGGCGGCCTAGTGGTCACATAAAAAAGTGACTCTTTTTCTTTTTTAAAAATCTCAACAACATTTATATTCAAACAAAAGAATACAAACAATTATTTCTCAAGGCTGTGGGAGCGATGGACCTCTAATGAATAACTTCTGGTCGGAATACGATCAGGGCTCTGCAAGGTATTGTTCAAAACAGTTTGTAAAGTTGACTAAGTTTTTCAATGGTCTTAGCTGAAGTCAGTTTCTGTCGGTCCTCGGTATTTGCATTAATCTTCTCTACTAGCCCAGTCAGCTAATCTCCGAGCACGCTTGGCTTCGTCTCGTCTTCATCTGATTTTTCGTCAAAAACGTCTCAGTTAAATAATATCTCAACTGAACATTCGGATTTCCGGCTGACATTGAGGTATTAGAAATTTTCTCTGTACCTCCCACCCTGGCAGGGTACTACCCTCTCCTCAATTCTAACTACCAATAGAATTCACTTCCGCTAAATCGACAGAGGCTCAGTTCTTCCGGTGTTCTTAAGTGTTTCCCAACATATGGGTTTAATTCGTTTCCTCCGGTCACCTATAAGATATTCAACAAAGAGTTTATCTTTTTTTCTTAAGTGGAAAAGAAAATAATAAAAAGATTTTCTTCAAGGGCCCAAGATAATCATGGTCAACCGACTTCCAGATTATCTTTCTCCGTGCGACTTCAGTCTGGCCACATCAAAAGGCTGTCTCAATCGCAGCCGATTCAAGTGGACTCGCTTCTGGGAGGTCTTCTGACCCACTTGAGTTTTTACTTTCGATACGGACATTCCAAACACATTGTGTGCCCTTATCATTGCTACCATCTGTTTTGACCCTACTCCGACTCAAGCTTTAAATTTCCGTTTTTTTTCTTTCTTTTCTTTCTTTTTCTAATTTCAAACCAAGAAATCAGGTCACACTAGTAACCATAATAAAATTAGAAATTAGTTTTTTAAGAATTACAACTGTAATTTTCTTAAATTCTTCCTTGTTGCCAATTTGCCATTTTTTGGTGTCTAAAAAATTCCAGGCCCACAAAATAGAAATGGAGGATATTTCTGCTTTTTTGTCCATTAAATCCGATATAATTTCGCTCTGGCTTAAATAACTGACATAATCGGAACTTGCTTAAATAGAACTGATTTAATCTTTCTAATTTCATATAATATTTATTACATTAAAACTTAAATACTTACATCTAAAACCGTAAAGTCATCGGGGCGGCCAAATGTCGGTATCAGCCAGACAGCGAGGGAGTCTATCCCCTTTTCACTAGCGCTAGACCAAGGAGATTATTTTTTGGCGTCTGAGGTGGAGCGCCACTCCTACCATCAGCTCCTCACTTTACCACACAGATCCCTGTGCTACTCATACGCTGAGTTGGTGAGGGCTGGTACTTTTACTAGGAATACTGATTGCTTCAAATAAAAAACCGGATTTATTTTAAACCAAATATGCCAGTAAATACTATGCGTTAGTTATAACAAACTGGGTGGTCCAAAATGTTACAATGTGTTTTGACATCCAGTAGGCCTTCCTTGGTAATCCTTTGGTAAAGATTCCTCAGTATTGGTAATCGTCTAGTAATCCTTGGTAATCCCTTGTTAAAGATTCCTGTTGGCCTTAAGCCAGAGCGCTTGTTCAGTGGAATTGGATCCTTGGTAAGCCCTTGGTAAAGAGTCCTGAGTATTGGTAATCCTGAGTCCCTCCTCAATGAGTGCAATTAGAATTATGGCCAGTGTGAGGGTTTAAGTAGTGTATCAGCCACGCAGCATGATTGGTGATTTGGCCAGAGTAATAAACCACGTGACTTAGGTTAGTCTATAAATCCAGGTGGGCAACTGGAGCACACCTTATATCCTAAAATATTCCAATACAAAAGTCTTGTCACCTCTTACAAATTATTTTAACTTTCATTATTTTTGTTTTAATAATATAATATATAATATCATTAATTATAGTAAAGTGAAAAGTTAGACAAATACTTGGACCTTGCCAGAGAACTGAGAAAACTGGAACATGAAGGTGAAGGTTGTGCCAATTGTAATTGGTGCCCTTGGAACGACCCCCAAAGGTCTGGAAAAGAATTTGGGTGAATTTGAAATCAGAGGAAGAATTGAGACCATCCAAACTACAACATTGTTAAGATTGGCTATAATAGACCCGGAGACCTGAGGAGACTTGCTGTCACTCAGTCACCAGTGAACCACCGGCTACAGCAGGTGTGAAAAACTCGATAATGATAATATAATTTTGTATTTGATCAATTTAGCTCAGTTGGTAGAGCATCTGCCTAGGACCTACAAGGTTCCAGTTTCGATACTAGGCGCTCACCAACTCAGCACCGGAGTAGCACTGCATGGTAAAGTGGAGAGCTGATAGTACGTGTGATGCTCCACCTCAGATGCAAAAACAATCTCCCTGGTCTAGTGCTAAAGAAAAGGAGAGAGACTCCCTCACTGTCCAATTGATACCAACAATATGCCATTCCACCAACTTTACCAATTAGGAGACAAGACTTTCGGACCACTCTATTAAATTTTCTAAGTCCACCTATTTCCAGTGTTGTATACCCTTTTCATTACTTCTTACTTACTTCTATTCTTCTTCTGGCGTCTTTGACATCTTAAGTTCTTCTAGCGTCTCTTCTAACATTTGGACTTCGTCTTGGTGGTCGGTCGCACTTAACCCATTTCTTCTTCTAGATCAGTCTTGTTACCAAGACATTCACCAACCACAAAACTGTGTTATTTTCTTAAACTTTTATTTACTTAACTATACATTTCATGTAACTAAATATCTGACTAACATAGCGCACATATGCAGTGTGAGTTCCAGTTAGGGCAGGATATCCTCTCTGCCTGATGTCCAACTGAAAACTGAGGACCCAACCAGGTCCCACGTGACTTCACGTATTTTGCAGGCTTTCTGTAGTATTCCATGGAAAGTCCCGCCCGTGATATGAAAAGGACCATCCCTTTAGAAATACAGGGGATTGACAATAATCTTATGCAACCGCATAGATTATGTAACACCAGGCCATTTTTAAAACTATGATTTTTGTAAGGACTTTGTGAACATAAACAGGTAAACATTTATAGAGCATGTGATTTAATGGTTATCATCACAGGATGATAGACATGGTGACTCAAGTTCTGCATTTTACTTAGTGGTAACACCTTTGGGAAAGGTATACATCCAACTATTTTCCCTCCACCTATGGGTAATAGTAGAGTAGACTGGGATATTTAACCTTGTTATGGCAATAAGTCTAGAAGGAAACTCTGAATTCAAACTGTTAAACTTTGTATAAAATGACCTTGTGTCACATTGTGCTCACGGTAGATGGGTTTGGTGAATATACATATATATGATTGAAAAGAGATAGGAAAAACAAATGTTCATAGTACGCTGACAGATATCTGTTTTGACCTTTATAAAAATGGACTTCTTCAAACATAGTGGTGATATAAGCAGTGACATAGTTTCGGTTACAGACAAATAGAGACAGAATTTCCATTATCAATAGATATAATAAAAATGGATATTATTAGGTATAATCTATTATATTATTATTCATTACCAAATTGTACATCCCTAAAACTCTGTACCAACGCAATGCTCAATATGGGCATGAGGCTGGTTTAGAGAACCAAATCAGGAACAGACGTTAACTACCAGAAAACTCTGACAGAAATGGATTGATACAAATACATATACAAAAACATAGAGGAAATTTGAATGCACATGTGTGTGTGTGTGCGTGTGTGTGTCCATATATATATATATATATATATTATATATATATATATATATATATGAGGAAAAGGGTGTGGGATGAATCTGACAGAATGAGGTAAAATATAAGGAATGAAAGAACAAAACTCAGACAGAGATGTGTAATATATTTTGCTGGAGTTTTGAACTCGGCTTCATCAGCTTTTATTGAAGTGTCATTCAATAAAAGCTGATGAAGCCGACTCCAAAACTCCCGCAAAATATATTACACATCTCTGTCTGAGTTTTGTTCTTTCATTCCTTATATTTTACCTCATATATATATATATATATATATATATATATATATATATATATATATATATATAGAGAGAGAGAGAGAGAGAGAGAGATAAATAAATATTTTGGTTTATATTTTTATATTTATTTAAGTGGGAACAAGTTAGCTACCATTGGTTTCTTGCTGTGAGTGTTTAATCTTTTAAAGCTGAGCACTCATCAGGTAACGAAAAATGTTTTTGAAATGATACAAATAATATGAATATCATTATAAATAATGTGTGTGTGCGCGCGCGCGTGTGTAATTAAAAGTTGAGGAACAAAAGTGGATAAAACACAAACAATTTCAATCAATTAATATTTTGCCTCAACATTTTTGTTCCTCAACATTTAATCAAAATTTTGTCAGATTTTACTCAATCTGTTACTTCCTCATATATACTAGCAAATATATGCACCCTACGGGTGCAAGTATTTAAGTTTTAATGTAATAAAATATTGTATTAAATTAGAAAGGCTAATGAAACTAAATGGGAAATGCAGATAAAAAAAAATTTGAAACAGAGGGAGTATAATCGAAAAATAGAACAACTGAAACTCACACTTCCATCACTCTCGTCTTTCATTGTTATTTTTTCTAATTTAAGTATTTACTTAAAAGAGTAAGTAAAGAATAAAATTACAGTTATTTTTTCTTGTTAATGGATTTCATTGAAGAGATTTTTGCTTATATTCATTAAAATAAAACCAAACAGTTAGAAATCAATAATACTAAGCACATATTTATTAAAATCACATTTTTAATATCAATATGCAAATTATCCTTTCCGTTCACACTGTAAACCGCTATTTTGTTGTATATATAAATATAATTGCATGTTGTCAGTATGTAGACATGGTTAACAGTATTAATAAAGTAAGACAATTTTATTAATAATTGAGGTTTAGATAAAAAATAAAATCATGGAGAATGCGATGTCAATAACTAAAGGAATTGTAACTTGAGTAGTAATATAGTTTCGGTTACAGACAGAAACCAGACAATCTCCATTATAATAAGATATATATATATATATATATATATATATATATATATATATAATAATTAATATAATATTGATGATATAGTTTGCAATATTTATTAGTAAAGAGTGCTCAATATCATTGATAGAACATGTACATGTAAGTTAGGGTAGTGAAGACATAACTGACAGTTTCTCAGCTATGCACTTACAAATACATAGGGGAGAAACGGTCAAGGTTGAGTTCACATCTTTCGTACAGTAACTGATATATATATATATATATATTATATATATATATATATATATATATGTGTGTGTGTGTGTGTGTGTGTGTGTAATATATATATATATATATGTAATATAGGGAAAAATTTGAAAAAACACAGGTTCAAATAAAATGAGTGGTATTTATTCAGCCAACACTGCAGTGTTTCAATGTGTTTAGTAGATCTTCTTCAGGGCTTTTGTTGATATAAGGAAAAGTTAAAATTTATCACAGAATAATAAGGAGACTGTGATCGGTTTGTTTACAATGTTTTGAATGGAAAGTTAGCGTAAACATTGTAAACAAACCGATCACAGTCTCCTTATTATTCTGTGATAAATTTTTACCCGTCTAGAAGGAAAACTCTGAATTCAAACCTGGTCCCTACTAGAATAGACTCAGGCCAACTTAGTGATATATTTCACTGGGCTCTTTAACCTTGGTTAGGAGAAGGAAAACTCTGAATTCAAACCTGGTCACTACTAAAATAGACCAGGCCTACTTAGTGATCTATTTCACTGGGCTCTTTAACCTTGGTTAGGCACCAGTCTTGGAGAAGGAAAACTCTGATTCAAACCTGGTCACTACTAAGATAGACCCAGGCCTACTTAGTGATCTATTTCACTGGGCTCTTTAACCTTGGTTAGGCAACCAGTCTTGGAGAAGGAAAACTCTGAATTCAAACCTGGTCACTACTAAAATAGACCCAGGCCTACTTAGTGATCTATTTCACTGGGCTCTTTAACCTTGGTTAGGCAACCAGTCTTGGAGAAGGAAAACTCTGAATTCAAACCTGTTAAACTCTGCTTACAAAATTGACCTTGTGTTGTATCCTACTCTTGTGGAGGGGTCAGTAAATACATACATATATATATATATATATATATATATGTGTGTGTGTGTGTGTGTGTGTGTGTGTGTGTGCTTGTGTATCTAAATTAAAGTAGCGTGGACATGAAATCAACAGTGTTTGGTTATTGACACTTTCTTGCCGATGAGATTTTGACACCAAAGGTGAGAAACTGTCAGTAACCAAGTGCCATTGACTTCATGTCTATGCCACCCTAACTTAGATATATAAATGATATTGAGCTCTATTTACTTATAAATATAGCACACTATATTATCAATACCAATATTCATATATATATATATATTAAATTTTGATAGAGGAATTATATATAATTGATAATTGAATCATATTACCATGACCAGACAACTCAGCAACACCATTTGCGACATCCGGCAGTAGCGGAGATTGTGGTATGCACTGCTGATGAGACCAAAGGAGGTCGAAACAGCTGTCCAGTGCTCCGGATGTTGCAAATGGTGTTTGCCGAGTTGTCTGGTCGTGGTAATATGATTCAATTATCAAAATATATATATATATATTATATATAATATATATATATATATATATCAGAGATTAAATATTATTGATTTAATATCCCGTAACTGCAGTTTCATGCACACTTGCAATCATTAGACGGTCAAAATGTTAAAATTTAAAAAAAAAAACAAAAACGGTGGTTTGTTTTAAAAATATTCCACATTTTGACTGCCCGACAATTGCAAGTACATATGAAACTGCAGTTACGGGATAATAAATCCATAATATTTAACCTCTGATTTTTAAAAAGCCTGCTCTACTATTTTAGCATTGAGCACCTTCATATGATAATACTTTTCACATTCATTCTCCATTACACACACACACACACACACATATATTATATATATATATATATATATATATATATCATATTATAAAATGGGTACAAGAGATAACCTACTCAAGTTTCACCATAAGGATCTTCAAGGTTAAATCCACTGAATTAATCGAGACACCGATTAATAGCAGTCGATTTCACGTGTGTGTTCATTGCACTAAAATGTTGTACCCATTTTATAATAAATTTGCTCCACTTAGTATTGAACACTTTGTATTATATATATAATATATATATATATATATATATATATATATATATATATATATATATATAAAATGTTGTTCTGGTTCTAACGGGAGAACATTCAATATTTTATAAAAAAGAAGGTCCGCAAAATGTATTATGTTTTCAGAAAAAAATTTATTCTTTTTATCTTACATATGCAACACGTGTTTCAGATCTTCTGGTATCTTCTTCAGGCTTTGATTGATAATATGAAAATAAATTCTTACATGCGTGTATATATATATATACATGAGCATTTAACTTCCCTCTTCCTGTTTGGTGGGAGTGGAGTATAAAGGAATTTCATTTTTAACATTAGTCTTTTAAACAGGTGTTTTTGTTTTCTGTGTGGCTTGGTAATAAATTCATTAACTGAGCTTTTATAACTCTTTTATTAGAGTTTTTTCTGTTGTAGTTCATCAGATATTCATTTGATATGTCAGGTGTATGTGTTTGTAATTTGTTTTTTGTTCTAGAGAATTTCTGTGTTTTTCTACTTAAATTTCTACTTTTTGGGTGTGTGTATGTGTGTGTTTATGTATATGTGTCTATGTCTACTTTTTGTGTGCGTGTGTGTGTGTATGTGCATGTTCGTGTGGGTGCCTATGTACATGGTTGTATTTGGTGTGTATATGTATATATATACATACCTAAGAGTTGAATTTTAAACTAAGAATTAAATTTAACTTTATTTAAAATAAGGTTGGTGTGTGTCTTTTACATTACTTAGTTTGTATATATATATACCCATATATGCGTATTTATATGTTGCATTATATAGTTTGAAATTTTTTTTGTGTATGCATGTATACATGTGTGTGTTTGGTTAAGTTCAGTTTAGTTATGTGTGTTTTAGTGTGTTCCTATGTGTGTGTGTGCGTGTTCGTGTTGGTGTCTATGTACATGGTTGTATTTGGTGTTTATATGCATATATGCATAGGAATTGGATTTAAAATAAGAATTAAATCTAAAATAAGATTGGTGTGTGTCTTTTTCATTACTTAGTTTGTACATACATATACGCATACATGTATACATACATATGCATACCTACATACACATACATGTTGTATTATATAATTTTCATATTTTATTTTGTGGTTTATACGTCTGTGTAGTAAAGTTTTTTGTTGTTGCTGTGTGTGTGCATGTATGTGCGCATGTGTGTGTTTGGTTAAGTTTAGTTTAGTTGTGTGTTCGGGCGTGTTTGTGTGTTCCTATATATATATATATATATATATATATATATATATATATATATGTGTATGTGTGTGTGTGTGTGTGTGTGTGTGTTGTGTGTGTGTGTGTGTGTGTGTGTGTGTTGTGTGAGTGTTTATGTTCATGGTTGTATTTGGTGTTCATATGTACATATATATTAAGAATTGAGTTTAAGATAAGTATTAAATTTAAAATAAGATTGGTGTGTGTCTTTTACATTACTTAGTTTGTACACATATATACCTATATATGCATACACACTCGCACACCCACACACACACATATGCATTGTATTATATAATTTGTATATTTTATTTTGTGGTTTATACATTTGTGTAGTAAAGTTTTTGTTGTTGTTGTGTGTGTATATGTATGTGTGCATGTGTGTGTTTGGTTAAGTTTAATTTAGTTGTGTGTTTGTGTGTATGTCTTAGTGCGTTCCTATGTGTGTGTGTCTTTTTCGTATATACATGTATACGTACACACATACATATATTTCATATTATATTATTATTATTTTGTGGTTTACATGTTTGTGTAGCAAAGTTGTTTTTATTGTTGTGCATATGTATGTGCTTGGTTAGGTTCAGTTTAGTGTGTGTTCTGGTGTGCCTATTTTGTTCCTATATATGTGTTTTACACATATATACACACACATACACACATATATACACACATATACATACACATATACATACACACATATACACATATACACATATACATACACATATATATATATACACACATATACACATACACATACACACATACACACATATACACATATACATACACATATACACATATACATACACACATATATATATAATCATACACACATATACACATATACATACACACATACACACATATACACATATACATACACATATATATATATATATATAATCATAAATCTTATGATCATTATTAAAATATTTCCATAAAAGCTCATTGTCACCTCCATGTTATGAATTGTTTCACAACATGCAACATTTCAATTAAATGATACACAAAATGCAATCATAGAACTGGAAAGGGAAACTCTTTCATATTTTCAAGATCTTGTTCACCTTCCAGCATTTATTGTCTGTTCCAATAATTTCTCATGCTGTGATTCCAACGAATCCAAGATTTTGGTAAAACCTTTCGAAGAAGTAATCAAACCAAAAGTGTGGCATGAGACCACAAAAAGTGAGCAGCAAATTTTGATGATTGAATTATGATGCTATGTATTTAGATGAATAAAAGATTTGTCAGAAACTAATAATTGTGTCCCATCCTGCTCGTGTGGATGATACCAACTTTGCGACTACTTTTCTTTGCTTTATTCTTTAACAGGTTTGAGGCA
>CM042179.1:33971470-34016470 GCA_023376005.1 Doryteuthis pealeii | reverse complement strand
ATATATATATAAAGTGTTGTTCTGTTTGCAATGGGAGAAAATTCAATATTTTATAAAAAAAAGATGGTCCACAAAATGTGTTTTAGAAAAAATGGATTATGCTATTCGAAAATTTTTTAAATTTTTGTCTTACATTTAAAAAATTTTATATATATATATATATATACAGGGTGATTGTAAAGTAACTCCCTTTCCTACTTTAAAAATCTTATCTTTTATTTCTGAATCATTATTTTTACAAAAAAATGAATATGAGAAGAACACACATAACATGTAGTTTTATTTAAAATTCTATATGAGCACCATCATTCGCCTCCAGCCTCTCAAGCCACTCAGGAATCACATCAACGGATCTTCCCAGTAACTCTTGTGGAATGGCAGAAATAAATTCTTGTATTCATCCTTGAAGTTATTCCAAAATCATTAGTTTCATAGAGTAGACTTGCTCCTTCACCCAACTGCAAAGAAAAAATATACGGGGTGATAAATTAGGGCTCCTGACCAGCCATTCATTTGGACCACATCTACCCATCCATCTCCTAGGAAAATGGTGATTCAAACATTCACAAACAACAATAGCAAAATGTGGAGAACCACCATCTTGCACAACACAAATTTAATTGTCATATATTAAGAAACATACATTAAAGAATTGAGAAAATATAACTGCATGCAAAAAAATTATCAATAGTTTAAAGTAGAGAGTTACTTTTCAATCACCCTATATTGTTGGCAACCTCCCATCTATTTTAGACGATGGCATAGTTTTTTGTTTATTTGTTTTTTGTTTATTTGTTTTTTTTTTGTTTTGTTGTTTTTTTTTGTTTGTTTGTTTTCTTTTTTTGTTTTTTTTTCTGTTTTGTCGTTTTTTTTTTGTTTTTTTTTTCACTCTCTGAACTGACTGATCCTCGAATGGCAGTCTCTGGTGCAATCTGTGATGGATAGATGGGGATATATAAGCAGTGATAGATAGATAGATAAATAGATAGATGAATAGATAGATATGAATAGACTGAGATATGAACAGACTGAGATAGATAGATGGATAGATAGATAGATAGATAGATAAACAGTTTGAAAGAGATAGATAGATAGATAGATATGAACAGAATGAGATAGATAGATAGATAGTCTGAAAGAGATAGATAGATAGATAGATATGAACAGACTGAGATAGATAGATAGATAGATAGAGTGATTGATTGATAGATAAATAGATAGATAGATAGATAGATATGAACAGGCTGAGATAGATAGATAGATAGATAGATAGATAGAGTGATTGATTGATAGATAAATAGATAAATAGATAGATAGATAGATAGATAGATAGATATGAACAGGCTGAGATAGATAGATAGATAGATAGATAGATAGATATGAACAGACTGAGATAGATAGATAGATAGATATGAACAGACTGAGATAGATAGATAGATAGATAGATAGAGTGATTGATTGATAGATAAATAGATAGATAGATAGATAAATATGAACAGGCTGAGATAGATGGATAGATAGATCGATAGATAGATAGAGTGATTGATTGATAGATAAATAGATAGATAGATAGATATGAACAGGCTGAGATAGATAGATAGATAGATAGATAGATAGATATGAACAGACTGAGGTAGATAGATAGATAGATAGAGTGATTGATAGATAAATAGATAGATAGATAGATATGAACAGACTGAGATAGATAGATAGATAGATAGATAGAGTGATTGATTGATAGATAAATAGATAGATAGATAGATAGATAGATATGAACAGGCTGAGATATATAGATAGATAGATAGATAGATAGATAGAGTGATTGATTGATAGATAAATAGATAGATAGATAGATATGAATAAACTGGGATAGATAGATAGATAGATAGATAGAGTGATTGATTGATAGATAAATAGATAGATAGATAGATAGATATGAACAGGCTGAGATAGATAGATAGATAGATAGATAGATAGATTGATTGATTGATAGATAAATAGATAGATAGATAGATAGATATGAACAGGCTGAGATAGATAGATAGATAGATAGAGTGATTGATTGATAGATAAATAGATTGATAGATAGATAGATAGATATGAACAGGCTGAGATAGATAGATAGATAGATAGATAGATAGAGTGATTGATTGATAGATAAATAGATAGATAGATAGATATATATGAATAGACTGGGATAGATAGATAGATAGATAGAGTGATTGATTGATAGATAAATAGATAGATAGATAGATAGATATGAACAGGCTGAGATAGATAGATAGATAGATAGATAGAGTGATTGATTGATTGATAGATGAATAGATAGATAGATAGATAGATATGAATAGACTGGGATAGATAGATAGATAGATAGAGTGATTGATTGATAGATAAATAGATAGATAGATAGATAGATATGAACAGGCTAAGATAGATAGATAGATAGATAGATAGATAGATAGATAGATAGATGAGTGATTGATTGATAGATAAATAGATAGATAGATAGATAGATATGAATAGACTGAGATAGATAGATAGATAGATATATAGATATGAACAGACTGAGATAGATAGATAGATAGATAGAGTGATAAATAGATAGATAGATAGATAGATAGATATGAACAGACTGAGATAGATAGATAGATAGATAGATAGAGTGATAGATAGAGTGATTGATTGATAGATAAATAGATAGATAGATAGATAGATAGATAGATATGAATAGACTGAGATAGATAGATAGATAGATAGATATGAAATGACTGAGATAGATAGATAGATAGATAGATAGATAGATAGATTGATTGATAGATAAATAGATTGATAGATAGATAGATATGAACAGGCTGAGATAGATAGATAGATAGATAGATAGATAGATAGATTGATTGATTGATAGATAAATAGATAGATAGATAGATATGAATAGACTGGGATAGATAGATAGATAGAGTGATTGATTGATAGATTGATAGATAGATAGATAGATAGATATGAATAGACTGGGATAGATAGATAGATAGAGTGATTGATTGATAGATTGATAGATAGATAGATAGATAGATATGAATAGACTGGGATAGATATAAACTATATTTACAAAAGGAACAGATGTGAATTAAATTTGTATTTCATATATATCAAATGGGACATCACCTGAGGCAAAATCATCATGTGTATACTAATATGCTCGGCTGACTAATATAAACCACATATATGGGTCATACTAATTAAAAAATGGAGACAACCAACTAATTGGTAGAGCATGCATTATGTTAATTGATTTTAATAAAAGATTCATTCACAAACTTTAAAATTTTAGTAAAATGTAATACAAATATCATTCATTAACTAGTGATCAGAATTCACACATGAAATTCTCACTACATGTTTCTTCAGCAATATATATTTACCAATACGAGTAGGATGCAACACAAGGTCAATTTCATAAGTGGAGTTAACCATAGTTTTGAAATTCCAGATGTGTAGTTGGTTTAGGCCTTATTTGCTGATATAAAAACCTTTCAGTTGATAGGAAAGCAGTTCAATCCACTTATCTTCCAGCCACGCTCTCAGTTCTAAGTGTGGATTCATTGCTAAAAGTAGGCCGAGTTACTGGATATTTAGGTTACACTTATTCGTCAATTAATTAGGTGCTTGGTTATCTGATACTTCTATAAAGCTGTCCGATCCTTTGATCCTTTCATCTAAATATCAGGATTGCGCAAGCAAATTAGGGTTTTTCTGGATTATAGGATAGCGTTAGAGAAGAGAAAATATACAGCACATTTCCATGAATTAAATTAAAATATTTTTATATTAAACATTTTCGTGAAACACTTAATATAAGAATAAAAAAAATCCCAAGTAACACAATTCGTGCCTACTTCATGACTGCTGTGCTTGTGTATACTCTAACTACAGCTAAACGGCCTTCCGACCAACGAGGCAAGGATGTGATAGCAAGGTCAATATGATTTCTTAAGCGGAGGTTCAAACAGGTTTGAAATGTGGAAGAGTTTTCCTTTTCATCCTTTCGCACCCGGTTTTGTCCTAACCAAAGATAAATTGATAATACAGGAGCCGCGGAGATCATGCTTGCCTACTATAATATTTTGACCAAGACCATGCGTGAGGTACGTCAATCATGTAATTCATAACTGCTTGGTTTTGCTCACAAGTAGTTATTTAGTACATATGGGAAATATGCATGTATACCAGTCCATGTGGACTGATAGTGTAACTTGGGGCGTTGGAGATGTCACTGTGTCAGCTTTGCTGGGATGGGTGTACCAAAAGCAGATATATACATTAGGATAGGTGCGATCCTAATTATTAATATCACCAGCTGTGACTATATTTTAAAAACCTAATTTATACTTATACCATATCTTCTTCGTGCGATTGGCCACTTGACGATTGCCTCTGCATTTGTTGCAAGTCCATCGTGTGCGTAAATGTTCCATTGGTTGCACAAATAGTGAAGAGTAAACAGTTGATTGTAAAATCTCGTTATTCAATGACTTGTCTTGATTTCTGATTCTGATATGGTTGAATGCTTCAGAATTATTTGATTATCAAGAACTCATCTATCTACGTAAGTATCGATTTTATGTAATTTGGCATACTAGCTTTTTCTCTCTAAATATAAGTGATTCACATACGTATAAGTCTGTGTATAGCAGATAGGAGTCACTGCTTATCTCAGCTGTATGTCCAGGAGATGAGCAAACTAAGTACCCGAAAGGCAGTATTATTCGGTAGATGGCTCAATATAAAATAGAGCTGTTAATAAAATAAAAGATGAAGTATATAAAGGTTTTTACATATCTATTTTTAGGTGACAAAAGAACATTCACGACCCAGATTGGGTTTGCATACCAATGCATCATCAGTGAAGGATGTCGGCAGTGAAAGCCAATGTATGGAGTGTGGTGAAATGTAATCACTATGTATCTCTAATCAAATAACTAGATTTGCGCTACAAAAGTCCGATAATTATATATATTCTTATGTGAATATTAATAATGCTGATANACAAAAAAAAAAACAGCCTTGGACCAGACCGGTCTATGGGCTGGCGTAGTACACACAAACATAAATATGAATAAGAGTGATTGGCCTAATCAGACAGGCTGGACAGCGAAGGCACCCTCACAGGCTCTATTTATTGAGTAACAGCTTAAATTTATTGTTGTGTAACTTACAGATTGGGATAGCAACTCGGCATCAGGGGTTGGTTGTGATACTACCACAAGGCCCATAGACCGGGATGGCCAAGGGGGGGGTGTACACCAGAAGAGTGGGTTTCATATATTTTACTATGAATACCTCCAGTCAGTAGCATCACTTGCCTAGGAATCCCAAGGTTCCTGGTTCGATACTGGCCGTTGCCCGACTCAGTCTATGATAGCCACAGGGATATGTGGCTGGTTAAAGTGAGGGAGCTGATGGTACGGTGTGGTGCTCTTACCCCAATATTCAAAAAACATCTCCGTTGGTTCTAGCGCTAGTGAAAAGGAGACTCCCTCCGCTGTCTAGCTGATACTGACATTAAGCCCATCCCGTCATACTACTTTTTACTTTACTACTTAATGAAAAGGACAATGTAGTAGAGCGGAGGGGACTCGTATAATAGATTCAGGGGTGGCCCATACATTAGACTGTTAGAGAGGCTCTGAACCCTAGCACCCGGAGACGCTAAAGATGAGGAGCGGAAGGATTTACTTGACTTTAAGATGTGATTATAGGATTATTCTGCGGTATTAAGATTTTACAAGAGGAATTAGAGATTACCACAGGACGTGGGGCGTTATCAATGGAAAAAGTAGTGACTATGCAAGCAAGCTGAAATTGCACCCCCCGTCAAAACATTTCTGACACCCATTTTTTAGTATAGGTTTACCTCCAGTCATTAGAGGCCAATTCCACCTTTCCAAGAACCCCAATGTCTGGTTCCGATGCCAGCACTCACCAATGAGTAGACAGTTTAGATATAGGTGAGTTAAAGTAGGGAGCTCATGTGAGCATTTGCTGCTCCATTAGAAAATAAACCAAGCTACAAAATAAAAAAAAACCACCCCCCGGGGCAATGTGAAAAATTAAATTTTGAAACATATGGCCTGAGGGCGTGGTGAGTTAAAAATTCCCAATTGTCAGTGAGTTTGTACCCTAAGTAAGTAAAATTCATCGAACTCAGTAAAGGATTAAAAAAATAAAAAAAATTTGAAATGTTAAACTTTAAATATGTAGTTCAAACTAAAACAAACTATTTATATAGATATTATAATACCAGTCATTATTTATTAAAACTGTTTTTAAAAAACAATGAGGACTGGTGCTAATTTCTGCGGTAACATAATTCTTGGAGTGTATTTAATTCTATGTGTATGAATCGGATTTTTGGAGGCGTAATGTGACCGTAATAGGCCCCCAGTGCACCGTTAATTTTTGTGACCCAGAACCAAAAAACCGAAGCAATTCTCCCATTTCCAATGAGATATTAAGGTTAATTTGGCAATTTACTCTGTTCATTCAAAATGGACCAATATCCATCAAACATAGTTAATTTTCCGGGTTTAGCAGGTCCACGCAGAGCAATCCCACTTGGAGAACCCCACCAAGAGTCCACCCCCGACCAACTTCAGCCAACAATGAGTAGCCAACACTTGGGTGACATTATTTGGGGTGCCCAGTCAAAACCTTTGGAAGCAGTATGATCGTTAAGGTGTATGCCCACTTCAACCTTAGGATTTGAAAAAAACCCTATTGTCTAGTTCTTGCTGAAAAAAGATATCCTGGCGCTGATAACTGACAAGGTAGTCATTCCTTTTAAACCTTTACTTTACTTAATTGTTATAATTTAGAAAAAACCGTTCCAGCTGATATGCCCCTCCCATCTATCTTTAAGTGTATCATTGTCAAAACTAAGGGACCTTCCTTTCGTCAACATGGGAGCCTTTCGGGTGTCAGCAATGTGGTTCTTTTCAGCAAAACATTCAACCATACTAACCTCTAATCCCATCCGGTATAGTTGTTTCTTCATTCTATTTAATTCTAGGGAAAATTTCCTTAGAAAACCTAAGGAACCCTTCCTGGGTGGTCAACCATTGGGAGTCCTTTCAATTGTCAGAATTGTGTGTGGTCTTTCACCCGATAACATCTCCAACCAACCTCTGTTAAATTCCCACTTCGGGTCTTACGGATTGTCCAAGTTCTATTAATCCCAAAAGGAAAACGTTCCTTTAACACTAAGGAATCCTTTTCGTTCCAAACTATGGAGCCTTTCCAATTGTTCAGTTAAGGTGGTGTCTTCCACCAAAACCTTCACCAAACTCTTTAAATCCCATTCCGGGTAGATTGTTTCTCATTACTTTATTATCTATGGAACCCCGCCTGCCTTAAACTTAAGGAACCAATTCCTTGTCAACATTGGGGAACCTTTCATGTTCAAATGTTTGTTCCCTTCAAACAAAAACTTCAACCCAAATCTTAATCCATTCCGGGCGGGATAGATTGTTTCATTCTGATTAATCTAAAGCGAACCTTCTTAAACTAAGGAACCTTTTCTTGTCAAACAGTGGCAGCCTTCATGTCAGGAATGTGTGTCTTCACAAAACTTCTCAACCCAAACTCTTATCCCACATTCTTTTAGCTCAGATATTCCTGATTTTCGCGGCGCCCCATAAGCACTTTTGTCCTTCATTCATATTAAATCCAAACGGGAACCTTACCATTACAAACCTCAAGAACCCTTCTGTGGTCAATAACCATGGAGAGCCTTTTCATGTCCCAGGAAATTTGTGAAGTGTCTTCATCCACTCAATAACTTTCAAACGCAAAGCTAGTGCGCTTAAATTTCCCATTCCCGTGCGTAGCATTGTTTTCTCCATTCTATGTATCTTAAGACCTTCTGAAACTAAAGGAACCCTTCTTGTCAACACATCGGGAATCCTTTTGATGTAACGAACCTTCAGTTGGTGCGAGTCGTGCTCAATAACAAAAACGTTCAACACCCCAAGAACTCTCTGAATCCATTTTCGTTCGTCCGCGGCTTGCAGATGGTGTTTCTCACGCATTCTCCTAACGAAGTCAACAAATAAGCCCTCTCATTAAACTAAAGATTCAAGGCAGCCCCTTCTGTTTCTGTTGGAAGTCATAAAGCTTATGGCGTCGAGCCCTCCATCCATCGGCAATGCTGGTGTTCTTCACATTAACTAACATTAACTTCAAAAAGCCCCGAAATCCCTCTTAATCCATTCGGGTAAGTTGCTCATTTCTACTTTAAGTTCCCAAACAGGAAAACCTTCTATTAAAAACTTAGGATAAATCCGCTTCTGTCTATAACATCACTGCGAAATCCTTCTAAACGTGTTCAGAATTGGTCATGGTGTCTTTCCCCACACAATACATTGTCAAAACCAAACTCTTTGTAATCCCAACTTCGGGCTTATAGATGTTTTTCCCTATTACCATCGTCTATTAATATAAGGAACCTTCTTAAACTAAGACACCCTCTTCCTTTGGGCGCTTCAAAGACATAAGGAAGCCTTCATGTCCAGAATGTTGTGTCTTTCACAAAACTCTTCACCTAAAACCTCTTAATTCCATTCGGTAGATTTCCGGTTCTCATTCCTATTAAACTAAGAACCTTCTTTAAACTCAAGGAACCTTTAATCCTTGTCAACCATGGAGACGCCTTCATGTCAAGAATGTTGTGGTCTACCAAACACATTACAAACCCCATACGTCTTAATTCCATTCCAGGATTAGATTGGTCTTCATTCTAGTTTACGACTAAGGATAAGCCCTTCCTTAAACTAAGGAACCTCCCTCTTGGGTCAAACATGGGGCAGCCTTCATGTCAGGAATGTTGTCGGTGCTTCACAAAAACTTTATAGCCCCAAACTCTTAATCCATTCAGGGTAGATTTGTTCTCATCTCCATTAATCTAAGGAACCCTTCTTAAACTAAAAGGAAACCTTACTTGCAAAACATGGAGCTATCCATGTCAGAATGTTGCTGTTCTTCACCAAAACTTTCAACCAAACTCTTTAATCCATTTCGGGGTAGATTGTTCTCCATTCTATTAATCTAAGGAAAACATTCTTAAACTAAGAACCTTCTTGTCAAACATGAACCTGTCATGTCAGAATGTTGTGTCTTCAACAAAACTTTCAACCAACTACTAATCCATGTCGCGGTAGATTGTTCTTCATTCTATTAATCCTAAGAACCTTCTTAAACTAAGGAACCCCCTTCTTGTCAAACATGGGACCTTTCATTGTCAGCAATGTTGTGTCTTCACCAGTAACTTTGCAACCCCAAATACTGTTAATCCATTCCGTGGTACGATTTTGCTCTATTCTATAAATCCAAAAGGAAAACCCTCCTATAAACCTAGGAACCATTCTTGTCAAAACATGGGAAGCCTTCAGGATGTCAGAATGTTTGTGTCTTCACCAAAACTATTCAACCAAAACTCCTTAATCCATTCGGGGGTAGATTGTCTCTCATTCTATCTAATCCAAGAACCTTCTAGAAACTAAGCACCTTCTTTCGTCAAACATTGGGAGCCTTTCATGTCAGAACTGGTTGGTGCTCCTTCACCCAAACGTTTCAACCAAACTCTTAATCATTCGGCGTAGATTGTATCTCATCTCATTAATCTAAGGAATATTCTTAAACTAAAGGAAACCTTTCTTGTCAAACATGGGAGCCTTATGTCAGAAGTTGGTGTCTTCACAAAACTTTCAACCAAAACTCTTAATCCCATTCCGGGGATAGCTGTTCTCATTCTATTTAATCTAAGGAACTTCTTAAAGTAAGGAACCTCTTGTAAAACGATGGGAGCCTTCAGTCCAGTAAGTTGTTGTCTTCCAAAACTTTACAAACCAATTCATATTTAATCCATTCCGGTAGAATTGTTGCTCATCTTTCTATTAATCAGGACCCAGTTATGTTTAGGTATTCCCATGTTATTTTCACCTGTTTGACCAGGATTGAAACCCTGCAACCTCCAAGGCCTTATTTTTTACTTCCATAAAATCAACCTAAAACATACAGGTTTATTTTGGTAATTTTTTAAAATTAACGAAATCTATAAGCCACTTACGCCCCGAAATATTCAATTTACAATTCCTGTTTCCACTGCGAATGCAATACTTGGTCTATTGATGTGGTCATACACATTTGTAACCTTCCTTGACCAACAGAGCGCTCGTTATAATATGAAAGGGTAATACTGAACATTAGATAACTTAACTCCCTTTGTTTGTTTTGTTTCCCTTTGAGGAAAAGGCCTAGGGTGTCGCGTTTGTCAGCCATTTTCATTTCACCGGTAAAATCTACACTTGCTGCAAATATGGATAATTCTGGTTATCAATCCGAATACAACTGCATGTTTATATTGAGAAATACATAAATGTTCTGTTCTTCTTATTCGTTGCTTTGCATTATTGAAAAAACTTAATTGGGTTCTAATATATATAACTATACTCTAATATATACTATATAATATATATATAATAATATATATTTATGAGCATATGAATAAGATTAAATACTATTAAAGGTTTCACAGTATCTATTTAATTCAGGTGAAAACAGATAAACCAATCACAACACATATTGGGTATTCATGCACATGCCAATCATCATGGTGGAAGTTGTTTTAAAATGTAAAGAACGAATCCGAAAAAATTACCAAAAATTCAAAAACTTCAAAGACATGGGATGCGTATGATTAGGTTAAATGAGGGTGTGTATGTACTGTGATGGTGATTGAATGCTTCGTGGGAGAGCTGTTTTTGGGCTGCATAATAGGTTGCGTACGCCGTAGTAAAGCTTGCCACACACATAATACGAGTTGCATCTGTGAGTGTGTGTGTGATTTAACCAAGCTGCTTACGTGCGGCACTTGTGCCTGGTGCATGGTATGTGGGTTGTGTATGTCTTTTTTCTGGTTCGCAGGGATGCTGATGTATGTTTGACCATAGCTGGTTTTGTTAGTTGAGAGTGCCGACACTATGAATAATAATTAAACTTTAAGATTGCAGAATTCTGTATATTTATGGGTGGGTTGCGGTGGCAAATACGATGTGTAGCGGATGTCAACCGAACATGCGCACAGCCGGTTACACATAGCACGACATTAATATGTAAAACCTTTATAATATTTATCTATCATATTAATATAACCAGCCTCCTATTTCTAAATGATTGGAGCCACCCTGCTACCAATAACTAACTGCCTTTGTCAATTCGACCACATTTCAGCAGCTGAAAACCCAGTGAACTCACTAACACCTTATTAGGTACGTAATATACCTATATAATAATAGACTATATATATATAATTAATATATCTATATATATATATATGTACTATATATATATATTATATATATATATATGATATATATCTGGTTAGAATTATATCTTTAGCTAATAGCTAGATATTGGAAATTTATATAAAAATTCTCTCTAATACATTTCATAAAACCTGTATAACACCCGTCAGTGTCCTAATCTATATCATTTTTCTTATGCTGAATTTTCGTTTTCTACTTCTGCTCTTCTTTAAAAAGTTCATACCAACAAATGAAAAACCCAAACTTAATGGGTCATGAATGATTCTTTGCTGTCCATCCTTAAATAACATAGATAAATTGTAAAACCATTTATATACTTATCTTATATAATATTTATAACAGCTCTACTTTTATATGAGACTCTCTAACCAATAATAACCTGAACTTGGATACACCATTCCCAGCCAAAAGCTGAAAACCAGTGACCATCCCACACTATAGTATATATATAATATATAGTACTATATATTCATAGCTTATATATAATACTATATATATACTATAGTATTATATATTATATACACTTTAAACTCTTTGTCTTAACCAAATTTCCCTGATAAAGCTGTACAAATTTGTTATATTCCCTTAACGGTCTCTTTATGCATAAGGATCAAGTACCAGTTTAAAGGAGTGGATTAACAGACAAACAAAAGATTGGCAGCGGTTGGTTCACATAGTAGATTAACTTTCTGTGTAAGCAGGGAACATATGTTAAGAGACGCAGCCTCAACGTAGTGTTACGGTTTGGGATTCAGAATGGTGGGAGAAGCTCCCAGTGGAAAGCCAGCTTAAAGTTAGGCCAAGAAGTTTAAGCAGCTTTAATATGGCGGCTCCGATTTAATGTCTAAGACTGCAATTCCTGGCGTCGATAAATAGGATAATGAATTACATATGGATGAGTCCCAGGTTCCTTTTCAAGATACCAGTCTCTCCAACACTTCATTTTTAAGCTGAGAAGAAAAAGTAACTTAATGTTGGTTTATTCCCAAACAGCTCACCTGATCGGCCCCCTACTGGGGTTTCCATTGGCACCCAAATTCCTTTACATGGTTAAAATGCCCTATGGTGGACATTTCATCCATGCAATATTTATCTATCCTATAAGGTCCTTGGCACCCATGAAATTTCAGTACATAATTTAGAATATCCCCTGAAAAAAAAAAAGACAACTAGTGAAACAGCTTGGCTATGTACTATTCAAATCTATCATCTACTACCTATCATAGATCATCGGTCAAATATTATTGGCTACCATGAAATTTCAGTACATAAATTTAGAATATCCCCTTGAAAAAAAAAAGACCAAATCTAGGTGAAACAGCTTTGGTCTATCTATCTATTCAAATCTATCCTATCTATCTACCTATCTATAGTCCTAGGTCAACTAATTTGCGACACCATGAAATTCAGTACATTAAGTTAGAATATTCCCCTGAAAAAAAAAAGACAAATCTAGTGAAACAGCTTTTCTAGTCTATCTATTTCAAATCTATCTATCTATCTACCTATCTATAGTCCATGTCACAATTATTGGCACCCATGAAATTTCAGTAACATAATTTAGAATAATCCCCTGAAAGAACAAAAAAGACAAATCTAGTGAAACAGCTTTTGTCTATCTATCTATTCAAATCTATCTATCTATTACCTATCTATAGTCCCGTCACAATTATTGGCACCCATGAAATTTCAGTACATAATTTAGAATATCCCCTGAAAAAAAAAGACAAATCTAGTGAAACAGCTTTGGTCTATCCTATCTATTCAAATCTATCATCTATCTACTATCTATAGTCCGGTCACAAATTATTGGCACCCATGAAATTTCAGTACATAATTTAGAATATCCCCTGAAAAAAAAAAGACAATCTAGTGAAACAGCTTTGGTCTATCTTTCTATTCAAATCTATCTATCTATTACCTATCTATAGTCCAGGTCCACAATATATGGCACCCAATGAGAATTCAGTACATAATTTAGAATATCCCTGAAAAAAAAAAGACAAATCTAGTGAAACAGCTTTGGTCTATCTTCTATTCAAATCTATCTATCTTATTACCTATCTATAGTCCAGTCACAATTATTGGCACCCATGAAATTTCAGTACATAATTTAGAATATCCCCTGAAAAAAAAAAGACAAATCTAGTGAAACAGCTTTGGTCTATCTGTCTATTCAAATCTATCTATCTATATCACCTATCTATAGTCCAGGTCACAATTATTGGCACCCATGAAATTTTCAGTACATAATTTAGAATATCCCCTGAAAAAAAAGACAAAATCTAGTGAAACAGCTTTGGTCTATTATCTATTCAAATCTATCTATCTATATAACCTATCTATAGTCCTGGTCACAATTATTGGCACCCATGAAATTTCAGTACATAATTTAGAATATCCCCTGAAAAAAAAAAAGACAAATCTAGTGAACAGCTTTGGTCTATCTATCTATTCAAATCTATCTATCTATATAACCTATCTATAGTCCTGGTCACAATTATTGGCACCCATGAAATTTCAGTACATAATTTAGAATATCCCCTGAAAAAAAAAAGACAAATCTAGTGAAACAGCTTTGGTCTATCTGTCTATTCAAATCTATCTATCTATCTACCTATCTATAGTCCAGGTCACAATTATTGGCACCCATGAAATTCAGTACATATTTAGAATATCCCCTGAAAAAAAAAAGACAAATCTAGTGAAACAGCTTTGTCTATCTTATCTATTCAAATCACTATCTATCTATCCTTTACTAGTACTGGTCACAATTATTGGCACCCATGAAATTTCAGTACATAATTTAGAAATCCCTGAAAAAAAAAGACAAATCTAGTGAAACAGCTTTGGTCTATCATCTATTCAAATCTATCTATCTATCTACCTATCTATAGTCCTGGTCACAATTATTGGCACCCATGAAATTTCAGTACATAATTTAAAATATCCCCTGAAAAAAAAGACAAATCTAGTGAAACAGCTTTGGTCTATCTATCTATTCAAATCTATCTATCTATCTACCTATCTATAGTTCCCTGTCACAATTATTGGCACCCATTAAATTTCAGTACATAATTTAAATATCCCCTGAAAAAAAAAAGACAATCTAGTGAAACAGCTTTGGTCTATCTATCTTATTTTCAATCTATCTATCTAACTATACCTATCTATAGTCCCAAGTCACAATTATTGGCCACCCAATGAAATTTCAGTACATTATTTAGAAAATATCCCCTGAAAAAAAAAGACAAATCTAAAACAGCTTTTGGTCTATCTATCTATTCAAATTTCTATCTAATCTATATACTATTTAGTCCAAGTCACAATTATTGGCCACCATGAAATTTCAGTACATAATTTAGAATATCCCTGAAAAAAAAAGACAAATCTAGTGAAACAGCTTTGGTCTATCTATCTATTCAATCTATCTATCATATACCTATTATAGTCCTGGTCACAATTATTGGCACCCATGAAATTTCAGTACATAATTTAGAATATCCCCTGAAAAAAAAGACAAAATCTAGTGAAACAGCTTTGGTCTATCTTCTATTCAAATCTTATCTATCTATCTACCTATCTATAGTCAGTCACAATTATTGGCACCCATAAATCATAACATAAAATTAGAATAATCCCCTGAAAAAAAAAGACAAATCTAGTGGAAACAGCCTTTGGTCAATATCTAATCTATTCAAATCTAATCTATCTACTACCTATCTATAGTCCAGGTCACAATTATTGGCACCCATGAAATTCAGTACATAATTTAGAATATCCCTGAAAAAAAAAAGGAACAAATCTAGTGAAACAGCTCTTGGTCTATCTATCTATTCAAATCTATCTATCTTATTACCTATCTATAGTCCTTAGGTCACAATTATTGGCACCCATGAAATTCAGTACATAAATTTAGAATATCCCCTGAAAAAAAAAACAATCTAGTGAAAACAGCTTTGGTCTTACTATAATTCAAATCTATCTATCTACTTATACCTATCTATAGTCCGTCACAATTATTGGCACCCATGAAATTTCAGTAACATAATTTAGAATATCCCCTGAAAAAAAAAGAACAAAAATTAGTGAAACAGCTTTGGTCTATCTATCTATTCAAATCTATCTATCTATATACCTATCTATAGTCCAAGTCACAATTATTGGCACCCATGAAATTTCAGTACATAATTTAGAATATCCCCTGAAAAAAAAAAGACAAATCTAGTGAAACAGCTTTGGTCTATCTTCTATTCAAATCTATCTATCTACCTAATCTATAGTCCAGGTCACAATTATTGGCACCCATGAAATTCAGTACATATTTTAGAATATCCCTGAAAAAAAAGACAAAATCTAGTGAAACACTTTGGTCTATCTGTCTATTCAAATCTATCTATCTCTATTACCTATCTATATAGTCCAGGTCACAATATTGGGCACCCATGAAATTTCAGTACATAATTTAGAATATCCCCTGAAAAAAAAGACAAATCTAGTGAAACCAGCTTGGTTCTATTCTATTCTATCAAAATTCTATCTATTACTATAACCCCTATTCTAAGTTAGTTCCTTTGGGTCATATCAATTATTATGGCACCCATGAAATTTCAGTACATAACATATTAGATATCCCCTGAAAAAAAAAGACAAATCTAGTGAAACAGCTTTTGTCTATCTATCTATTCAAATCTAATCTATCTATCTACTATCTATAGTCCATGGTCACAATTATTGGCACCATGAAATTTCAGTACATAATTTAGAATATCCCTGAAAAAAAAAAAAAAGACAAATCTAGTGAAACAGCTTTGCGTCTATCTATCTATTCAAATCTATCTATCTATATACCTCATCTATAGTCCTGGTCACAATTATTGGCACCCATGAAATTTCAGTACATAATTTAGAATATCCCCTGAAAAAAAAAAGACAAATCTAGGTGAAACAGCTTTGGTCTATCTTCTATTCAAACTATCTATCTATCTACCTATCTATAGTCCAGGTCACAATTATTGGCACCCATGAAATTTCAGTACATAATTTAGAAATATCCCTGAAAAAAAAAGACAAATCTAGTGAAACAGCTTTTGGTCTATCTGTCTTAATTCAAATCTATCTATCTATCTACCTACTATAGTCCGTCACAATTATTGGCACCCATGAAATTTCAGTACATAATTTAGAATATCCCTGAAAAAAAAAAGACAAATCTAGTGAAACAGCTTTGGTCTATCTGTCTATTCAAATCTATCTATCTATTACCTATCTATAGTCCGTCACAATTATTGGCACCCATGAAATTTCAGTACATAAATTTAGAATATCCCCTGAAAAAAAAGACAAATCTAGTGAAACAGCTTGGTCTACTATCTTATTCAAATCTATCTAACTATCTACCTATCTATAGTCCTAGGTCACAATTATTGGCACCATGAAATTTCAGTACATAATTTAGAATATCCCCTGAAAAAAAAGAACAAATCTAGTGGAAACAGCTTTGGTCTATCTATCTATTCAAAACTATTAATTCTATCTTACCTATCTACTAGTCCTGGTCAACAATTATTGGCACCCATGAAATTTCAGTACATAATTAGAATATCCCCTGAAAAAAAAGACAAATCTTAGTGAAACAGCTTTGGTCTATCTATCTATTCAAATCTATCTATCTATCTACCTATCTATAGTCCTGGTCACAATTATTGGCACCCATGAAATTTCAGTACATAAATTTAAAATATCCCCTGAAAAAAAAAAGACAAATCTAGTGAAACAGCTTTGGTCTATCTATCTATTCAAATCTATCTATCTTCTATACCTATCTATAGTCCAGTCACAATTATTGGCACCCATGAAATTTCAGTACATAATTTAGAATATCCCTTGAAAAAAAAAAGACAAAACTAGTGAAACAGCTTTGGTCTATCTATCTATTCAAATCTATCTATCTATATACCTATCTTTATAGTCCTGGTCACAATTATTGGCACCCATGAAATTTCAGTACATAATTTAGAATATCCCTGAAAAAAAAAAGACAAAATCTAGTGAAACAGCTTTGGTCTATCTTGTTATTCAAATTCTATCTATCTACCTATCTATAGTCCGGTCACAATTATTGCACCCATGAAATTTCAGTACATAAATTTAGAATATCCCCTGAAAAAAAAAAGACAAATCTAGTGAAACAGCTTTGGTCTATCTATCTATTCAAATCTATCTATCTATTACCTATCTATAGTCCGTCACAATTATGCACCCATGAAATTTCAGTACATAATTTAGAATATCCCCTGAAAAAAAAAGAGACAAATCTAGTGAAACAGCTTTGGTCTATCTATCTTATTAAATCTATCTATCTATTACCTATCTATAGTCCGTCACAATTATTGGCACCATGAAATTTCAGTACATAATTTAGAATATCCCCTGAAAAAAAAAAAAGACAAATCTAGTGAAACAGCTTTGGTCTATCTATCTATTCAAATCTATACTATCTATTACCATCTATAGTTCCTTGTCACAACTATTGGCACCCATGAAATTTCAGTACATAATTTAGAATATCCCCTGAAAAAAAAAAGACAAATCTAGTGAAACAGCTTTGGTCTATCTTCTATTCAAATCTAATCTATCTACCTATCTATAGTCCTGGTCACAATTATTGGCACCCATGAAATTTCAGTACATAATTTAGAATATCCCCTGAAAAAAAAAAAGACAATCTAGTGAAACAGCTTTGGTCTATCTGTCTATTCAAATCTATCTATCTATCTACCTATCTATAGTCCAAGTCACAATTATTGGCACCCATGAAATTTCAGTACATAATTTAGAATATCCCCTGAAAAAAAAAGACAAATCTAGTGAAACAGCTTTGGTCTATCTATCTATTCAAATCTATCTATCTAATACCTATCTATAGTCCAAGTCACAATTATTGGCACCCATGAAATTTCAGTACATAATTTAGAAATCTCCTGAAAAAAAAAAAAAGACAAATCTAGTGAAACAGCTTTGGTCTATCTACTATTCAAATCTATCTATCTTTATATACCTATCTATAGTCCAGTCACAATTATTGGCACCCATGAAATTTCAGTACATAATTTAGAATATCCCCTGAAAAAAAAAAGACAAATCTAGTGAAACAGCTTTGGTCTATCTATCTATTCAAATCTATCTATCTATATACCTATCTATAGTCCTGGTCACAATTATTGGCACCCATGAAATTTCAGTACATAATTTAAAATATCCCCTGAAAAAAAAAAGACAAATCTAGTGAAACAGCTTTGTCTATCTATCTATTCAAATCTAACTATCTATATACCTATCTATATCCTGGTCAACAATTATTGGCACCCATGAAATTTCATACATAATTTAGAATATCCCCTGAAAAAAAAAGACAATCTAGTGAAACAGCTTTGGTCTATCTATCTCATTCAAATCTATCTATCTATATACCTATCTATAGTCCTGTCACAATTATTGGCACCCATGAAATTTCAGTACATAATTTAGAATATCCCCTGAAAAAAAAAAAGACAATCTAGTGAAAACAGCTTTGGTCTATCTATTAATCAAATCTATCTATATACCTATCTATAGTCCTGGTCACAATTATTGGCACCCATGAAATTTCAGTACATAATTTAAAATATCCCCTGAAAAAAAAAGACAAATCTAGTGAAACAGCTTTGGTCTATCTATCTATTCAAATCTATCTATCTATATACCTATCTATAGTCCAGTCACAATTATTGGCACCCATGAAATTTCAGTACATAATTTAGAATATCCCCTGAAAAAAAAAAGCAAATCTAGTGAAACAGCTTTGGTCTATCTATCTATTCAAATCTATCTATCTATATACCTATCTATAGTCCATCACAATTATTGGCACCCATGAAATTTCTGACATAATTTAGAATATCCCTGAAAAAAAAAAAAGACAAATCTAGTGAAACAGCTTTGGTCTATCTGTCTATTACAAATCTATCTTCTATATTACCTATCTATAGTCCGTCACAATTATTGGCACCCATGAAATTTCATACATAATTTAGAATATCCCCTGGAAAAAAAAGAACATCTAGTGAAACAGCTTTGGTCTATCTATCTATTCAAATCTATCTATATATTATTACCTATCTATAGTCCTGGTCACAATTATTGGCACCCATGAAATTTCAGTACATAATTTAGAATATCCCCTGAAAAAAAAAAGACAAAATCTAGTGAAACAGCTTTGGTCTATCTATCTATTCAAATCTATCTATCTATCTACCTATCTATAGTCCTGGTCACAATTATTGGCACCCATGAAATTTCAGTACATAATTTAGAATATCCCCTGAAAAAAAAAAAGACAAATCTAGTGAAACAGCTTTGGTCTATCTATCTATTCAAAACATCTATCTATCTACCTATCTATAGTCCAGTCACAATTATTGGCACCCATGAAATTTCAGTACATAATTTAGAATATCCCCTGAAAAAAAAAGGACAAATCTAGTGAAACAGCTTTGGTCTATCTATCTATTCAAATCTATCTATCTATTACCTATCTATAGGTCCCTGGTCACAATTATTGGCACCCATGAAATTTCAGTACATAATTTAGAATATCCCCTGGAAAAAAAAAAGACAAACTAGTGAAACAGCTTTTGGTCTATCTATTTATTCAAATCTATCTATCTATCTACCTATCTATAGTCCAGGTCACAAATTATTGGCACCCATGAAATTTCAGTTAATATTAGAATATCCCCTGAAAAAAAAGACAAATCTAGTGAAACAGCTTTGTCTATCTATCTATTCAAATCTATCTATCTATTAACCTATCTATAGTCCTGTCACAATTATTGGCACCATGAAATTTCAGTACATAATTTAGAATATCCCCTGAAAAAAAAGACAAATCTAGTGAAACAGCTTTGGTCTATCTATCTATTCAAATCTATCTATCTATATACCTATCTATAGTCCTGGTCACAATTATTTGGCACCCATGAAATTTCAGTACATAATTTAGAATATCCCCTGAAAAAAAAAGACAAATCTAGTGAAACAGCTTTGGTCTATCTATCTATTCAAATCTATCTATCTATCTACCTATCTATAGTCCTGGTCACAATTATTGGCACCCATGAAAATTTCAGTACATAAATTAGAATATCCCCTGAAAAAAAAAAGACAAATCTAGTGAAACAGCTTTGGTCTATCTATCTATTCAAATCTATCTATCTATCTACCTATCTATAGTCCATAGTCACAATTATTGGCACCCATGAAATTTCAGTACATAATTTAGAATATCCCCTGAAAAAAAAAAAAGACAAATCTAGTGAAACAGCTTTGGTCTATCTACTATTCAAATCTATCTATCTATATACCTATCTATAGTCCAAGTCACAATTATTGGCACCATGAAATTTCAGTACATAATTTAGAATATCCCCTGAAAAAAAAAAAGACAAATCTAGTGAAACAGCTTTGGTCTATCTATCTATTCAAATCTATCTATCTATATACCTATCATAGTCCAAGTCACAATTATTGGCACCCATGAAATTTCAGTACATAATTTAGAATATCCCCCTGAAAAAAAAAAAACAAATCTAGTGAAACAGCTTTGGTCTATCTATCTATTCAAATCTATCTATCTATATCCTACTATAGTCCTGGTCACAATTATTGGCACCATGAAATTTCAGTACATAATTTAGAAATATCCCTGAAAAAAAAAAGACAAAAATCTAGTGAAACAGCTTTGGTCTATCTATCTATTCAAATCTATCTATCTATTCTACCTATCTATAGTCCTGCGTCACAATTATTGGCACCCATGAAATTTCAGTACATAATTTAGAATATCCCTGAAAAAAAAGACAAATCTAGTGAAACAGCTTTGGTCTATCTATCTATTCAAATCTATCTATCTATATACCTATCTATAGTCCAAGTCACAATTATTGGCACCCATGAAATTTCAGTACATATATTTAGAATATCCCCTGAAAAAAAAAAGAACAATCTAGTGAAACAGCTTTGGTCTATCTATCTATTCAAATCTATCTATCTATATCCTATCTATAGTCCAGTCACAATTATTGGCACCCATGAAATTTCAGTACATAATTTAGAATATCCCCTGAAAAAAAAAGACAAATCTAGTGAAACAGCTTTGGTCTATCTATCTATTCAAATCTATCTATCTATATACCTATCTATAGTCCTGGTCACAATTATTGGCCCCATGAAATTTCAGTACATAATTTAGAATATCCCCTGAAAAAAAAAAGACAAATCTAGTGAAACAGCTTTGGTCTATCATCTATTCAAATCTATCTATTCTATCTACCTATCTATAGTCCTGGTCACAATTATTGGCACCATGAAATTTCCAGTACATAATTTAGAAATATCCCCTAGAAAAAAAGACAAATCTTAGTGAACAGCTTTTGTCTATCTATCTATTCAAAATCTATCTATCTATATACCTATCTATAGTCAGTCACAATTATTGGCACCATGAAATTCAAGTACATAATTAGAATATCCCTGAAAAAAAAAAGACAAAATCTAGTGAAACAGCCTTGGTCTATCTATCTATTCAAATCTATCTATATCTATATACCTATCTATAGTCCAAGTCACAATTATTGGCACCCATGAAATTTCAGTACATAATTTAGAATATCCCCTGAAAAAAAAAGACAAATCTAGTGAAACAGCTTTGGTCTATCTATCTATTCAAATCTATCTATCTATATACCTATCTATAGTCCTGGTCACAATTATTGGCACCCATGAAATTTCAGTACATAATTTAGAATATCCCCTGAAAAAAAAAGACAAATCTAGTGAAACAGCTTTGGTCTATCTGTCTATTCAAATCTATCTATCTATCTACCTATCTATAGTCCAGGTCACAATTATTGGCACCCATGAAATTTCAGTACATAATTTAGAATATCCCCTGAAAAAAAAAAGACAAATCTAGTGAAACAGCTTTGGTCTATCTATCTATTCAAATCTATCTATCTATCTACCTATCTATAGTCCTGGTCACAATTATTGGCACCCATGAAATTTCAGTACATAATTTAGAATATCCCCTGAAAAAAAAAAGACAAATCTAGTGAAACAGCTTTGGTCTATCTATCTATTCAAATCTATCTATCTATCTACCTATCTATAGTCCTGGTCACAATTATTGGCACCCATGAAATTTCAGTACATAATTTAGAATATCCCCTGAAAAAAAAAGGACAAATCTAGTGAAACAGCTTTGGTCTATCTATCTATTCAAATCTATCTATCTATCTACCTATCTATAGTCCTGGTCACAATTATTGGCACCCATGAAATTTCAGTACATAATTTAGAATATCCCCTGAAAAAAAAAAGACAAATCTAGTGAAACAGCTTTGGTCTATCTATCTATTCAAATCTATCTATCTATCTACCTATCTATAGTCCAGGTCACAATTATTGGCACCCATGAAATTTCAGTACATAATTTAGAATATCCCCTGAAAAAAAAAAGACAAATCTAGTGAAACAGCTTTGGTCTATCTATCTATTCAAATCTATCTATCTATATACCTATCTATAGTCCTGTCACAATTATTGGCACCCATGAAATTTCAGTACATAATTTAGAATATCCCCTGAAAAAAAAAGACAAATCTAGTGAAACAGCTTTGGTCTATCTGTCTATTCAAATCTATCTATCTATCTACCTATCTATAGTCCTGGTCACAATTATTGGCACCCATGAAATTTCAGTACATAATTTAGAATATCCCCTGAAAAAAAAAAGACAAATCTAGTGAAACAGCTTTGGTCTATCTATCTATTCAAATCTATCTATCTATATACCTATCTATAGTCCTGTCACAATTATTGGCACCCATGAAATTTCAGTACATAATTTAGAATATCCCCTGAAAAAAAAAAGACAAATCTAGTGAAACAGCTTTGGTCTATCTATCTATTCAAATCTATCTATCTATATACCTATCTATAGTCCTGGTCACAATTATTGGCACCCATGAAATTTCAGTACATAATTTAGAATATCCCCTGAAAAAAAAAAGACAAATCTAGTGAAACAGCTTTGGTCTATCTATCTATTCAAATCTATCTATCTATATACCTATCTATAGTCCTGGTCACAATTATTGGCACCCATGAAATTTCAGTACATAATTTAGAATATCCCCTGAAAAAAAAAAGACAAATCTAGTGAAACAGCTTTGGTCTATCTATCTATTCAAATCTATCTATCTACCTATCTATAGTCCTGGTCACAATTATTGGCACCCATGAAATTTCAGTACATAATTTAGAATATCCCCTGAAAAAAAAAGACAAATCTAGTGAAACAGCTTTGGTCTATCTATCTATTCAAATCTATCTATCTATATACCTATCTATAGTCCTGTCACAATTATTGGCACCCATGAAATTTCAGTACATAATTTAGAATATCCCCTGAAAAAAAAGACAAATCTAGTGAAACAGCTTTGGTCTATCTATCTATTCAAATCTATCTATCTATATACCTATCTATAGTCCAAGTCACAATTATTGGCACCCATGAAATTTCAGTACATAATTTAGAATATCCCCTGAAAAAAAAAGACAAATCTAGTGAAACAGCTTTGGTCTATCTATCTATTCAAATCTATCTATCTATATACCTATCTATAGTCCTGGTCACAATTATTGGCACCCATGAAATTTCAGTACATAATTTAGAATATCCCCTGAAAAAAAAAGACAAATCTAGTGAAACAGCTTTGGTCTATCTATCTATTCAAATCTATCTATCTATACCTATCTATAGTCCTGGTCACAATTATTGGCACCCATGAAATTTCAGTACATAATTTAGAATATCCCCTGAAAAAAAAAGACAAATCTAGTGAAACAGCTTTGGTCTATCTATCTATTCAAATCTATCTATCTATCTACCTATCTATAGTCCTGGTCACAATTATTGGCACCCATGAAATTTCAGTACATAATTTAGAATATCCCCTGAAAAAAAAAAGACAAATCTAGTGAAACAGCTTTGGTCTATCTATCTATTCAAATCTATCTATCTATCTACCTATCTATAGTCCTGGTCACAATTATTGGCACCCATGAAATTTCAGTACATAATTTAGAATATCCCCTGAAAAAAAAAAGACAAATCTAGTGAAACAGCTTTGGTCTATCTATCTATTCAAATCTATCTATCTATATACCTATCTATAGTCCAAGTCACAATTATTGGCACCCATGAAATTTCAGTACATAATTTAGAATATCCCCTGAAAAAAAAAGACAAATCTAGTGAAACAGCTTTGGTCTATCTATCTATTCAAATCTATCTATCTATATACCTATCTATAGTCCTGGTCACAATTATTGGCACCCATGAAATTTCAGTACATAATTTAAAATATCCCCTGAAAAAAAAGACAAATCTAGTGAAACAGCTTTGGTCTATCTATCTATTCAAATCTATCTATCTATATACCTATCTATAGTCCTGGTCACAATTATTGGCACCCATGAAATTTCAGTACATAATTTAGAATATCCCCTGAAAAAAAAAAGACAAATCTAGTGAAACAGCTTTGGTCTATCTATCTATTCAAATCTATCTATCTATATACCTATCTATAGTCCTGTCACAATTATTGGCACCCATGAAATTTCAGTACATAATTTAGAATATCCCCTGAAAAAAAAAGACAAATCTAGTGAAACAGCTTTGGTCTATCTATCTATTCAAATCTATCTATCTATATACCTATCTATAGTCCAAGGTCACAATTATTGGCACCCATGAAATTTCAGTACATAATTTAGAATATCCCCTGAAAAAAAAAAACAAATCTAGTGAAACAGCTTTGGTCTATCTATCTATTCAAATCTATCTATCTATATACCTATCTATAGTCCTGGTCACAATTATTGGCACCCATGAAATTTCAGTACATAATTTAGAATATCCCCTGAAAAAAAAAGACAAATCTAGTGAAACAGCTTTGGTCTATCTATCTATTCAAATCTATCTATCTATATACCTATCTATAGTCCTGGTCACAATTATTGGCACCCATGAAATTTCAGTACATAATTTAGAATATCCCCTGAAAAAAAAAGACAAATCTAGTGAAACAGCTTTGGTCTATCTATCTATTCAAATCTATCTATCTATATACCTATCTATAGTCCTGGTCACAATTATTGGCACCCATGAAATTTCAGTACATAATTTAGAATATCCCCTGAAAAAAAAAGGACAAATCTAGTGAAACAGCTTTGGTCTATCTATCTATTCAAATCTATCTATCTATATACCTATCTATAGTCCTGGTCACAATTATTGGCACCCATGAAATTTCAGTACATAATTTAGAATATCCCCTGAAAAAAAAAGACAAATCTAGTGAAACAGCTTTGGTCTATCTATCTATTCAAATCTATCTATCTATCTACCTATCTATAGTCCTGGTCACAATTATTGGCACCCATGAAATTTCAGTACATAATTTAGAATATCCCCTGAAAAAAAAAAGACAAATCTAGTGAAACAGCTTTGGTCTATCTATCTATTCAAATCTATCTATCTATATACCTATCTATAGTCCTGGTCACAATTATTGGCACCCATGAAATTTCAGTACATAATTTAGAATATCCCCTGAAAAAAAAAGACAAATCTAGTGAAACAGCTTTGGTCTATCTATCTATTCAAATCTATCTATCTATCTACCTATCTATAGTCCAGGTCACAATTATTGGCACCCATGAAATTTCAGTACATAATTTAGAATATCCCCTGAAAAAAAAAACAAATCTAGTGAAACAGCTTTGGTCTATCTATCTATTCAAATCTATCTATCTATTACCTATCTATAGTCCTGGTCACAATTATTGGCACCCATGAAATTTCAGTACATAATTTAGAATATCCCCTGAAAAAAAAAGACAAATCTAGTGAAACAGCTTTGGTCTATCTATCTATTCAAATCTATCTATCTATCTACCTATCTATAGTCCTGGTCACAATTATTGGCACCCATGAAATTTCAGTACATAATTTAGAATATCCCCTGAAAAAAAAAGACAAATCTAGTGAAACAGCTTTGGTCTATCTATCTATTCAAATCTATCTATCTATATACCTATCTATAGTCCTGGTCACAATTATTGGCACCCATGAAATTTCAGTACATAATTTAGAATATCCCCTGAAAAAAAAAGACAAATCTAGTGAAACAGCTTTGGTCTATCTATCTATTCAAATCTATCTATCTATCTACCTATCTATAGTCCTGGTCACAATTATTGGCACCCATGAAATTTCAGTACATAATTTAGAATATCCCCTGAAAAAAAAAAGACAAATCTAGTGAAACAGCTTTGGTCTATCTATCTATTCAAATCTATCTATCTATATACCTATCTATAGTCCTGGTCACAATTATTGGCACCCATGAAATTTCAGTACATAATTTAGAATATCCCCTGAAAAAAAAAAGACAAATCTAGTGAAACAGCTTTGGTCTATCTATCTATTCAAATCTATCTATCTATCTACCTATCTATAGTCCTGGTCACAATTATTGGCACCCATGAAATTTCAGTACATAATTTAGAATATCCCCTGAAAAAAAAAGACAAATCTAGTGAAACAGCTTTGGTCTATCTATCTATTCAAATCTATCTATCTATCTACCTATCTATAGTCCTGGTCACAATTATTGGCACCCATGAAATTTCAGTACATAATTTAAAATCCCCTGAAAAAAAAAAGACAAATCTAGTGAAACAGCTTTGGTCTATCTATCTATTCAAATCTATCTATCTATATACCTATCTATAGTCCAAGTCACAATTATTGGCACCCATGAAATTTCAGTACATAATTTAGAATATCCCCTGAAAAAAAAAGACAAATCTAGTGAAACAGCTTTGGTCTATCTATCTATTCAAATCTATCTATCTATATACCTATCTATAGTCCGTCACAATTATTGGCACCCATGAAATTTCAGTACATAATTTAGAATATCCCCTGAAAAAAAAAGACAAATCTAGTGAAACAGCTTTGGTCTATCTATCTATTCAAATCTATCTATCTATATACCTATCTATAGTCCAAGTCACAATTATTGGCACCCATGAAATTTCAGTACATAATTTAGAATATCCCCTGAAAAAAAAAGACAAATCTAGTGAAACAGCTTTGGTCTATCTATCTATTCAAATCTATCTATCTATATACCTATCTATAGTCCAAGTCACAATTATTGGCACCCATGAAATTTCAGTACATAATTTAGAATATCCCCTGAAAAAAAAAGACAAATCTAGTGAAACAGCTTTGGTCTATCTATCTATTCAAATCTATCTATCTATATACCTATCTATAGTCCTGGTCACAATTATTGGCACCCATGAAATTTCAGTACATAATTTAGAATATCCCCTGAAAAAAAAAAGACAAATCTAGTGAAACAGCTTTGGTCTATCTATCTATTCAAATCTATCTATCTACCTATCTATAGTCCTGGTCACAATTATTGGCACCCATGAAATTTCAGTACATAATTTAGAATATCCCCTGAAAAAAAAAAGACAAATCTAGTGAAACAGCTTTGGTCTATCTATCTATTCAAATCTATCTATCTATATACCTATCTATAGTCCAAGTCACAATTATTGGCACCCATGAAATTTCAGTACATAATTTAGAATATCCCCTGAAAAAAAAAGACAAATCTAGTGAAACAGCTTTGGTCTATCTATCTATTCAAATCTATCTATCTATATACCTATCTATAGTCCAAGTCACAATTATTGGCACCCATGAAATTTCAGTACATAATTTAGAATATCCCCTGAAAAAAAAAGACAAATCTAGTGAAACAGCTTTGGTCTATCTATCTATTCAAATCTATCTATCTATATACCTATCTATAGTCCTGGTCACAATTATTGGCACCCATGAAATTTCAGTACATAATTTAGAATATCCCCTGAAAAAAAAAGACAAATCTAGTGAAACAGCTTTGGTCTATCTATCTATTCAAATCTATCTATCTATCTACCTATCTATAGTCCTCACAATTATTGGCACCCATGAAATTTCAGTACATAATTTAGAATATCCCCTGAAAAAAAAAAGACAAATCTAGTGAAACAGCTTTGGTCTATCTATCTATTCAAATCTATCTATCTATATACCTATCAATAGGCCTGGTCACAATTATTTAGATTTTCCCAATGACCACCATCACTGGAGAGTATGATGCTAGGACAGGAAAAATAATTAAGTCATTTTCTTGTGGGATGTTGCTTCCATCACTTGCTCAAGACAGTTGTGGTGCTGATGTTGGCGGTGGTCAAATATTTCTCTGAGTAACGTCACTTTCAGATCAAAAGGTAAATTTACTAAGGAATGTTTGCTACAAGCACAGAATGCATCAACATATGGTTAGATTTTCACAATGACCACAATGACAGGAATGATTAAGTCATAATCCTTGGGTTTTCTTCAGTTGGGTGGTGGGGTTAGAGAGAGAGAGAGGAAGAGAGAGAGAGAGAGAGAGAGATTGAGAGAGACGACGGTGACTTCACTCCATGTCTTCATTTGTGGCTCATTAGTCTAATTCTGGACTTACAGATGCGGTCACACACATTGCAGGGAAAATTCCCATCTACATTTGGTCGTTCATGACGACGAAGATGTCACCACTCTGCAGTCCTGTTTATCTCATTATTGAGCTGTGTAGCCCCCTGTGTGGCAGGTGTCTCACCAACCCTGTCTGTTGGAGGCCAGGTCTTCCACACTTGAAGATGTGATGTTACATTTTTTTCAGCGTTGTCTTAATATGATCTTTGAACCGCTTTTGGGGAGCTTCTGTCCTCCACGTGCCATCATTGTAAAGTAGTTTACTGGGGAGTCTGTCTGCAGGCATGTGGATGGTGTGACCCAACTATCGTCAACTGCGATGGTTGTGTCACACCATCAGAGCATGAAGCCCCATACTGCAAATATAGCAATAGAAACTATCAGTTATTTTGGAACAGCTACTACATCCTCCTTACAGTCTAGATCTGACATTAAACAATAATATTATTAGAAATCAATAACACCAAGTAATTATTTATCAAACACAGTTTTATTAAAACCGGTATGCAAATTAACCACAACATATTCTATGTAAACATCTATTTATTAATGACATACATTGCAGGATTTTAAACACATTAATAATATGGGCTGTTTTGAGCCAAATCTATGTAAATTTGATCTTTATAGAGACATTGTTAACAAATAAGATGTTAATTAAGATTAAATAATGATTATTCAATAACCATTAAGAATATAACATAAATAATTAAGGCTATTGTGACATTGGGGGTGACTTAGTTTTGGTTACAGACACACACGCAATCCCCTTATTATTAAGATATTTTCAAAAAGATTTATATGTTAAAAAAATTTTGTAGTCTATTTTTTCCAGAGGATTTTTTTGTTTTGGCTAATGAATCCGCTATATCTTTTTTGTTGTTTATTGTATTATTGTTTTGGAAAAGATCTTTCAGTGGTGTAATATTGAATTTTCCAGATATTTTCCAAAACATTTCCCAAAATATTTTTGATTTAGAGGGGGAGGAGTTTAACTTGTTGACATAGTTTTTTGCTAACATTCTCTTTTGGTTTCCTTTACTAATATGTGGACATAGCACTATGTAACTTGTTCAGGTTTGTAGTTGTGGGTTCTTTGGTAAATTTACAAAGAGATTCCCTCTGTAGTCGTATTGCTTGTCTGCATTTGTTATTGAAGAATGGTTTATTGCATCTGTTAAATGTACAGTCTTTGGGGAAGCACGGTGATGTACTGATTAAAGTCGCAGGAAATGGACTTGTCGACCCGAGTTCAATTCCTAGACGAAGCCACAGATCACATAGCGCTTATACCCTTGGGAAACGTATGAATCCAACTACTCTCCCTCAAGCTATGGGTAAATAGTAGGGCAGACTGGGCTCTTTAACCTTGGTTAGACAACCAGGCTAGGAGAAGGAAAGCTCTGAATTCAAACCTGGTCACTACTAAAATAGACTCAGGCCTACTTTGTGATCTATTTCACTGGGCTCTTTAACCTTGGTTAGGCAACCAGTCTAGGAGAAGAAAAACTCTGAATTCAAACCTGGTCACTACTAGAATAGACTCAGGCCTACTTAGTGATCTATTTCACTGGGCTCTTTAACCTTGGTTAGGCAACCAGTCTAGGAGAAGAAAAACTCTGAATTCAAACCTGATCACTACTAGAATAGACTCAGGCCTACTTAGTGATCTATTTCACTGGGCTCTTTAACCTTGGTTAGGCAACCAGTCTATGAGAAGGAAAACTCTGAATTCAAACCTGGTCACTACTAGAATAGATTCAGGCCTACCTAGTGATCTATTCCAATTTTTTTTTAAATTTAGGAATGCATTCCTTTGCAATAGTGATAAGTATCTCTGTAAAAATCTGTACTGATTCTATATTGTTGTTTTATATTAGACTAGAAGCGGCTACCCAGCATCACCGGGGTAGAAGGGGAAGGGAAATAACTGGAGCATTAATTTGTTTACGTAAGAGATTTACAAATGCTGGACATCTTTTAGTAGAATTCTAATCTTATTTTATTGAAAATTCAATTTTTAGTCTCTCCGAAAATATAGATCAAATCTTCATAATTTTCAACACAAAAATGAAGATCTAGTGATAGTGAATGTGTATATATATTTACTTTGTCATTACTTTGTTTTATTTTTGTATTTTCACACCAACTGCCCTTTATATATACTAGCAAATATATGCACCCTCCGGGTGCAAGTATTTAAGTTTTGATATAATAAAATATCATATTAAATTAGAAAGGCTAATGAAACTGACTAAGAATGCAGATAAAAAGATCTGTAACAGAGGGGGTATAATCGAAAAATAGAACAACTTTGAAACTAACTATTCCATCATTTTCCATTACTCCCCTCTTTCACTGGTAAATTTTCCTAATTTAACTATTTAGTTAAAATAGGAAGTAAAGGATAATATTACAGTTATTTCTTCTTGTAAATAAATTTCTTTTAAGATTTATCCACAAGATTTTTGTTTATATTTCTTAAGATAAAACCAAACAATTAGAAATCAATAATACCAAGCACATATTTATTAAAATAAAATTTTAAATATCAATATGCAAATTAGCCTTCTTGTTCAAACTGTAAACCGCTATTTTGTTGTATATATAAATACAATTGCATGTTATTAGTACGTAGATATGGTCAACAGTATTAATAATGTAATACCATTTTTATTAATAACTGAAGGTTTAAAAGAATGAAATCATGGAGAATGTGACGTAAATAATTAAGGGAATTGTGACTTGAGTAGTAATATAGTTTCGGTTACAGACAGAAAAACACACAATCTCCATTATAATAAGATGTATATAGATGTTTAAATTTATTCTAATTGGTTTTATTCGGTTTCCAACAGAATATATTTTCACTATTGTATTTAGGTTTATCCCGCACAAACAATCACAGATGCGGACTATGCTGATCACCTTGCACTTCTTGCAGATACACCGGCACAGGCTGAATCACTGCTACATAGCTTAGAAGAGGCAGCAAAGAATATAGGCCTCTATGTGAATTCCGGTAAAACAGAGTTCATGAGTTTCAAAAATAAAGGAAACATCTCCACACTCAACGGCAAGCCTCTTAAGCCAGTAGAACAATTCACGTACCTGGGTGGTAACATCTCATCCACAAAGAGTGATGTTAATACGCGGATAGCAAAGTCATGGTTGGCCACAAATAGATTATCAGTCATATGGAGGTCCGATCTCCCTGACAAGCTGAAGCGACAGTTCTTCCAGGCTGTGGTTGTGTCGGTGCTGCTATATGGCTGCGCCACCTGGACCCTAACAAAGCGTCTTGAGAATAAGCTAGATGGGAACTGCACAAGAATGCTGCGTGCAGTCTTGAACAAGTCGTGGAAACAGCACCCCACAAGGAAACAGCTGTACAGTCACCTGCCCCCCATCTCACAAACTATCCGAGTGACGGACGAGGCATGCAGGACACTGCTGGAGAAGCAAGGATGAACTCATAAGCGATGTTCTCCTGTGGAAGCTAACACATGGACATGCAATTGTAGGGCGCCCAGCAAGGACCTACATTGACCAGCTATGCGAAGATGCTCGTTGCTCCGCAGAGGAGCTCCCAGGTGCAATGAATGATAGGGATGGTTGGCGAAAGATTGTCATGGATACCCGTGCTGCATGCGCGACATGATGATGATGATTATATTTAGTGTTTTCCAGGAGGGTTAGAAAGTGGTCCATAAGTGTCATTTTTTATGTCCCAAGAAATGTCCATATATAAAAAATGTTAACAAACTTTAATAAAAAACTATGTCCTCATTTTAGTCCTTATGAGTGTTTGACCTGAGTCAAACATATCAACGTGAAACTGACACCAACATTTGAAACCTGAGTATATTTGTTCTTGGGTTTCTAATAATCTAGAAGTTACAAGGGTAATCCCAAAAGTAAAGTCTCCAAATCCCTGGGAATGTAAGGAAACTGTTTGTGCGGATATTGAAGTATTTTTTTTTTGTTTTGTTTTTTTGTCAGCATTTTTCAGAATATATAATTTTTCTTTTATACGCACCATCAAAGAAAAAGTGAATAACAATGATGATAAAACTTATATCGGTGACACCAAACTAAATTGGAAAAATAAATGGTACAATCACAATCTCAGCTTCAGTAACAAAAGATATTCCAACAGTACCACTCAATCCAAACATATATGGCACATAAAAGATATAATGGGCATAAGCCTCTTAATAAAATGGGAGATTGTGAAAAAAAAAAAAAAAAAAGCAAACAAAAAAAAAAACAAGCATAGTCAATATAACTTGCAGACTGTGCCGAGAAGAAAGATTTTGGATTCTGCAAAGTACTGATAAAAATTTGCTGAACAAAAGAAGTGAACTAGTTTCTAAATGTAGACATATCAACAAATTTATTTTGTGTCATCTACACGTCCTAAGCTACACACTGCCTAAGTTAATGGCATTTTTAATTTTATCAGTAAAAAAAAAAAAAAAAAATGTGATCCCTTACAAAATTGTTTTATTCTTTCTACTATACAACTTTTATTAACATTTCTTTGCATCATGATTATTAACATGTTTGGTTTATCAACTTTAAACTGTGACTATTACAGTTATTTAAAAAAAAAAAAAAATTCTAATTCAATTGGTTTTATTACATACAGAGCCTTTTGGGCATCCAATCATTGTGTAATGGTTAACAAGCTAGTCTTGTAGATCCATTACTACTGAATAATTCAATCCTCCTCATAACAAATGGAGATGGGTAATACCTATATACAAAGCCTTTTGGGCATTCAATCATTGTGTAATGGTTAGCAAGCTAGTCTTGCAGATCCATTACTACTGAATAATTCAATTCCCCCTTTTTTAAAAATTCTAGTTCAATTGGTTTTATTACATACATAGCCTTTTGGTCATCTCATAGTGTAATGGTTAGCAAGCTAGTCTTGCAGATCCATTACTACTGAATAATTCAATTCCCCCTTTTTTAAAAATTCTAGTTCAATTGGTTTTATTACATACATAGCCTTTTGGTCATCTCATAGTGTAATGGTTAGCAAGCTAGTCTTGCAGATCCTTTATTTCTTTGACTAATTTTTAGGAGTTGTGTTATTAGTCAAGATATGCATCCTGATTATTAACATCTTTTTGGTTTATCGACATTTGTTATTGGTTGTTGTCAGCACCTTTCCATCCATTAAGGATGATGGTGTAGTGTCCAGAAAAATAACATTATCAGCATCTGCGCAAGGCTGAGTAGGCCAATCTTTGGTGCACTGACTGCACACAAACTGTGATGCTTTCTGAGACTGCTGTTTTCTCTCCCTCTTTCTGGCTCTCTTTACTGTTGAGGCTACTCTCCTCTCTGCATCTGTGCAAGTGGCTGTGCAGGCCTATCCCTGAGTGACAGTCTTTGGTGCACTGACTGCACACAAACTGTGATGCTTTCTGAGACTGCTGTTTCTCTCCCTCTTTCTGGCTCTCTTTACTGTTGAGGCTACTCTCCTCTGCATCTGTGCAAGTGGCTGTGCAGGCCTATCCCTGAGTGACAGTCTTTGGTGCACTGACTGCACACAAACTGTGATGCTTTCTGAGACTGCTGTTTTCTCTCCTCTTTCTGGCTCTCTTTACTGTTGAGGCTACTCTCCTCTCTGCATCTGTGCAAGTGGCTGTGCAGGCCTATCCCTGAGTGACAGTCTTTGGTGCACTGACTGCACACAAACTGTGATGCTTTCTGAGACTGCTGTTTTCTCTCCTCTTTCTGGCTCTCTTTACTGTTGAGGCTACTCTCCTCTCTGCATCTGTGCAAGTGGCTGTGCAGGCCTATCCCTGAGTGACAGTCTTTGGTGCACTGACTGCACACAAACTGTGATGCTTTCTGAGACTGCTGTTTTCTCTCCCTCTTTCTGGCTCTCTTTACTGTTGAGGCTACTCTCCTCTGCATCTGTGCAAGTGGCTGTGCAGGCCTATCCCTGAGTGACAGTCTTTGGTGCACTGACTGCACACAACTGTGATGCTTTCTGAAACTGCTGTTTTCTCTCTCTTTCTGGCTCTCTTTACTGTTGAGGCTACTCTCCTCTCTGCATCTGTGTAAGTGGCTGTGCAGGCCTATCCCTGAGTGACAGTCTTTGGTGCACTGACTGCACACAAACTGTGATGCTTTCTGAGGCTGCTCTTTTCTCTCCCTCTTTCTGTCTCTCTTTGCTGTCAAGGCTACTCTCCTCTCCACCTCACTCCTCTTCATGCCTTGTTTAGCATTAAGGTGCTAGGCTGCTCGATTTAACATTAAGGTGCCAGACTACCTCCCATGTGTTTGTGTCAATGTGCCATATCATCATGTCTCTCCTGCAAACATCTTTAAAGCGTGGTCTAAAAAAATGTGGCATATCATCATGTCTCTCCTGCAGACATCTTTAAAGCGTGGTCTAAAAAAATGTGGCATATCATCATGTCTCTCCTGCAGACATCTTTAAAGCGTGGTCTAAAAAAATGTGTCATATCATCATGTCTCTCCTGCAGACATCTTTAAAGCGTGGTCTAAAAAAATGTGGCATATCATCATGTCTCTCCTGCAGACATCTTTAAAGCGTGGTCTAAAAAAATGTGGCATATCATCATGTCTCTCCTGCAGACATCTTTAAAGCGTGGTCTAAAAAAATGTGGCATATCATCATGTCTCTCCTGCAGACATCTTTAAAGCGTGGTCTAAAAAAATGTGGCATATCATCATGTCTCTCCTGCAGACATCTTTAAAGCGTGGTCTAAAAAATGTGGCATATCATCATGTCTCTCCTGCAGACATCTTTAAAGCGTGGTCTAAAAAGAAAAATTGTAAAGATAAATGGACTTTTGACAAGTATATATATGCATTTATCTAGATATCTTTTTATTCATTTATTAACGTTTTTAACTATAGAAGTTAATTAAATTCATTTAGAGCAGTGGTGTCTTAAACTTTATTTCCATCGTTTATCCCTTTCTATAATACTTCTTATATATGTGTATGTATTAAATGTCTTATATTCTTATATTATATGTATTAAATGTCTTATATTCTTATATATATATTCTTATATTATTATTATATGTCTTATATTCTTATATTCTTATATTCTTATATTCTTATATTTTATATTCTTATATTATATGTATTAAATGTCTTATATTCTTATATTCTTATATTATATATATTCTTATATTCTTATATTCTTATATTATATTCTTATATTCTTATATTATATTCTTATATTCTTATATTATATTATATTCTTATATTCTTATATTCTTATATTCTTATATTATATTCTTATATTCTTATATTATACATACTAGCAAATATATGCACCCTCCGGGTGCAAGTATTCAAGTTTTAATGTAATAAAATATTATATTAAATTAGAAAGGGTAATAAAACTAAATAAGAATACAGATAAAAAGATTTGAAACCGAGGGAGTATAATAAAAGATTTGAAACAGAGGGAGTATAATAAAAAAAAGGAACAACTGAAACTTACTCTTCCATCACTCTCGTCTTTTATTGTTATTTTTTCTAATTTAAGTATTTAGTTATAAGAGGAAGTAAAGAATAACATGACAGTTATCTTTTCTTGTTAATGGATTTCAATTAAGATTTATTGAAGAGATTTTTGCTTATATTCATTGAAATAAAACCAAACAGTTAGAAATCAATAATACTAAGCACATATTTATTAAATTCGATTTTTTAATATTAATATGCAAATTAGCCTTCCCGTTCACATTGTAAACCGCTATTTTGTTGTATATATAAATATAATTGCATGTTGTCAATATGTAGACATAGTCAACAGTATTAATAATGTAAGACAATTTTATTAATAATTGAGGTTTAGATAAAAATAAAATCATGGAGAATGTGATTTCAATAACTAAGAGAATTGTGACTTGAGTAGGAATATAGTTTCGGTTACAGACAGAAAAACACACAATCTCCATTATAATAAGATTATATAATATCTTATATTCTTATATTAATTCATCTTGATTTTTCCTCTTCATTTATTCAGTATTCACATTTTATTGGATACACTAATGGAAATATTGTAACCTGGTGAATTGGGATGTGAGTAACTATCTTCCTCAGAACCCAAGTATCTGGAATCATTTTCAGATCATTTCTAATATCAACCAATTTTCCTACATCAGCGACATGATTTTTTTTCTCATTTCTCATTACATAGGAAAAGATATTGGTGACATCCCAAAATCCGTTAGAGCTCTCTAGGGGCAACTTAAATTAACTTTCACTGCCATTATAAAGCAATGATCGTCTGTTGTTTACAGACTGGATCTCTCTGGTGATCATAAAATATATAAACAAATGTATGTATTTAACAGTTTAAACAGTGCCCTTTAACAGCTGCTGACAAATGTCCAAGAGGTTAACAAATCGAGCCAATGAAAAGTTAGTCAGATTTTGCTCCAGGTCAGAGGTAGTTGTTGTGTCTAGCCACACTGAAGAGACATGAAACGTCGAAACACAGTGTCTGTGGATGACATATATATATATATATATATATATATATATACCAACCCCTCTGCACAAGCAGGATGTGACACAAGATCAATTTCTTAAACAAAGTTTAACAGGTTTGAATTCAGAGTTTCCCTTCTCCTAGACTGGTTACCTAACCAAGGTTAAAGGGCCCGTCTACCCTTTTATTTACCCATAGCTGGAGGGGGAATAGTTGGATTCATACCTTTCCCGAGAATATTAGCAATATGTGAGATGCAAACTGTCTTATCCAGGATTTGAACTTGGGTCGACATGTCCATTTCCAATGATTCTAACCATTATACCATGTGTCTCCTGCTCAAGGGCCCAAGATGAGATACAAGGATTGCCTGAGGTCAACCTTGAAAAAATGTGACATCGATGTGAAGACCTGGGAGAGTAAGTCTTTGGACCGTGTGCAGTGGAGAAGAGCTGTGCAGGAGGGCACGGAAAGGTTTGAGACCGGCCGTATACAGCATGAGCAGTTGAAGAGAGATATTCGCAAGAATAAAGAAGTAGACAATCAAGGGCTTCAAATCGGTCTACTATGTGACCAGTGTGGAAGGCTATGTATGAGCAAAGCTGGCCTGATCAGTCACCAATCTGTGCATCGGCGAGATGGACTAATAAAATACCCTGTGCTTCCTGGAAATACCTTTAATTGTGGGAAGGTGTGCAAGACTTTGGCAGGATTAAAGAGCCACTTTTGTGCAGCTCATTGTTGAACTTTTTTTGAAGCTCACCATTATATTGTTTGAACTATCGAGCTTTTTTTTTTCTTTTTTTTTTTTTTTGTTATTATTGTTACTATATCAAGCAATGGCAATACTTGAATACGAGTTTGCTGCCATCATATACACGGTAATATTAAATAACCAATTAGATCTGAAGATTTTGTATGTATTCAAAATTTGCATGCTTTTGAGCAAAATTTAAACAAGAGAGAACAAGAGAGAGAGAAAGAGAGAGAGAGAGAGAGAGAGAGAGAGAGAGAGAGAGAGAGAGAGAGAGAGAAGAGAGAGAGAGAGAGAGAGAGAGAGAGAAGAGAGAAGAGAGAAGAGAGAGAGAATGAGAGAGAGAACGAGAGAGAGAGAGATAGAGAGAGATAGAGAGAGAAGAGAGAGAGAGAGAGAGAATGAGCGAGAGAACGAGAGAGGGAGAGAGAACGAGAGAGAGAGAAGAGAGGGTGGGAGAGAAGAGAGAGAGAGAGAGAAGAGAGAGAGAACGAGAGAGAGAGAGAGAGAGAGAGAGAGAGAATGAGAGAGAGAGAGAGAGAGATGAGAGAGAGATAACAAGAGAGAGAGAGAGAGAGAGAGAGAACGATTACACTAACTTACAAGTTTTTCCAGTTGTCAATTTTTTGCTTTGCATTGTTATTGTAGCGATTGTCTGCCCCTGTTGGGATGGACATGAGTCCAAATGGGTTATCTTCCTTTGCTGTCAGGTTTTCTCCCATAGTTTTTAAAGCGACTGCCCGGTAAATTCTTTTTCTTTAACTTGGTCCAGCAAACACTGCACATGGGTTAGGCACTTGGTGCTTCTGCCCCTTAAAAATCTTAAAGTCCTATACCACCTCATTCCACCCGGTTGGAAGTCACATTAGTTTTAACTAATCAGCCCCAAACAATAGCCTTTGTTTAAATTTAATATTAAACATATGTAGAAATCTTTGATTTAAGGGAAATAATAGGTAACTTTAGATGCAAAGGTCATTTTTAGCCATTTTTTTAATATATCCTTATAGGAATGCTCTGGAATTGGAAAAATCTCAACAGGATGTTAAGAGTTAAGTGTGTGGGGGGGGGGGCTTTGCCCCCCAGCAAACTATCAGTAAATGATTAATTTCTACATGTAACTCTTTATCCCTTATTTAGGACTTAGTCCTACATCCTTTGTATATCTTTATGTATCCATTTCCATGTCTATATTGTACCCTGTCATGAGTATGTGTATTCCTTTATGTGTTGTCCAGACAAATAAAGTCTATATGTATTATCTTCTTGTTGCTTCGTTCGGACTTCATCGTGAATCTTTTTACTTATGTTTTCTAATCCCCATAACAAACTCTACAAACTACAGTCCAACTTAAAAGAAAGGACACCTGATCCTAGTAATACCAGAAGAGAAGAAACCACTATCACCCGGCTACACATTGGCCACACTAGATTAACCCACTCCTTCATTCTAAAAGAAGAACCTCCACCTAAATGTTCATGTGGTAACCAGTATACAATAAAACATATTCTGATTGAATGCACACACCTCTCCCACACTCGAAGAAAGTTCTACAATGTTGACATTATGGACAAACTATTTGGAAAAATAGATCCCAAGAGGATATTAAACTTTTTGAAAAGAACCGGCCTCTTATCAAGGATGTAAGTTCATAGACCTACAAAAATCACACACCCACTCTCTTGATGTTAAAATTCTCAACATAAAACTTGATTACAGCAAATAAACCTCTATACATTTTTGAATACCTAATTACCAATAGAAGTATTCGTCATAAAATAACCCAAGGGGTTGACATGCCATAAAACCCAACAAACCAAACCAAACCAAACCAAACTATTAAAATATTATATTCTCAAGAGGTATAATTATTAAATATCAATTATTATAGAGTACTTCTCCTTATCTATTTATTTGTTATTGATCATTAAATAATTTGAAACATTATAAAAACTAGCATAAAATCGCAATCCTGGCTGTGTAAAAATTATTTTTGAAAAACATTCCCTGGGTGGGGTAGGAGTTGTATCATAAGTAAGTAAAATCATCAAATTTATTAAAGGAGTAAAAAAAAAAAAAAACAATTTGAAATGGAAACTTAGTTCTGTCCTCCTCAAATAAAATGTTGCGCGCATCTATTAATTATTAATCAAATAATTATTTTGAATATTTTACACATCAGTTTTACACAAAATTATAAGTATTTATTTATTTGTAAACTTTTTAGTTAACTTCTTATTACTGAAAAAAAAAAAGGGTGAGAGTAAAAAATGATCTTTAACACTGATTACAGGATTGTTCTTTATTTTATGTATTGACGATTTTCTGTATTGTGAAGCGGTGACATAGTATTGATTACAGACAAATTAAAACCAAATGTCCATTATTTATAGATAGTGTGGGGTTTGCATTTGCACTCACTACGATCTTTAACAGATAATCCTGTTTACACAGATGCATATAACAACAATTGTCTTGAAAACTTTAACACTACTGGATCATCATTTTAAACACATCCAGATCATCATTTTAACACATCCAGATCATCATTTTAAATACATCCAGATCATCATTTTAAACACATCCAGATCATCATTTTAAACACATCCAGATCATCATTTTAAACACATCCAGATCATCATCATTTTAAACATCCAGATCATCATTTTCACATCCAGATCATCATTTTAAACACATCCAGATCATCATTTTAAAACACATCCAGATCATCATTTTAAACACATCCAGATCATCATTTTAAACATCAGATCATCATTTTAAACACATCCAGATCATCATTTTTAAATACATCCAGATCATCATCATTTTAAACACATCCAGATCATCATTTTAAACACATCCAGATCATCATTTTAAATACATCAGATCATCATTTTAAATACATCCAGATCATCATTTTTAACACATCCAGATCATCATTTTAAACACATCCAGATCATCATTTTAAACATCCAGATCATCATTTTAATACATCAGATCATCAGATCATTTTTTTAACACATCCAGATCATCATTTTAAACACATCAGATCATCATTTTAAACACATCCAGATCATCATTTTAAACACATCCAGATCATCAGTTTTAAAAATGGTCCATAATGATATCAATACTTCTATTTAGGAGGGGTTGATTGATTGACTGATTTTAATGACATGTCAATCCGTCTTGGGTTATCTTGTGCCTAGAGGTTAGCTTGGTTGATTGGTTGGTTGGTTGGTTGCTTTGTTTTTGGCATGTCAACATTTTTTGGGTCATTCAATGCTAAATCAAATTATTTTGATGTCAGGTTGCTTACAGTACTTGTTGTTGCTTTAGATGTTAGAAATTACATTCATTGCACATTTATATCTACATTTTTTCCAGTTGTATCCCTAATGATATCAATACAGTGAATTACAAGTGCCCCAACTTAGGTAATATTCACCTTATTTATTGAATGACTCTCTTCTGGGACACGAAAGGACCCATGACTATTGTTTTCCTTGAAAAAGGTGAAACTGTAAACTTTGGCAATATTCACCTTATTTATTGAATGACCTTCACTCATGCCATCATTATCATCATGTTGTGCTGTCAGCATGGATTCACATGACTCTCTCTCTCTCTCTCTCTAGCCATCCCTATTGGTCAGTGCTCCTGGTAGGCCCTCCTCATGATATCCTGCATCTACACAGAGCTAACCAATGTAATTCTTTGCTGGATTACTCTAATATGTCCATGTGTATGTGTCCACAGGAGAACATCACTTATAAGTTCATTCTGTCTTATTCATCTTACAAGCCTGACACAAAAAGACTAAAGTCCCTGAAGTGGGAAGACACACTCTCCCCAGTAAAGAACAGGTTTCAGGCAGAGCAGTCAGTAAAGAAGGTCTTTCTCTTTCTTTCTCCTTTTTCTCTCTCTTTCTCTATCTGCCTGCTTATCACTCTATCACTTTCTCTGTCTCTGTCTCTGTCTCTGTCTCTCTCTCTCTGTCTCTCTCTGCCTGCCTGTCTGCCTGTCTGCCTGTCTCACTTTCTCTGTGTCTGTATCTCTCTCTCTCTCTCTCTCCCTCTCTCTCTCTCTCTCCTTCTTTGTCTGTCTGTCTGCCTGCCTATCTCTCACTTTCTCTGTCTGTCTCTGTCTCTGTCTCTCTCTGTCTCTCTCTCTCTCTCTCTATCTATCTCTCTCTATCTATCTATCTATCTCCCCTCTCTCTCTCTCTGTCTCTGTCTCCTTGTATGTGTCTGCCTGTCTCTCACTTTCTTTGTCTCTCTTTCTCTGTGTCTCTCTACCTTTCTCTGTTGTTCTCTTTCTATATATCTTCCTTTCTCTTTTACTTTCTTTCTTTCTTTCTTTCTCTCTCTCCCTCTTTCTCTCTCCCTCTTTCTCCTCCATTCACTTATGAACCTATGAACTCATTTCAGCAAGGGAGTCTTTTCCCTTTTCACTAGCGTTAGACCATGGAGATTATTTTAGCATCTGAGGTGGAACACCACACCTACCATCAGCTCCTCCCTTTACCACACAGATCCCTGTACTACTCATATGTTGAGGGCCAATATTGAACCAGGAACCTTGTGATTTCTAGGCGCATGCTCTACTGACTGAGCTAAACCAGCCCTATAATCCAATACAAATGTCTCTTCTTTCTTTGGCTCTGTTTACTTTCTTGCTGTTTTTTTTTCTCATTGACCATTCCTTCGTGAAAGAAATCCCAGTGTTTTATGTAAATATGTAGCTTCTCTTTCTCTCTCCACCTGCACACAACTTGAAGAATTCTTTAGTAAAAAATGTTTTTAAAAAAGAGTAAGGGGAGACCACTCTCTATTATTAGACTTTGATAGTCCTCATTATATTGTTGGCCAGAATGAGACCGCTACGAACGAGGGGTTCACTATTTATAGGATCGCCTGAGTTACCGGTGCTTTGCTACCGGTGTCCCTCTAAACGGACGTCCTCTATCTCCACATGTCTCCCCACCCCCAGTATGACCACAATGCCCCTGTTTTGTGGTCGCTTGTCGAGATGACTCCACGTAATCATGCGTCGGTCCTCGCATTGTTGGGGACAGTGATTTCTCTTGCCAGAAACGAACTACAAGCATTGGCCAACACCTGCCCCAGCAACACACCTATGCAAATCAGTCTAATGACTTCAAAGATCAGGTATTTGATACACAGGTGTGTCACTAATTGCGTGAGTGCATATTGCACTAAACACAACTCTTTCTAATTCATTTACCCCCTCCCCCAAAAAAACCCCACACAGGCAGATATATATATATATATGCATAAATACATACACACACACACACACACACACACATATATATATATATGTTGTTACGACAGCCTGTGATGATAAGGGACGATCAAACACAGGGTCGCAAAGAAAAGATTAAAAAAAATAGTACGACAGGTCCCAGGCCGATGAGTTCAATACAAAGGGGGGAGGAGAATATCCAGTGTTTCACTTCCCCGCTCCAAAAGGTAGAGAATACGCCAAGAAAATATAGAAGCAAAACATTGGCAGCGCCAAAAGACCACAGACGCAGTATCATTTATATCAACAAGAAAACAAATGAAGTTTTATTAAAAGAATAAACATCAATGACTTTCGATCTTGTGAGTTAATTATGCGTCTATCCGCATTCAATATTTCTTTTTTTTTCTACTCTTAAAAGTCTCTGTAAAATTACTAGCCACTTGGCAAAAGTTCAAACAGAAAATGACCTTAGTCAAAAGTTCATGTGAAAATAGTTATATTCAAAAGTTCGAAGTATTCCCGACGTCACAGATGCAAACAAATATGTGAGAGTGAAATCATAATCAGAGAGGAACTTACATTTTCTTGATGAAATACCTTTGGAGAAATTCTGCTTTGTGCCTCAGATATACTTTAGTGTCCATGAGAAATTTTCTCTTTCTTTCTCTCTCTTTTTTTTTCTTTTCAATAATATTGCAGATCTCTTTAACAAAACTGGGGTCTTTTTAAAAGTCAGTTGATATCATTGCAGATCTTCGTTTACAACATTCTCACTCGCTGAACTCTAGTTGTCTTGTGTCGAGAAAAATATTTCTTTCCCTCTTCTTCTTAAAATTGGCGGGAATTTATTCGAACGCATCTGGGGAGAAGGGGTTACAGGGTGTGTTAAAAGTACATTATGGGTGGGGAGAATTCGGGTCAAAAATTCATCGTCTGTCTTGGATATCGGTGCAGGTGAGAGGGGGGGAGGGGGGACACGTTATTGTTCTTGGTTGATAGTAATAAAAATGTTAACTATTTATTCGTTATGAAATCGTCACTAGTTCAATTTTTTTTTCTTTCTTTCATTCAACCGTCCGAACTTTAAATAAAAGGTGGAATGCACTTTTACACATTCATGACAATGTATATATATATATATATATATATATATATATATATTATATATATATATATATACAAATGAATATATATACATACATGAACATATATATATATACACAATTATATATATATAAATATACACACACACACATGCAAACATAGATATGCACATACACTCACACATATATACACATACATATATTATATATATAAGCCATATATATACATATTTATATATATACCACACACAACATATATATGTTTAAAGGG
>CM042179.1:33964617-33971370 GCA_023376005.1 Doryteuthis pealeii | reverse complement strand
AAGGAAGAGATAGAGAAAGAGATAGATGAGATGTGATGAAGAGAGAAAAAGGGAGAAGTGAGATGAAGGAAAGAGAAAAAGAGAAGTGGTGAATGAAGAAAGAGAAAAGAGCAAAAGAAGTAAAGATGGAAAGAGAAGAAGTAAGATAGAAAGGAGAAAAAGAGAAGTGAAGGTAAAAAAGAAAAGAAAGAGAAGGTTGATGAGAAAGAGAAAAAGAGAAGTGAAATGAAGAAAGAGAAAAAGAGAAGAAGATGAAGAAGAGAAAAAGAGAAAAGTAAGATGAAGAAATGAGAAAAGAGAAGTGAATTGAAGAAAAGAAGAGAAGTGTGAATGAGAAAGAGAAAAGAAAAGGAGGGTAAAGAAAGAAGAGAGTGAGATGAAAAGGGAAGAGAATAAATGAAGAAAGAGAAAAAGAAAGTGAAGAGAAAGAGAAAAAGAGATGTGTAAGAAGAGACAAGAGACGCGGTAAAAAGAAAGAAAAAAAAGTGAGTAAGATAAGAAAGAAGAAAAAGGAGAAGTGAGACTGAAGAAGAGGAAGAAGAGAAGTGTGATGGAAGTAAAGAGAAAAAGACGAAGTGTGTGAAAGAAGAGAAAAGAGAAGTGAGGTAAAGAATGTGATAAAGAGAAGTGAGATGAGAATAGGGAAAAAGAGAAGTATGATGAGAAGCGAAAAAGAGAAGTGAGATGAAAGAAAGAGAAAAAGAGACGTGTGATGAAGGAAAGAGAAAAAAGAGAAGTGATGAAGAAGAGAGAATGAGAATGAGGTAAAAGACAAGAAAAAGAGAAGTGTGATGAAGAAAAGAGAAAAAAGAGAGTGAGATGAAGAAAGAAAAAGAGAAGTAAGATGAAGAAGAGAGTAAAAGAGAGTAAGATGAAGAGAGAAAAGGGAAGTGAGATGAAAAGAGAAAAAGAGAAGTGTGGAAAGAGAAAAAGAGAACAGTGAGATGAAGAGAAGAGAAGGTAAGAGAAGAGAGAAAAGGATAAGTAAGATTGAGAAGAGAAAAAGAGAAGTAAGATGAAAGAAGAGAAAAAGAGAAGTGAGGTAAAAAGAAAAGAAAAAGAGAAGTGTGATGAGAAAGAGAAAGAGAAGTGAGATGAAGTAGAAAAAGAGAGGGTGCATGAAGAAGAGAAAAGAGGAAGTAAGATGAAAGAAAGAGAAAAAGAGTAAGTGAGATAGAAAGAGAAAAAGAGAAGTGATGAAGAAGAGAAAGAGAAGTCGAGATGATGAAAGAGAAAAAGAGAAGTGAAGAAAAAAAAAAATGGAAAAAGAAAAGAGAAGATAAGTGGGAAAAGGAAGTAAGATGAAGAAAGAGAAAAGAGACGCTCGGGTAGGCACACGAGAAGTGTGATGAGAAGAGAAAAAAGAAGTGAGATGAAGAAAGAGAAAAAGAGAAGTGTGATGAAGAAAGAGAAAAGAGAATAAGATGAAGAAGAGAAAAGAATGAGAAGTGAGATGAAGAAAGAGAAAAAGAGAAGTGGGAATGAAGAAAGAGAAAAAGAGAAGTGAGATGAAGAGAAGAGAAAGAGAAGTAAGATGAAGAAAGAGAAAAGAGAGTGATGAAGAAAGAGAAAAGAGAAGTGTGATGAAGAAAGAGAAATATAATAGGATGAAGAAAGAGAAAGAGAAGTAGAGAAGAGAGAAAAGAGAAGTGAGGTAAGAAGGAAAGAAAAAGAGAAGTAAATGAAGAAGAGAAAACGAGAAGTAATGATGAAGAAAGAAGAAGAAAGTGTGATGAAGTAAAGAAGAAAAAGAGAAGTGTGATGAGAAAGAAAGAAGAGAAGTGGATGAAGAAAGAAAATGAGAAGATGTGAGAAAGAGAAAAGAGTAGATGTCGAAAGAGATGAGTAGTAAGATGAAGAAAGAGAAAAAGAGGAAGTGAGATGAAGAAAGAGAAAAAAGAGAAGCTGATTGAAGAAGAGAAGAGAGTATGAAGATAAGAGAAAAGGAGAATAAGATGAAGAAAGAGAAAAGATAAGTAATGATTGAAGAATAGAGAAAAAGAGAGGTAAGATGAAGAAAGAGAAAAAGGAGAAGTGAGGTAAAAAAGAAAAGAAAAGAGAGGTGTGATGAAGAAAGAGAAAAGAGAAGTGGATGAAAGAAAAGAAAAAGAGAGAGTGTGATGAGAGAGGAAAAAGAGAAGTAAGATTGAGAAAGAGAAAAAGAGAAGTGTAGATGAAGAAAGAGAAAAAGAGTAAGTGTGATGAAGAAGAGAAAAAGAGAAGTGAGATGGAAAGAGAAAAAGAGAAGTAAGATGAAGAAAGAGAAAAGATAAGTAAGATGAATGAAGATGAAAATAAGAGTAAGCATGAAAGAAAGAGAAAAGAGAAGTGAGGGTAAAAAGAAAAGAAAAAGAGAAGTGTGATGAAGAAAGAGAAAAAGAGAAGTGAGATGAAGAAAGAGAAAAGGAAGTGGATGAAGAAAAGGAAAAGAGAGTAGATGAAGAAAGGAAAAGAGAAGTAGATGAGAAGAGAAGAAGAGAAGTGAGGTAAAAAGAAGACAAGAGAAGTGTGATGAAGAAGAGAAAGAGAAGTGAGATGAAGAATGAGAAAAAGAGAAGTGTGACTGAAGAAAAGAGGAAAAAGAGAGTAAGATGAAGAAAGAGAAAAAGAGGAGTAAGATAAGACAAGAGAAAGAGAAGTGAGATGAGAAAGAGAAAAAGAGAAGTGTGATGAAGAAAGAGAAAACGGAGAAGTGAGATTGAAGAAAGAGAAAAAAGAGAAGTGTGATGAAGAAAGAGAAAAAGAGAAGTGAGGTAAAAGAAAGAAAAAGTGAGTAAAGAAGAAGAAAGAAGAAGTGAGATGAAGAAAGAAAAAGAGAAGTGGTGATGGAAAGAGAAAAAGGAAGTGTGATGAAGAAAGAGAAAAAGAGAGTGAGGTAAAAAGGAGAAAATAGAGAGGAGATGAATGAAAGGAAAAAGAGAAGTAAGATGAAGACAAGCGAAAAGAGAAGTTTGAAGAAGAAAGAAAAAAAGAGAAGTGTGATGAGAAAGAGAAAAAAGAGAAGTAAGATGAAGAGAAGAGAAAAAGAGAAGTGAGGTAAAAAAGAAAAGAAAAGAGAAGTGTGATGAAGAAGAGAAAAGAGAGTGCAGATGAAAGAAGAAAGAGAAGTAGATGAAGAAAGAGAAAAAGGAGTAAAGAATGAAGAAAGACGAAAAGGGAAGTGAGATGAAAAGAGAAAAAGAGAAGTGATGAAGGAAAGAGAAAAAGAGAATGGAGTAAGAAAAGAGAAAAAAGATGAAGTAGATGAAGAAGAGAAAAGATAAGTAAGATGAAGAAAGAGAAAAAGGAGAAGTAAGAATGAAGAAAGAGAATAAGAGAAGTGAGGTTAAAAAGAAAAGAAAAAGAGAAAGTGTGATGAAGAAAGAGAAAAAGAAGTGTAGATGAAGAAAGGAAAAAGAGCAAGTGGTGATGAAAGAAAGAGAAAAAGAGAAGTAAGATCGAAAGAAAGAGAAAAAAGAGAAGTTGAGATGAGAGAGAAAGAGAAGTGAGAAGAAAGAGAAAGAGAAGTGAGATGAAGAAAGAGAAAAAGAGAAGTAAGATAAAGAAGAGAAAAAGATAAGTAGATGAAGAAGAGAAAGAGAGAAGATGAAGAAAGAGGAAAGAGAAGTGAGGTAAAAAAGAAAAGAAAAGAGAAGTGTGATGAGAGAGAGAAAAAGAGAGTGAGATGAGAAAGAGGAAAAAGAGTGTGATGAAGAGAGAAAAGAGAGTAAGAGAAGAAAGAGAAAAAGAGAAGAGAGATGAAGAAGAGAAAGAAGAAGTGTGATGAAGAAAGAGAAAAAGAAGAAGTGAGAATTGATAGAAAGAGAAAAAGAGAAGTAGATGAAGAAAGAGAAAGAGAAGTAAGAAAGAGAGAAAGAGAAGTGGGTAAAAAGAAAAGAAAAAGAGAAGGTGTGATGAAGAAAGAAGAAAGAGAAGTGAGATGAAGAAGAGAAAAAGAGAAGTGTGATTGAAGAAGAGAAAAATGAGAAGTAATGAAAGAAAGAGAAAAGAGAAGTAAGATGAAGAAGAGAAAAAGAGAAGTGTGATGAAGAAAGAGAAAAAGAGAGTGTGATGAAGAAGAGAAAAAGAGAAGTGAGATGAAGAAGAGAAAAAGAGAAAGAGTGATGAAAGAAGAGAAAAAGAGTACGTGATGAAGAAAGAGAAATGAGTTAGTAAAGATGAAGAAAGAGAAAAAGAGAAGTGAGATGAAGAAAAGAGAAAAGAGATGGAAGAAGGAGAAAAGTGATGAAGAAAGAGGAAAAAGAGAGTAAGTAAGAAGAGAAAAGATAAGAAGAAAGAAAGAAAAGAGAAGTAAAGAAGAAAGAGAAAAGAGATAGTGGGTAAAAGAAGAAAAGAAAGAGAAGTTGATGAAGAAGAGAAAAGAGAAGTGAGAGAAGAAAGAGAAAGAGGAAGTGTGATGAAGAAAGAGAAAAAGAGAAGTAAGAATGAAGAACGGAGAGAAAAAAGAGAAGTGAGGATGAAAGAAAGAGAAAAGAGAAGTTGATGAAGAAAGAGAAAGAGAAGTGAGATGAAGAAAGAGAAAAGAGAAGTAGATGAAGAAAGAGAAAAAGATAAGTAAGATGAAGAAAGAGATAAAATAGAGTAGAATGAGAAGAGAAAAGAGAAGTGAGGTAAAAGAAGAAAAAGAGAAGTGTGATGAGAAAGAGAAAAAGAGAAGTGAGATGAAGAAAGAAAAGAGAAGTGTGATGAAGAAAAGAAAGAGAAGTAAGATGAAGAAAGAGAAAAGAGAAGTAAGATGAGAAAGAGAAAGAGAAGTGAGGTAAAAGAAAGAAAAAGAGAAGTGTGATGAAGAAAGAGAAAAGAGAAGTGAGATGAAGAAGAGAAAAGAGAAGTGTGATGAGAAAGAGAAAAAGAGAAGTAAGATGAAGAAGAGAAAAGAGAGTGAGATGAAGAAAGAGAAAAGAGAAGTGTGATAAGAAAGAGAAAAAAGAGAAGTGAGATGAAAAAGGGAAAAAGAGAAGTGTGATGAAAGAAGAGAAAAGAGAAGTGAGATGAAGAAAGAGAAAAAGAGAAGTAAGATGAAGAAAGAGAAAAAGAAAGTGGAGAGAGAAAGAGAAGTGAGATGGAAAGAGAAAAAAGAGAAGTGTGATGAAGAAAGAGAAAAAGAGAAGTGAGATGAAGAAAGAGAAAAGAGAAGTAAGATGAAGAAAGAGAAAAAGAGAAGAGAAGAAAGGAAAGAGAAAGTGAGAATGAAGAAAAGAGAAAAAGAGAAGTGTGATGAAAGAAAGAGAAAAGAGAAGTAAGATGAAGAAAGAGAAAAGAGAAGTAAGATGAAGAAAGAGAAGAGAAGTGAGGTAAAAAGAAAAGAAAAAGAGAAGTGTGATGAGAAAGAGAAAAAGAGAAGTGAGGATGAAGAAAGAGAAAAGAGAAGTAAGATGAAGAAAAGAAAAAGAGAAGTAGATGAGAAAGAGAAAAAGAGAAGTGAGATGAAGAAAGAGAAAAAGAGAAGTGTGATGGAAGAATAGAGAAAAAGAGAAGTGAGATGAAGAAAGAGAAAAGAGAAGTAAGATGAAGAAAGAGAAAAAGAGAAGTAAGATGAAGAAAGAGAAAAAGAGAAGTGAGATGAAGAAAAGAGAAAGAGAAGATGAGAAAGAGAAAAAAGTAAGATGAAGAAAAGAAAAGAGAAGTAAGATAAGAAAGAGAAAAGAGAAGTGAAAAAAGAAAAAGAAAAAGAGATGAAGAGAGAAAGAGAAGTGAGTGAAGAAGAGAAAGAAGTGGATGAAGAAAGGAAAAGAAGAAGTAAGATGAAGAAAGAGAAACAGAGAAGTAAAGATGAAGAAAGAGAAAAAAGAGAAGTGGGGTAAAAAAAGAAAAGAAAAAGAGAAGTGAGATGAAGAAAGGAAAGAGAAGTGAGGTAAAAAAGAAAAGAAGAGAAGAAGATGAAGAAAGAGAAAAAGATAAGTAAGAATGAAGAAAGAAAAGAAGAAGTGGAGGTAAAAAAGAAAAGAAAAGAGAAGTGAGATGAAGAAAGAGAAAAAGAGAAGTGAGAGAGAAGAGAAAAAGAGAAGTGAGATGAAGAAAGGAAAAAAAGAGGAAGAAGAAAGAAAAGAGATGAGGAAAAAAGAAAAGAAAAGAGAAGTGTGATGAAGAAGGAAAGAAGAGAGATGAAGAAAGAGAAAAAGAGAAGCGAGATGAAGAGAGAAAGAGAAGTGTGAGAATGAAGAAAAGAAAAGAGAGTGAGATGAAGAAAGAGAAAAAAGTGAGATGAAGAAAGAGGAAAATAGAATAAGATGAGAAAGAAAAAGAGAAAGTGAGATGAAGAAAGAGAAAAAGAGAAGTGTGAAGAAAGAGAAAAGAGAAGGAGATGAAGAAAGAGAAAGAGAAGTGTGATGAAGAGTGTGATGAAGAAAGAGAAAAAAGAGAAGTGTGATGAAGAAAGAGAAAAGAGAAGTGATGAAGAAGAGAAAAATAAGTGAGATGAAGAAAGGGAAAAAGAGAAGTGTGATGAAGAAAGAAAAGAGAAGTGTGATGAAGAAAGAGAAAAGAGAAGTGTGATGAAGAAAGAAAAAAAGAGAAGTGTGATGAAGAAAGAGAAAAGAGAAGTGAGGTAAAAAAGAAAGAAAAAGAGAAGTGAGATGAAGAAAGGGAAAAAGAGAAATAAGGTAAAGTAAGAAAAGAAGAAATTATCCCAAGAATAGAGGTGAGGAAATATACAGAAGGAAACAAAGAATAAAGAGGTGATATAAGAATAGGAAAGAAATGAATGAAAAAGAAGAAATTATCCCAAGAATAGAGGTGAGGAAAATATACAGA
>CM042179.1:33882117-33957117 GCA_023376005.1 Doryteuthis pealeii | reverse complement strand
TAGACAGCACCATGGTTATGGGGAGGACACTTGATAAGAGAAACTGAATCCCTGTTAATGTCAGTCTTTAAGGGAATGGGATCTTTAAAATATAGGATAAGAAAGTGCTAAATCCAAATGAAAATTTTAAGTAAAAGAGGTGTAAGTAAATTTTAGGAGACAGACAAAACGAATTGTTGATGAGATGACATGACCAGGGGTGTGAGGAGGACACTTGAAAAGAGAAACTGAACTCTTGTTAATGGCAACACAGAACAAATCATATTCAACAACTAACGAATTACACGTTACACATTAAAACTGGCATTATCTAATAGATAAAATTTCCAAAGGAACTAGAAACCCCACGGCACAAAAAAATTTTTATAAAATTTTATAATTTTATAAAAATTTTAAATTTTAAAAATTTTAAATTTTAAAAATATTTTAAATATTCTTAATCTTAATTTAAAAGTTAAATTTTTTTAATATTTTATATGAAAAATATATATATATATTATATACATATTTTTATTTTTATATTTTTTTGAAATTTTAAATTTAAAATTTAATCTTAATATTCTTAATCTTAAATATTCTTGTAAAAAAATTTTAAATTTTAAAAATTTTAAATTTTAAAAAGATTTTATAAAATTTTATAAAATTTTATAATTTTATAAAAATTTTATAAAATTTCCAAAGGAACTAGAAACCCACCCGCACAAAAAAAAAAAAAAAAAAAAATACGAGAGAAAACAAAGCAACTGTTGTATAGAAATTTAAAGAGACAACGAAAAAGAACTGGAGGATGAGGTGATATTGATAGGGTTGTGAGGAGGATACTTGAAGAGAGAAATATATATTTGTGATAGCCTAGAACAATTCTAATGGAGTTGTGAAGAAGGGAGACATGCAGCATGGGTAACTGTCAGCCATTCAAACAACCTTGCCTATGTCTGCGTCCAGATCCAGTTTTGGTGGTGGTGGAGTAAAAAAAAAAAAAAAAAAACTGGACTTGGAGTCCCTAAGGCAATCATCCACGTTCTGGCACACTCCTGCGACGATACTGGTACCAAATTGTTTGGCACCTTGCCTTCATTTTCATTGATACAATCTTGCGTAGTCCTGCGACCACAATGATACCATACTGTATGATACCATACTAAGATTAGTAAAAAAAGAAAAAAAAAAGGTCTATTTAATAACATCTTTTCATCAGATTTTCAGATTTTTCAGAGCATAAAAGAGTTTTCTTAAATTTTCAGAGCATAGAAAGAGTTTTCTTAAATTTTCAGAGTATAAAAGAGTTTTTTTAAATTTTCAAAAGAGTATAAAAAGAGTTTTCTTAAATTTTCAGAGCATAAAAGAGTTTTCTTAAATTTTTGAGTATAAGAGTTTTCTTAAATTTTCTGAGTATAAAGAGTTTTCTTAAATTTTCAGAGCATAAAAGAGTTTTCTTAAGTATAAATTTTCTTAAATTTTCAAATAAAAGAGTTTTCTTAAATTTTCAGAGTATAAAAGAGTTTTCTTAAATTTTCAGAGCATAAAAGAGTTTTCTTAAATTTTCAGAGATAAAAGAGTTTTCTTAAATTTTAAGAGTATAAAAGAGTTTCTTAAATTTTCAGAGTATAAATTTTCTTAAATTTTCAGAGTTTTCTTAAATTTTCATAAAAGAGTTTCTTAAATTTTCAGAGCATAAAGAGTTTTCTTTTTCTTAAATTTTCTGAGTATAAAAGAGTTTTCTTAAATTTTCAGAGTATAAAAGTGTTTTCTTAAATTTTCAGAGCATAAAAGAGTTTCTTAAATTTTCTGGTGTATAAAGAGTTTTCTTAAATTTTCAGAGCATAAAAGAGTTTTCTCTTAAATTTTCTGAGTATAAAAGAGTTTTCTTAAATTTTTTAAATTTTCAAAGAGCATAAAAGAGTTTTCTTAAATTTTTCAGAGTATAAAAGAGTTTTCTTAAATTTTCAGAGCATAAAAGAGTTTTCTTAAATTTTCAGAGTATAAAAGAGTTTTCTTAAATTTTCATAAAAGAGTTTTCTTAAATTTTTCAGAGTATAAAAAGTTTTCTTAAATTTCAGAGCATAAAAGAGTTTTTAAATTTTCTCTAAAGAGTTTTCTTAAATTTTCAGAGCATAAAAGAGTTTTCTTAAATTTTCTGAGTATAAAAGAGTTTTCTTAAATTTTCAGAGTATAAAAGTGTTTTCTTAAATTTTCAGAGCATAAAAGAGTTTTCTTAATTTTCTGGGTGTATAAAAGAGTTTTCTTAAATTTTCAGAGCATAAAAGAGTTTTTTAAATTTTCATAGCATAAATTTTCTTAAATTTCAGAGTATAAAAGAGTTTTCTTAAATTTTCAGAGTATTTCTTAAAGAGCATAAAAGTTTTCTTAAATTTTCAGAGCATAAAAGAGTTTTCTTAAATTTTCTGAGTATAAAAGAGTTTTCTTAAATTTTCAGAGTATAAAAGAGTTTTCTTAAATTTTCAGAGCATAAAAGAGTTTTCTTAAATTTTCTTAAATTTTCAGAGCATAAAAGAGTTTTCTTAAATTTTCATAAAAGAGTTTTCTTAAATTTTCAGAGTATAAAAGAGTTTTCTTAAATTTTCAGAGCATAAAAGAGTTTTCTTAAATTTTCAGAGTAAAAAGAGTTTCTTAATTTTCAGAGCATAAAAGAGTTTTCTTAAATTTTCAGAGTATAAAAGAGTTTCTTAAATTTTCAGAGCATAAAGAGTTTTCTTAAATTTTCAGAGTATAAAAGAGTTTTCTTAAATTTTCAGAGCATAAAAGAGTTTTCTTAAATTTTCAGAGCATAAAAGAGTTTCTTAAATTTTCAGAGCATAAAAGAGTTTTCTTAAATTTTCAGAGTATAAAAGAGTTTTCTTAAATTTTCAGAGCATAAAAGAGTTTTCTTAAATTTTCAGAGTATAAAAATAAAGAGTTTTCTTAAATTTTCAGAGCATAAAAGAGTTTTCTTAAATTTTCTGAGTATAAAAGAGTTTTCTTAAATTTCAGAGAATAAAAGAGTTTTTTAAATTTTCAGAGAATAAAAGAGTTTCTTAAATTTTCAGAGCATAAAAGTTTTCTTAAATTTTCAGAGCATAAAAGTTTTCTTAAATTTCAGAGCATAAAAGAGTTTTTTAAATTTTCAGAGTATAAAAGAGTTTTCTTAAATTTTCAGAGCATAAAAGAGTTTTCTTAAATTTTCTGAGTATAAAAGAGTTTTCTTAAATTTTCAGAGCATAAAAGAGCATTAATTTAAATCTCAGTTTAAACAGAAAAAAATAATAGATATAGAATTATTGAATTATTTTTCTGATAATCACAAAGAAGATTATATTTCATGTCCATCAGAGTAATTACAAAATCCGAATAATTTTTTTAAAGTTTAATTTTTCGATTTTTATCATTTATTTTCTTCCAAACCCTGTAATTTTTAAAATTCCTTTCATATCTTCAGTCTTTTTAGAGTCAGCCTTAAATATCCAATATATATGTTGTGTCCCACAGATATATATCCTATATCTATATCAAAGTTAACTGACCTGAAAAATGTAAAAGTTTTAAAATAAAATAACTGGTGCATTATAACTTTCATTCATTAATATATCAACGCTGTAAATTTCATTAAAATCAGTTAATTTCCGGATTTTTGGTAATTTCTTTTCTTTTAGGAATTGACTCTAGCACTATCAAATTTGATTTAAAACTCTTAACATCCTGTTGAAGATTTTCTATGTCCAGAGTTCAATTCCTATAAGGATTTATCAAAAAATGGCTAAAATTGGCCTTTTCATTTAAAGTTACCTGTTATTTCCCTTCAATCAAAGACTTCTAAATATGTTTAATATTACATTTAAACAAAGTACAGATCCCCATTCCTATAAGGATTTATCAAAAAATGGCTAAAATTGTCCTTTTCATTTAAAGTTACCTGTTATTTCCCTTAAATCAAACACTTCTAAATACATTTAATATTACATTTAAACAAAGTCCACATCCCCATTCCTATAAGGATTTATCAATAAATGGCTAAAAATGGCCTTCTCATTTAAAGTTACCTGTTATTTCCCTTAAATCAAACACTTCTAAATATGTTTAATATTATATATTACAAAGGTGATCATTTGTGTGGATTAAGAAAAGGAATGTGACTTACGGCTGGGTGGAATGAGGTGGTATGAGGTGGTATAGGACTTTAAGAGTTTTAATGCTTGAATTGTTGGTCCTTAAAATAATAATGTATATATATATGCATCTTGCCGTTCATTTTCAGTCATTGATACAATCTTGTGTAGTCCTGCGACCACAATGATACCATACTGTATAGCGCCTTGCCATTCCCTTGGACAACATCATTGTCATAGAGAAGGGAGCATGTGAAACTGTTTTCTACAACCTTAATGTCTGTGGCACAAGCCTTGTTCCAAGATTATGGTGCAGATTCATAGGGTCTCGCGAGACTGAATAATGACAAGATAAAACATAGCAAAAAAAATGGTAATTTTCACCTTTAGTTGTTAAAATTCCTAGCATAAAATTGTACGTGTGCATTATCTGAAATGAACTTAATTGTTATTAAGAACACGTTTCATGATATTTTTGTGTTAAAGCATGCAGTTGTATTGTTTTCAAAAAGTTTCTAAGATTTGTGTATTTCACATGGAGACTTTCAAAATGGCTACCGGCTTGTTTCAAAGTGAGAGTCAGTTGGCTAAATTCCTAGCATAAAATTGTGCGTGCGCATTATCTGAAATTAACTTAATTGTTATTAAGAACACATTTTATGATATTTTTGTATTAAAGCATGCAGTTGTATTGTTTATGAAAAAGTTTCTAAGATTTGTTTATTTCGCACGGAGACTTTCAAAATGGTTACCGGCTTGTTTCAAAGTGAAAGTCAAGGGAGATTACTCTAATTGCCTTATTTGCTAGGAATTTAGCCAACTAAAGGAGAAAATTACCATCTTATAATTGTAGTGCAGGTTATCCTTACCGCATTTCACTTTGAAACAAGACGGTTACAATGCGGTAAGGATAACCTGAAGCCAAACTTTTATAGACCTTATTGTTGTTAACATTGGGGAACGAGATAAGTTGTTGCAGATTTTGCAGTCCCAGCAGATCACAGGGTGAAGGTGAAAGAAAACGAACACTTAGACCGTGTCAGAGAATTGAAAAACTGTCGCATATGAGGGTGATAGTGATACCAATTGTAATTGGTGCCTTGTTATGGCCTCCAAAATTGTGCAAAACAGACTAGAGGAATTGAAAATTAGAGGAAGAACTGAGACCATCAAGACAACAGCACTGTTGAAATCAGCTGGAATACTCAGGAGAGTCCTGGAGACCTTAGTGAACTTGTTATCACTCAGACTCAACTCATATAGTGAATTTTTCCATCTCAGCGGATCACAGAATGGAAAAGAAAGAAAGCAAAAAGATCGACAAATACTTGAACCTGATAATAGAACTGAAGAAAGTGCTCTTGGAACGGTCCCCAAGGGGCTTGGAAAAGGGTCTAGATGAATTGGAAATCAAAGTAAGAATCGAGACCATCCAAACTACAGCATTGTTAAAATCGGCTAGAATACCCAGAAGAGTCCTGGAGATCTGAGGAGACTTGTTATCACTCCAGTGAAAGACCACCTACTAATGCTGTAAGGAAGAGAAAAAAAAACAAAAAAAAAACAAGGAGTGAAATAATAGCAATGATGCCACCCAACCACATACTTAAAAAATGTACAGCGGGATACAAATTTACAAAATCACAGGAAAAAATAAACCATCTTATGTATATGGAAGATATTAAGATTTTTGCCAAAAAGCAACAAGAACTAGAAACCCTTATACAAACCATAAAAATATACAGCCAAGATATAGGGATGGAGTTCAGCCTCTACAAGTGTGCCATGCTCGTGATGAAGAAAGGAAAAAAATGAAATGGCAAAGGTAACAGAAATACCAAATCAAGAAGAAATTAGGACACTTGGAGAAAAAGAGAAGTATAAATATCTTGGAATATTAGAAGCAGACGCCATCAAACAAACAGAAATGAAAATAAAAGTAAGAAAGGAATACAGAAGAACAAGAAAGCTCCTAGAAACCAAGTTTATGTATCAAAAACCTTATCAAGGGAATAAACACATGTAAGATACTCAAGACCATTCCTAAAATGGACAAGAGAGGAGCTCCGGCAGATGGACCAAAGGAAAAGGAAACCCATGACTATGCACAAGGTATTACATCCGAGAGACGACATAGAAATACAATATGTACCAACATTGAAGATAGTGTACATACGACAATCCGAGCACTTGACGAACGCACTAATGAAAGTAAGGAAAGACTAATTGCAGTAGCCAGGAAATACATCGAAAACTAAAAAAACAAAAATGGGAAGAAAACAACTACATCGGTACTTCAAGCTTTAAACTCAAGAGATATCACATATCGCTGATGTGAAAAACTAAAAACTAAAAGTTAAAAATAATAATAATAATAATAATAATAATAATAATATCCCAGCAAGAAGGCCAGACCTAGTGTTGATTAACAAAAAAGAAAGAATTTGTCAACTGGTTGATTTTGCAGTGCCAGCATAAGGACAAACTACATCAAAGCAAAAATTGATAAGACCCAACAAAATAGTAAATGTAGACTTTGCGGTAATAGAGATGAGACTGTTAACCATATACTCTGCAAATGTAGCAAACTAGCACAACGAGAATACAAAACTAGACACGACTGGGTTGGGAAGGTGATCCACTGGGAATTATGCAAAAAATTAAATTTTGACCACACAACAAAATGGTATATGCATAAACCAGAATCTGTTCTTGAGAACGAAACACACAAAATTCTCTGAGACTTTTAGATAAAAACTGATCACCTTATCCCAGCAAGAAGGCCAGACCTAGTGTTGATAAACAAAAAAGAAAGAACTTGTCAACTGGTGGATTTTGCAGTGCCAGCAGATCACAGAGTGAAGTTAAAGAAAAATGAAAAAATAGACAAATATCTGGACCTTGCCAGAGAACTGAAAAAGTTATGGAATATGAGAGTGAAAGTTATACCAATTGTAGTTGGTGCACTTGGAACAGTCCCAAAAGGATTAGAAAAGGGCTTGGAAAGTTTGGATATCAGAGGGAGGATTGAAACCATTCAGAACACTGCACTGCTGCAATCTGCCAGAATACTCAGAAGAGTCCTGGAGACCCGAGGAGACTTGCTGTCACTCAGACTCCAGTGAAAGACCATCAGCTAACACTGATGTGAAAACTCAAAAGGAGTAAATAATAATATGTTGTAGAAACGTTATCAAGGGAATAAACACCTGGACAAGAGAGGAGCTCCAGCAGATGAACCAAAGGACAAGGAAACTGATGATCTTGCACAAGGCATTATACCCGAGAGACGACATAGACAGGCTATATGTGCCAAGAAAAAAAGGAGGAAGGTGTCTCGCCAACATTGAAGATTGTGTAGATACGACAATCCGAGAACTTGACAAATACACTAATAAAAGTAAGGAACGATTAATTGCAGCAGGCAGGAAAAGCAATTGCAACATATTGACAAGTTGTGATAATGAAAAACTAAAAACAGAAATGGGAAGAAAAACAACTATCAGGGTACTTCATGCAACAAACTCAAGAGATATAACATCATAATACAAAAGGACATGGCTAAGAAGAGGAAACCTCAAGAGAGAAACTGGATCTCTTATAATCGCGGCACAATAAATAAGATGTAGCAGATTATTGTCATAAGCACAAACTATATAAAGGCAAAATAGATAAAATGTAGCAGATAAGGCACGACAGGGTTTGAAAGGTGATCCACTGGGAATTATGTAAAAAAAAGTAAATTTTGACCATACAACAAAATGGTATATGCATAAACCAGAATCTATTCTTGAGAAAGAAATGCATAAAATTCTCTGGGTCTTTGAGATAAAAACGGATTGCCTTATCCCAGCCAGAAGACCAGACCTACTATTGATTAACAAAAAAAAATAAAAATAAAAAATAAAAAGAGAGAAAATGTCAACTGGTTGATTTTCTAGTTCCGAAAAGATAAACAAATACCTAGACCTTGCCAGTGGCTGCAGCTGAAGTTATGGATAGGGTTTGATGTATTTAGCCGGGTCGATTTAGCCTAAAAAATACCGGGAAAAAAAGGGGGAAAGAAAGGTACCAAAGCATATTTAGTTTTTGTAGTATCGTATGCAAATGAGATATGCAAATGAGATATCCTGTTGAGAAGTCCACATTCCCATTCCTATAAGGATTTATCAATAAATGGCTAAAAATGGCCTTTTCATTTAAAGTTACTTGTTATTTCCCTTAAATTAAAGACTTCTAAATATGTTTAATATTACATTTAAACAAAGTCCACATCCCATTCCTATAAGGATTTATCAATAAATGGCTAAAAATGGCCTTTTCATTTAAAGTTACCTGTTATTTCCCTTAAATCAAAGACTTCTAAATATGTTTAATATTACATTTAAACAAAGTCCATCCCCATTCCTATAAGGATTTATCAATAAATGGCTAAAAATGGCCTTTTCATTTAAAGTTACCTGTTATTTCCCTTAAATTAAAGACTTCTAAATATGTTTAATATTACATTTAAACAAAGTCCACATCCCCATTCCTATAAGGATTTATCAATAAATGGCTAAAAATGGCCTTTTCATTTAAAGTTACCTGTTATTTCCCTTAAATCAAAGACTTCTAAATATGTTTAATATTACATTTAAACAAAGTCCACATCCCCATTCCTATAAGGATTTATCAATAAATGGCTAAAAATGGCCTTTTCATTTAAAGTTACCTGTTATTTCCCTTAAATTAAAGACTTCTAAATATGTTTAATATTACATTTAAACAAAGTCCACATCCCCATTCCTATAAGGATTTATCAATAAATGGCTAAAAATGGCCTTTTCATTTAAAGTTACCTGTTATTTCCCTTAAATCAAAGACTTCTAAATATGTTTAATATTACATTTAAACAAAGTCCACATCCCCATTCCTATAAGGATTTATCAATAAATGGCTAAAAATGGCCTTTTCATTTAAAGTTACCTGTTATTTCCCTTAAATTAAAGACTTCTAAATATGTTTAATATTACATTTAAACAAAGTCCACATCCCCATTCCTATAAGGATTTATCAATAAATGGCTAAAAATGGCCTTTTCATTTAAAGTTACCTGTTATTTCCCTTAAATTAAAGACTTCTAAATATGTTTAATATTACATTTAAACAAAGTCCACATCCCCATTCCTATAAGGATTTATCAAAAAATGGCTAAAAATGGCCTTTTCATTTAAAGTTACCTGTTATTTCCCTTAAATCAAAGACTTCTAAATATGTTTAATATTACATTTAAACAAAGTCCAGATCCCCATTCCTATAAGGATTTATCAATAAATGGCTAAAAATGGCCTTTTCATTTAAAGTTACCTGTTATTTCCCTTAAATTAAAGACTTCTAAATATGTTTAATATTACATTTAAACAAAGTCCACATCCCCATTCCTATAAGGATTTATCAATAAATGGCTAAAAATGGCCTTTTCATTTAAAGTTACTGTTATTTCCCTTAAATTAAAGACTTCTAAATATGTTTAATATTACATTTAAACAAAGTCCACATCCCCATTCCTATAAGGATTTATCAATAAATGGCTAAAAATGGCCTTTTCATTTAAAGTTACCTGTTATTTCCCTTAAATTAAAGACTTCTAAATATGTTTAATATTACATTTAAACAAAGTCCACATCCCCATTCCTATAAGGATTTATCAATAAATGGCTAAAAATGGCCTTTTCATTTAAAGTTACCTGTTATTTCCCTTAAATTAAAGACTTCTAAATATGTTTAATATTACATTTAAACAAAGTCCACATCCCCATTCCTATAAGGATTTATCAATAAATGGCTAAAAATGGCCTTTTCATTTAAAGTTACCTGTTATTTCCCTTAAATTAAAGACTTCTAAATATGTTTAATATTACATTTAAACAAAGTCCACATCCCCATTCCTATAAGGATTTATCAATAAATGGCTAAAAATGGCCTTTTCATTTAAAGTTACCTGTTATTTCCCTTAAATTAAAGACTTCTAAATATGTTTAATATTACATTTAAACAAAGTCCAGATCCCCATTCCTATAAGGATTTATCAATAAATGGCTAAAAATGGCCTTTTCATTTAAAGTTACCTGTTATTTCCCTTAAATTAAAGACTTCTAAAATATGTTTAATATTACATTTAAACAAAGTCCACATCCCCATTCCTATAAGGATTTATCAATAAATGGCTAAAAATGGCCTTTTCATTTAAAGTTACCTGTTATTTCCCTTAAATCAAAGACTTCTAAATATGTTTAATATTACATTTAAACAAAGTCCACATCCCCATTCCTATAAGGATTTATCAATAAATGGCTAAAAATGGCCTTTTCATTTAAAGTTACCTGTTATTTCCCTTAAATTAAAGACTTCTAAATATGTTTAATATTACATTTAAACAAAGTCCACATCCCCATTCCTATAAGGATTTATCAATAAATGGCTAAAAATGGCCTTTTCATTTAAAGTTACCTGTTATTTCCCATAAATTAAAGACTTCTAAATATGTTTAATATTACATTTAAACAAAGTCCAGATCCCCATTCCTATAAGGATTTATCAAAAAATGGCTAAAAATGGCCTTTTCATTTAAAGTTACCTGTTATTTCCCTTAAATCAAAGACTTCTAAATATGTTTAATATTACATTTAAACAAAGTCCAGATCCCCATTCCTATAAGGATTTATCAATAAATGGCTAAAAATGGCCTTTTCATTTAAAGTTACCTGTTATTTCCCTTAAATCAAAGACTTCTAAATATGTTTAATATTACATTTAAACAAAGTCCACATCCCCATTCCTATAAGGATTTATCAATAAATGGCTAAAAATGGCCTTTTCATTTAAAGTTACCTGTTATTTCCCTTAAATTAAAGACTTTTAAATATGTTTAATATTACATTTAAACAAAGTCCAGATCCCCATTCCTATAAGGATTTATCAAAAAATGGCTAAGAATGTCCCTTTCATTTAATGTTAACCTGAGATATTTCCCTTAAAATAAAGACTTCTAAATATGTTTTGATATTACATTTAAACAAAGGCTATCGTTTAGGGCAGATTAGGAAAACGAATGTGACTTCCGACCGGGTGGAATGAGGTGGTATAGGACATTAAGAGTTAAGGAATAGTATGGTGAAAAATCATTGTCGAGATGGCCAAAAGTCAGTATCAGCCAGACAGTGAGGGAGTCTATCCCCTTTTCACTAGCGTTAGGAGATTATTCTAGTATCTACTATAAAAGTAGTCTGCCTGAGTAGCAAGGCAGACGGCTACTAACTGTACCTAAGGATAAACGTATGTTCCCCAGATTGATTGATTTCACATCAGTATCATTGGAAGCTCTGAAAGAAAAGAAAAACTTGTACGCAATTGGGAACTTTTTTACGGACACTCTTTGTGCTGTAGTTCTTCCTCCTATGCTAGGCACTGCTAAAGTTGCCGTAAAATCTGTATTTTAATAAATAAATTTACTCCCTGTTTGAAAATGATTTACCAAAAATCAGGGAATAATTCGATTTTAATGAAATTTTCATTGTTGATTTATCAATGAATGAATATTATAATGTATCAGTTATTTTATTTAAAAACCTTCTGATTTTTTTCAGGTCACTTAACTTTGACCACCCCTTATTTTGGGGCCATAGAATATCGGTGGGGTTATATAAAATTAGAACTAATTACAGTATAAATAAAAAGACAAAAGACCGAAGGTGTGAATAGAAGAAAAAAAAATTAAGGGAGCAATCCTGCTAGAAAATAAGTACAGAAAATCGGAAAATATAATGTAAAATAAAACCTAAAAAATTAATTTTTGGAGATCTTTTTTTTTTCTTTTTTTTCTTTTTTTCAATAATTATTTAATTGGCTATTGTCTTATAAAAGAAAAAATGTACATCGATATTTTTTCTGTTTAAAGGGGGTAGGGTAAATTTTCAGTAGAGTTTTTCTACAAAAATTATTAGATAACGATAATAAACTATAGTAGTTATTAAATAATATTTATTTTTAGAATATGAAAATATAAAATTCGAAACTTATAATTAGGCGTTTCATATTTTAAATGAATTTTATACATTAATTTACCATAGCAGGAATACCTAATTAAATCAGAAAGTTTTGAAATAAAATAACTAATGCATTATAAAATTCATTCATTGATAAATCAACACTGAAAATTTCATTAAAATCGGATAATTCTCTGGTTTTTGGTAAAATTTTTTAAATCAGAGGGGGGTAAATATATTTTGTAAAATACGAATTTTACGGTAACTTAGACAGCGTTTACAGTCATATTTACGATATATTTTAGCAAAATTGACAGAAAAAATAGTTTAAAATGTATTGATAATAAATTTCATATGTAATATTACTTTGCTTTTTTTTTAACTGATACACATTATGTTACTACTTTTCGACTTAGATAAAAATTTGACCTTAAATAACATTGGGGAACACAATTTTTGTTGAATTGCATCTGAAACTTGTTTTTGGCTATTTTTTTTTTTTAACTTTTTTTTTTTACCACTGAATCCAAAAATGGCCTCAGTTTTTATATATCATGTCAACTTTTTCAGCTACGGGATACCCTCGATTTTTCTCAAAAAACGTAAAAATACAGCATCTAACAAATTTTGCCTTATTTTATAGAAGGTTTTAAAAAATGTATATATAATGGGAAATAATAAAACATTATACTGGGCATGACAAATTTTGTTGAGTTAGATCTGACACTTGTTTTTGACAAACTTTTGGACTCTGAATCCAAAAATTACTCCATTTTTTCTCTAGAAAATCAACTTTTTAAGTAACAGGAAACCCTCTCCTTGGTCTCAATAACATTAAAATAATGCATGTGACAAATTTGAGCTTATTTTATAGAATATTTTTAAAATTTACAATGGAAAATGATAAAAAAATTGCTTGATTTGTTTGTACAAATTCATCATGTTCCTACAAAGGATATTGTTACTGTAAGTCAAATTGTGTGCAAGTAGTTAAGGTAAAAATTTCCACATGTTTTTTTCCTAGAGTGTCCAATATGTGGACAATTCCCCTTTATGCTCCATAATCAGCCATATACTTTGATACCATTCCCCCCCCCCCATGGATTTTAAATCTTGGAGGAATCATTCATCTTGCTCATAGCTGACCACATCAAGGTTTTTCGAGAAGTTAGCAAGATGGCTATTCAGAAAATGGAACTTGATGCTCATGTTGCAATCAAGCATTTTGTGGCTATTCAATTTCAGTGTAATTCATTGCTCATGCATTTCCAAGAAATTTCTTGACAAGGTAAAGAACTTGTCAAGAACCAAGCATTCTTTTCGAGTTCTGAAATTATCCCAATGAAATGTTCATCTTTAATAACTTCCAGAATCTGTAGACCATCAAACACACCGGCCTTAATTTTTTCAATTGATGGGGTAGGAAATGCCAAAATCACTTGCCTTCAAAAACACTTGCCTTCAATTGGTAATGCTTTAATGAATTGCTTCAAGAGACCTAATTTCATGTGCAAAGTGTGAACATAATTTTCTTTGTGTCAACAAAAGCCTCATGTAGAATGTTGGGATCAACAGGTCAAAGGTCAGATCTTGGAGGCCAATTCCTCTCCACCCAATGCTTCTCTAGTGCACCACACTGGGATTTCAGCTGAATGAGGCACTGGACATATAGCTGATGGTAGACTAGGATACTCAATTTTGCATTTGTTTTTCTTGTTATATGGTGAAGTTTTCATTAAACAAAGGTAACAATTCTTGTAATGATATTTTGGTTCTCACCAAATCATAGGTAGACCAAAATGCCGACTTATCACATGTTCCCTTGATCTACATCCGTAAATTCTCAACACACTGCTTTCACATCTTGTAAGGGACCCAAGACTTGTTTTAATTGACACGTTTTAATACAAAATATGCAAAATAGACTAGCTTCACAAATGCATTGATGTTTTTTCTTTGACTGGGAATCAACCTAGTAACCAGATCTGAATAATTCTCCTTCCTTTTCAATAAAACAATCAACACAATCAGTTGACAAGTTCTATTACTTACAGACAAACAATACAATTGTGCTTATTTTGGGAGTAAGCTGTAGAGAAAAAAACTTGACATGATAGAAAAAAAACTGATTGCAGTTTTGAAATCAGCATGACAAATATTATTCTAAATCAAATGAAAAATCAAACACAGCAGAAATTATGTCCAAAATTGTTCCTCAGTGTAATCGATTTAATTAATTTTTATTCGTTTTTAAAATGAAAACGAGACAGCATTTTAGCACTGCCTATCCTATGCCTTTTGTCCTTGATAACGGCCCGGTGGGTGTTTTTTTTTATTAAAAAAAAATACCCTTCCTAAGGGTATTAACACTATGTCAACTGTGGCTTCATCCAGGAAATGAACTCGGTTCGACGAATCTATTTCCTACAACTCTAACCAGTACAGAATGCGTATGTGCCACGTTAAAAAAAACCCTGATATTTTCACAACTATATGCATTTTTTTTCTTGGTGTACTAGTCTATGATGTACTGGACACGTCTCCAGGATGAAGAATTGTCACCCGGCCAATATCACACTCTACGGCGAACTCTCTACTCACGATTGTGATAGAGGGACGCCACAACAACCATCGTCACGGAGCCACCCTAGCTGACAACCATGACGCCTGTCGTCTCACCACTCACCATGATGTCTCCTCCTTAAAAAAATGTACAATAGGGTAGGATGTAACAGGAGGTGGTAAGTACGGGGCATCCTGCGAGGATCGAACTAGGTATTCAGTAATATTAGAATGTCTATGAGTATACACGCGCATGTTTTTCTTTTGTTTGTTTTTTCGACCCGAGTTCAATTCCTGGATGAAGCCACAGTTGACATAGCGTTAATACCCTTGGGAAAGGTATGAATCCAACTATTCTCCTTCCAGCTATGGGTAAATAGTAGGATAGACTGGGCTCTACTATAATAGGCCTGAGTCTATTATAGTAGAGCGATCTTTTTCAATTAAAAGAAAAAAGATTAAAATTTTAAAAAAACATGCGCATGTATACTCATACACATTCCAATATAACTGAATACCTAGTTCGATCCTGCCATTCCAGTGTGAATATAAAACAAAGCAAACAATATATATATAGAGAGAGAGATGAATACTTGGATCTTGCTAGAGAGCCGAAAAAGCTGTGGAACACGAAGATGATAGGAATCTGAAAAGAATTTGTCATAATTGCAGTACAAAATAACACTTTAAGGACCAATTATATCAAAACGAAAAAATATATGTAGGTTTTGTGGAGAAAGAAACAAAGCGGTTAATCACATAATAAACGAATGCAACAAACGAGCACAAGAGGAATAAAGGACTAAGCACGATTGGGTGGGAAAGGTGATCCACTAGGAAAAGTGCAAGAAATAAAATTTTGACCATACTACCAAATGGTATATGCACAAACTGGAATCCATCCTAGTGAATGATAGCCCTGTCGGCTGGGGCTTTAGAATACACCGACTGTACCTCTGCAGAGGGGCCACCTGTTGGTCATGGGTGGTGAGCCGTGATGCTTAAGGACGGAATCCAGGTGGATGAACAGCCCATGACATGCAACACTGAATTTGGCCCTGACTTTGGCTAGACGGGCGGTCTAATCACCTTCGATCAATCGGCTGTTCACGTCAAGCCTTAGCACTTATATGATTGCCCCAACTGCATTGCTCTTATTGCAAGTCCAAACCCTTTTTATCATATATGGGCTAGAAAGCGGTGACTGAGTGTCTTATTCCCCCGGGAATGACGTTAAACTCTATCTGATAATAGGTTCCAGTTCTGGAGGTCTGGTGAATGTGGAACACCCCTTCATCACCATTGCTCTCTGGTTCACTCTACCACAGAGTGGTATTACCTGTTAAATAGAAAAATGTGTTTATAAAAACAAAATTGAATATCCGTTAAGAATGAAATTATCTCAAAACTTTGTCGGCATTAAATGACCAACCGAGGTTGATATGCCGTAAAACTAAACCAAACCTAACGAATGAGAGGCATAAAGTTCTCTGGGATTTTGAGATATCACCTAATTCCGGACAGAAGACCAGACCTAGTGTTAATTAACAAAAAGAGATCTTGTTCTAGTGGATTTTGTCGCTCCGGTGGACCACAGGGTAAAAAATGAAAGAAAACGAAAAGACAGACAAATACTTGGACCTTGCCAGAGAACTGAAAACAAACAAACTGTGGAACATGTGGGTGAAGACGATACCAATTGTAGATGATGCCCCTGGAACCGACCCCAAGGGTTTGGAAAGGAAACTGGGTGAATTGGAAATCAGCGGATGAATCAAGACAATCCAAACTACAGTACTGTTAAGATCGGCTAGAATACTCAGAAGAGTCCTGGACTTCAGTGAAAGGCCACCAGTTACGCTGGTGTGAAAAACTAACAACAACAACAACAACAACAACAACAACAACAACAACAATAATAATAATAATAATAATAATAATTACACCCGAAAGACGACGCAGACAAAAAAAAAAAAAAAAAAAAAAAAAAGGAAAGAGGTCTCGCCAGCATTGAAGATTGTGAAGATGCGACAATTCAAGCACTCGATGAATATACAAAAAAGAGCAAAGAAAGACTAATAGCAGCAGCCAGAAAAAACAATTGAAATATATGGACGAGAACAAATATAACAAAAACAAGAAAGCAGAAATGGGAGGAAAAACAGCTACATGGACACTTAAAGCGAAACATAGGAGAGATCGCACATCAGAAGATATGGACATGGCTAAGAAGAGGAAACCTCAATCTCTTATAATTGCAGCACAAGACAATGCCATAAGGACAAATTATATAAAAGCAAAATATAGATAAGACACAAAAGAATAGAAAGTGTAGAATGTGTGGGGAAATAGACGAAACTGTCAATTACATAATAAGCGAATACAGTAAACTCGATAAAGAGAGTACAAGACTTGACACGACTGGGTGGGAAAGGTGATTCACTGTGAACTGTGCAAGAAATTCAATTTTTCACCATTCAACTAAATGGTGTATGCACAAGCCTGAATCTGCCCTCGAGAATGAGATGCACAAAATTATCTGGAACTTTGAGGTACAGACGGATACCTAATCCCGGCCAGGAGACCAGATCTAGTTTTGATTGACAAGAAGAGAAAGACTTGTCATCTCGTGGATTTTGCCGTCCTGGCTGATCACAGAGTAAAAATGAAAGAGAGCGAAAAGATCAACAAATACTTGGACCTTGCCAGAGAATTGAGAAAACTGTGGAAAAGGAGAGTGAAGTTTGTACCAATTGTAATTGGGGTCCTTGGAACGATCCCCAGGGGTCTGGAAAAGAGTCTGGATGAATTGGAAATCAGAGGAAGGATCGAGACCATCTAGACTACAGCATTATTGAGATCGGCTGGAATACTCAGAAGAGTCCTGGAGACCTGATGAGACTTGCTGTCACTCAGCCTCCAGTGAACCACCGGCTACGACAGGTGGGAAAAACTCGAATGGAGTGATTGATAATAATAATAATAATAATAATAATAATAATAATAATAATAATAATAATAATAATAATAATAATAACAAGAAATAACATTCGTTTGAAACAAGCGTTATAAAAAAAGACCCCCCAATTTTTTTTTTTTTTACTATTCGTTCATTATCATTTACAAAGCTTAGCATAGGGCCAGATGTAATTGGCACACGGTGAGAATCGAACTCAATTGTAATGATCTGCTAAGCGAGGCTTACTAACCAATTTACACCACTGAAGGCATCCCATTTGTTTTTATTCGTTCCTTGGATATGTATTATTCTCAAATGAATCTTGATATTTAAATGGCTAAACTTGCAAATTGGTCGAAAAATTAAAACGGAAAGTTTTTTGGTGGTCCCCCATGACAGTTTAACTACAGTCTATGAATGAACTTTTTGCGAATTGGGTTACGGTTTAGGGGTTTGGGGATTAAGGTTGTTTTTAATTACGTATTGCTTAATAAACAAAAACAAATATTAATACATTTCATTAACCATTGAAATTAATTATTGAATCCAATGGTAGACACATTAGTCTCAGTTGTTTGTGTTAGTATTGCAATGTAGAATTTCAATTAAACTTGGTTTAAAAAAATATTTTTCAACATTAAATGTATAGCAATTTGTTTTGTTTTTTTTTTGGTTTTTTTAAGCAATACATAATTAAAAACAACCTTAATCCCCAAACCCCTAAACCGTAACCTAATTCGCAAAAAGTTCATTCATAGACTGTAGTTAAACTGTCATGGGGGACCACCAAAAAACTTTCCGTTTTAATTTTCCGACCAATTTGCAAGTTTAGCCGCATCTTGAATTGACGTGTCTAAAAATATGAGTGACTGTACCTAAAAAATCATGTGTATTTGTACATGTGTTTGTGATTAGTTGATATATATATATATATATATATATATATATATATATAATATATATATATATATATAAGTCCAGAGAAGAAATCTTCCTTACGACATAGGAGTTTTTTTAAACAACCTGTCGCAGTTTGAGAGCTCAATGTGTGCTCTTAATGTTAGAGTCACAGAGCAAATTTATAAGTAAAGAAATAACAAAAGACTTAGAGATTTTGCTTTATAGCCTATTTCGGGGATTAATTAAATGAACTGGGGTTGCCCATTTAGCTAAAATCTGGAATAGATTGATTTAACCGAAATTCCTAACAAATTACTGACAAATATCTTTTTTATTGCCTTACAGCTGAGCAGACAGGACAATATATTAAACAAAATCTGTTTTCAAATGCCTTTAAAGTAATAAAGAATTCATCATTCGCATCTGATGAGCTGGGAGAACTAGACACTTTGTCTAAGCTCCCCGAAATAGGCTATAATGCAAAATCTCTAAGTCTTTTGTTATTTCTTTACTTATATATATATATATATAATATATATATATATATATATATATATATATATATATAAAGAACCACAAAAAATAAATGAGGACCTTGGCGACGCCGTGTACGTTACACATACTCATGCATAAAAGTAGTAAGTACTTATCCATTAGAATAGTACATACATGCATATCGTAGGACGAGAGATACGTATAATATACGTATCTCACATCCTATGATAATGCTACATGTATGTAGTAGATATATACGTCGTATATCTGCATACATGCAAAGAGTTATAACAGTGTATGTAGGTATGCTAGCGTGTACACACACATGTAAATGTATTTCTGTATGCCTGACTCAAAGTACCCATTGGTCATGTATGTGTTTACGTGTACTTTGCCGGACGACTTTTAAGTAGTTTACAAAGTTTTATACGATCATCAGCATTACGTTCAATATTCGGTCGTATGTGTGTCGTTATTTATTTTAAAAATGTTTTTTTTTTTTTTTTTACTTTTTCGTTTAATCTTAATTATCATGGTATGTGAAATTAGTATGTATGCGTGGGATTGGTTTTGTGTGCATATGAGCACGCGAATGTGTGGGGGTGGTGGGTAACTTGGGTGCCTGTGTATTTGAGCGTGTGCGCGTGTTCGAGAGAATGAGAATTCTACGATAAGAGAAAAAAAGCAACAACAAAAAAAAAAAGAAGAAAAAAAGCACGCACAATAATAATATTGCGCATTATTATATGTACGTGTTTGTGAATGCGTGAGTGTTACTGTGTGTGTATGTGTATGTGTGTGTGTGTGTGTGTGTGTGTGTGTGTGTGTGTAACGTACGTGCGATCGAGTTGTACGCATGTGCGTGTATCTTCTGATCTGAGCGTGTGTGTAAAAGTGGATGTCTTACTTAAATAGACGTATGCGTTACATGAAGAACCGTGTGATATGAAGTTGCGTGTGTACACGTACACGCGTTCACTAGCATATGTCACATATGCTAGTGAACGCGTGTACGTGTACAGTACACACGCCACTTCACATCATACACATATACACAGTAAAATTTAGTGATACTCTAACCATAGTATACTACTAGTATCTCTAAATTCTCTTGTGTTTACGTGAGTGGAAGCGTGTAGGAAGTGTACGTGTAAGATGTGTGTGCTTGTGTGAGTGTGTGTGCGAGTGTGTGTGTGTGATTACAAAATATTTAAATACTGGTTTAGTCCGTTGTGAGCTTGTTGTACGTGTCTACAATTTATAGGTTGGATAGTATTGCATATGGTACTTCTTACCGCACTTTATAAGTGTGTGCGTATGTATGTATGTACGTATGTGTGTGTGCTCGTGTGTGTGTGTGTGCTTGCCCGTGTGTGCGAGTGTGTGTTGTGTGTGTGCATGAGTGTGTGTTGTTTGTGTGTGTGTGTGCTTGCCCGTGTGTGCGTGTGTGTGTGTGAGAGAGAGAGAGAGAGAAGTGCGTGTGTGTGTCCTTGCCCGTGTGTGTGTGTGTGTGTGTGAGAGAGAGAGAGAGAGAGAGTGTGTGTGTGTGTGTGTGTTTTGTATGCGAGTGTGTGTGTGTGTGTGCGAGTGTGTGTTGTGTGTGTGCATGAGTGTGTGTTGTGTGTATGTGTGTGTGCTTGCCCGTGTGTGTGTGTGTGTGTGTGTGTGTCTGTGTGTGTGTGTGTGTGTGTGTGTGTGTGTGAAAGAGTGTGTGTGTGTGTTGTTTTGTATGCGCGTGTGTGTGTGTGTGTGTGAAAGAGTGTGTGTGTGTGTGTGTTTTGTATGCGCGCGCACGCGTGTGTGTGTGTGTGTGTGTGTGTGTGTTATACGTCCTGGTGTTCTAGTTACTCAGTAGTAACTACTACTAGAGATAAAGTACTGAAAAGTGTGTAAGTAAGTACGTACTAAGTTGCTTTTAGTTTGGGCTTGTTTAAAATGAGAATTCTGCCTCGTCATGTAGCCATATGCTTTGCGCTTAATAACGTATAAGTTCGTATATTATTGGGTTATTGCTTCTTGTTCTTTCATTTATTTATTTGTTTGTTTGTTTGTTTATTACTTATAATATACGTACTCATTTATTTACTTACGTATGTTGTGTATCATCATGTGTGAGCGCACGCACGTGTTGCTTGCTAAGAAACTACAACACCCACCCACCCGTGTACGCGTTTTTATGCAATGATGAGTGTTGGTTAAGTAAGTATTAGTAGTAAAAGATAAAAAAAGTATTGGTAAATTCGGAAAGGTGCAGAGATTTAGTTTGCAAAAATGACAGAGAGAGAGAGAGAGAGAGAGAGAGAGAGAGAGAGAGAGAGAGAGAGAGAAGAGAGAGAGAGAGGGAGGGAGAGGGTAGATTATAAGAAAGTTTTAAAAGTATGTAAAAGAATTATTATTATTGTTATTATTAAAATTACTATTATTGTTATTGGTGTTGTTATTATTGTTGTTGTTATTAGAGAGATAGAAAAGAAAGAAAGAAAGAAAGAAAGAAAGAAAGAAAGAAAGAAAGAAGAAAGAAAAAGTGGTGATGGTGAAGCATGAAGAAGTGGGGGGAGGTAGATATATCTGAATATAATGAAGAAAGAAAAAAATCGTTAAAATAAGAAAGAAAATAAATAAGTGAAAAATAAAAAATTGAATTCAAATTTGAAACGAACAAGAAATTTTATGTTGAAAACTAAAAGACAAATTGATAAAGTTAAAGAAAGACAGAAAAAATGAAAGAAAAAGGTATTGCATGTTTTTGTGGTGAAAGAAAGAAAGAAAGAAAGAAAGAAAGATAAAGAAAAGAAAGAAAGAAAGAAAGAAAGAAAGAAAGAAAGAGAGAATTAGCGAGAAAAAAAAAAAGAATTAAAAAAAAAGAAAGACAAAGCTAAACTTGCAATTCGGTCGGAAAATTAAAACATATTACAGGGTGACCCAGAAAAAAACCAGAACCCAAATTATTTATTTATTTTCCCATTAAACTAACCCTAAACCCCAACCCTAATCATAACCGTAACCCTAACCCTAACCATAAACCCTCCTAGTTAAAATTAACAGTTTATTACAAAATGTGTGGGTTCTGTTTTTTCTGGGCCACCCTAATTTTCCGACCGATTTGCAAGTTTAGCCAAAGGAAGAGAAATAGATGTAAAGTAATAATAATATACACGACTACAGTGCGAGTGAATGAACAATTGTAGAGAGGAATGAATTAAGTGTGTTGTGGGGTTTAACCTTACGATCGAGTATTTTTCTCATAAAGACGATATATCTAAGGAGGGAGGTTTAAAAGCAAGGAAACAGTTCAGTTCTGATTTTCGACAGGAGGAGAAATATATGCCATATTGTGGGCCGTCGTGAATGTTAGTAAAGTTAGTAGAGGAATGTACAACGAAAAGTAGACTACCAAACAGACTGCTACTAAAGCAACAAACGAACTATCGCGAAGCTTACTAGGAGCCCACACTAACTACCAATAATATTTTTACGGTCGTTACTGAATCATCATCATCATCATCATCATCATCATCATCATTATTATTATTATTAGTTTTTTCACACCAGCATTAGCTAATGGTAATTCCCTGGAGTCTGGGTGACAACAAGTCTCTTCAGGTCTCCAGGACTCATCTGAGTATTCCAACCGATCTCAACAATACTGTAGTCTGGATTGTCTTAATTCTTCCTCTGATTTCCAGTTCGTCATGACTTTTTTCCAGACCCCCTGGGAACCTTTCCCAGGACACCAATCACCTTCATGTTCCACAGTTTTCTTAGTTCTCTGGCAAGGTCCAAGTATTTGTCTATCTTTTTGCTTTCTTTGATTTTCACTCGGTGATCGGCCGAGACAGAAAAATCCATGAGATGACCAGTTTTCTTATTATTATTGATCAACACCATGTCTGGTCTCCTGGCTGGGATTAGGTGATCCATCTGTACCTCAAAGTCACAGAGAATTGTGTATGTCGCATTCTCCTTGCACAATTCCCAGTGAATCACTTTTCCTATCCAGTCATGTCAAGTCTTGTACTCTCTTTGTGCTAGTTTACTGCATTCACTTATTATGTGATTGACTGTTTCATCTGTTTCCCCACACGTTCTGCACTTTCTATTCTGTTGTGTTTATATCTATTTTTGATTTTATATAATTTGTCCAAATGGCATTATCTTGTGTTGCGATTAGAAGAGATTCAGTGACTCTCTTGAGGTTTCCCCTTCTTAGCTATGTCCATGTCTTCTGACGTGCAACCAGTTGACAAGTTCTGTTTTTCCTGTTAATCAATATTAGGTCTGGTCTCCTGTCTGAGATAATGTGACCCATCTTTATCTCGAAGTCCCAGAGAATTTTATGCATTTCATTCTGAAGAACAGATTCTGGTTTATGCATATACCATTTTGGGTACTCTTCGCGGAGAACCGTCCCGGCGCCGTGCCTCAAAAATCGCTAGCTGCTGAAAAAAAAAAAACACCAGCTAAGTCCGTAGCTAAAGCTAAATTTACCTTGTGTCACATCCTGCTCATGCAGAGGGATGTGTAAAATATATATATATATATATATATATATATATTATATATATATATATATATATATATATATATATATAATATATACCTAAAACGCAACACCGACATTCTACTCACCAAACCTGATAAAGGTGCTGGCGTTGTCATTTTGAACTGTCATGACTACTACCACAAAATGTCCACTATTTTAAGTGATTTTCCAAATTTCTCAAACTTGGTGATTTGTCTTTTGACGACACACACAGAATTGAGACTAAATTACAGAAACGTTTTCTTGAGTTACACAAGAAAAAAAATTATCTCCAAAGAGGTTTATGATTTAATTCGTCCAGTTGGTTCGCAGAGGCCAGATTATACGGTTTACCCAAAATACATAAACCTGATGTCCCTCTGCGACCCATTTTGTCCATGTGCCATTATGCTCTGGCAAAATGGCTCGTCCAGTTACTCAATCCAGTTTTAGAATTTTATTCTAAACTCTTCTATTCTAGACTCATTCACTTTCTCTTCCATAATCCGTCAGCTGACACTCAATACATGGTGTCTTTTGACATTGTCTCGTTATTTACCAATATTCCCCTTAACGATACAATCTCTATATGTGCCGACTTTTTATATCGTAGCAAGCCTAAGTTTACTCCTTTTCCTGAACATATTTTTGTTGATTTGATGGAACTTGCTACTAAGTCGGTCTCATTCAGTTTTAATGACACCATGTATCGCCAAATAGATGGCATTAGTATGGGATCTCCTCTTGGCAGCCTTTTGGCTACTGTTTTCGTTGGTTTCCCTAAGCCCTATATCTACTTTCGTTACGTGGATACTTTCGTTAGTTTCAATTCACGTGGCGATGCTTTAGTGTTCTTCAATGAACTTAACGATTACATCCTTCCTTATCCTTTTACTATGGAGGCCGAAAACAATAATAAACTGCCTTTCTTGGATGTATTAGTAGAAAAGAATTCGTCGTTTTTCGTTACTAGCATTTACAGAAAACCTACATTCACTGGCTTTATTTAAGTTGGGATGCTTTTGCTCCTAAATCGAGGAAAATTAACTTAATTAAGTGTCTGACATTTAGGGCCCTTAAAATTTGTTCCAGCAATAAAATCGAGAGTGAACTTGAACAAATCAGAAATTTGTTTTTTGAATGATGGGTACCCAGATGAGGTCATCACTAAAACAATTAATCTAACTGTAAACAAATTTAGAAACAACAAGCCTTTCGGCCCTTCTAAATGTCCCGTTTACGTTAGACTCCCATGGATTGGCCCTACAAGCCAGACCATTGCTAATAAGATCTCCTCTTCGGTCATGCGTTGCTACAATGCAATGAAAGTGCGGCCAATAATCACCACCCGACCTGCATTTCGGTCCTTTCATAAAGATGTACTCCCAATCTTTTAGCAAAGTAATCTCATTTATAAGTTTAAATGCCGATGTATTTCGGTATACATTATAAAAATTAACAAGAAAGGGCTTGAGCAAAGCAGTGAGAACTGGCGGAATTATGACTTCAAGGAACGAGCGGTACAACGATATGAAATGCAACAGGTTTTATAAAGATTTTAACCACGAATGGTGGCAGACAGTTCAAGAGTTAAGAATAAAACGAACAAACTTGAAATAGGAATAAAGACTTGTATTACAGAATATATATAACAATAAAGGTTGCAAACTTTTAGTGTGTCTGCACAAATGCAGATAATTTGTAAAAAAACTTAGCTGACTCCTGAGGTAGGGTGAATTATCGGATCCCCTGCTACGGCTTCTCTGTCGCAATGTTGGATATGAGAGACGTTCAATTTGTGGTCCGTCTTCGATGCTGGTCGAGCAGAAAAAGGATGAGTTTCACACTTTGGGTTTACCGCCAACGTATTCTAGCTTGTGATTGGTTGCTTTGAACAGAGGCTCTTAGACAAGGACGATAACCCCCCTACCTCAGAATTCTCAATAGTTTTAATACAAATATATGCACATTAAAAGGGTACAACAAAGAGAAGAAAGTTCATAGTTTTGGTCGGACAAGCAACCCGAAGTTTAGTAAAAGTTCTTTTAAAGATAGCGGCACCTGTTTGTGAGGTATAGCCGAAATATTGATTTAGTGCACAGCTCCGTGAGGTCTTAGCCGTAGTCATTAGTTTAGTTTAGTTTAGTTTGGATAGTTGGTTACAGCACCGTTCGAGGTAAGCCGTAATTAATTGGTTGAGGGGTTTGTTTGGGTTGCAAAAAGTTTATTCCTGCTAACAGCCTATCGGATGCAATGGTATCAAGGGGCGAAGCTTGTCCGAGGTTACATTTATAACGTCGGCTCCCTTAATTGTTATCCTGGTGATTAAAGGTATTTACTATCAGCCTTCATGGGTCAAAAGATAGTAATCTCTCAACGTCCAGAAGCAGGATATGGCAAAGTCCGTCGTGGGTTTTCTTCTATCCGTATGCCTAGTTCGTTGGAAAAGAGAGTGCAATGCGCACTTACCTCGTAGTAGTAGTCACCCAAAGGGTGGGGTGGGGGTTGGAAGAGGTGTTAACCCCTTAATGGTTACAACTAAAAAGAGGAAAAATCATCCCTGTCATGGCCTTTTATAAAGTTCATCACGTGACTATTAAATGTTAGGGATGGCTGCTGCTGCTGCTGTGTGTCGGTGACACTCGACCACTGTCCCCTAGGGGCTCAGGTCCCGGTGAAGACCGAAGATAATAACATAAAATTTCAATAACATTGGACGTACATCCTAGCGACTTGAAATTAGAATAAAACAGCATGTTCCACGCACACTTTGCAATGCTATTGCTAATAATACATCCGGGCATTCCCAAGAATATGATTCGGCCATAGCTGAACACTTGTCATCTATAAATGCTTGTTGGGCCGACTATACAGACGAATGTTTCTCCGTCTTGCACAGAGCCATGTCTAAACAGCACTTAACCATCCTTGAAGCTGTTTATATTTATTTCTTTCACCCTACACTATGCAGACAAACACCAAAACACCCCCTTTATTTGTTGGGAGACATTTCTAACCCTGTTTCGATCTAGGGTTCATACATATACCCCCCTTTTTTTCTTTTCTTTTGTCCCCCTCTGGCTCACCTCCATTCGTTCTTAAAGAATATTTCTTATACAATCTGACTTTTATTCGTCGCCGGTGTGTATACTTGAAAAAGTACCGGTCGAAAAGGCCTTCGTATTCCCTTTATTTTATATTTTATTTTATAATAAAATATTACCTCCCTACATACATATGATTCTTCCACTTTTAGTATTATATAAGTTCTCCGGTACCATATATATATATATTATATATATAATATATATATACATATATATATATATATATATATATATATATATATATATATATATATATATATATATATAACATAAACAAACAAGTGACAAGCGAATACAGTTAATCAAACGCACACATTTGACCATATTTATATCATTTGTATCATTTCGAAAACATCTTTCATTGCCTGATGATTGCACACACAGCAAGAAACCAATGGTAGCAAACTTGTCCCCACATAAATAAATATAAAAATATAAACCAAAATATCTATTTATTTATCTATCTATCTATCTATATATATATATAATATATATATATATATATATTATATATGTATGGTGTGTGTGTTGTGTGTGTGTGTGTGTGTGTGTGTGTGTGTGAATATAGGAGGGTAGGAGTAAAATCCGACAGTATGAGGTAAGGTAAAAGGAAAAGTGGACAAAAAATCATAACTCAAACAAGTAGATGTAGGAGAGAAATATTTCATTCCGCTTTAAGGGAAATTTCATCAGTCTGTTTATTCATATAAATATTCGCATGATAGATATCCTCTGACCAACCAAATCTTCACAAACTTTCCCTTCCCCTGAATTCCTCACCAAACTCATTTTCTCTTCTATAAATACAAATGCATGAACCATGTTTTGAATAAACAGACTAATGAAGTTCCCGCTTAAAGCGAAACTAAATATTTCTCTCCTACATCTACTTGTTTGAGTCATTATTTTTTGTCTACTTATATATATATATATATATATATATATATATATATAATATATATATATATATATATATGCAGCTTCTCTATTTAACTCTTTGAGTCCTTAGCTTCTGAGCCTGAATTTACCATCTGCAATTTAAGTGTGATCTCTACACAGGTAAACTGCAAATTCCATTCAGTCTAAAATTGTTTTCACAGCTTTTGAGAAGCTAGTGTTGAAGATATATCTATAAAAGCTTCATAATTTTAATTCATATTTGATGGTTTTCTTTTTAAAAAAAAATGGTTCAAATTTCCTGTCTCTTATATGCCAAATTAAATTATCTGATTGGCTAATGTTTACCCAGTTACCATAGTCTAAATAAAGTGGGGGTATCTTATGTATCATTTGATGTATATAGACTACTACTTAATAAAATGGCAATGGCTCATAAATAAAGTGGGGGTACTTATGTGTCATTTGATGTATATAGACTAGCTACTTAATAAAATGGCAATGGCTCATAAATAAAGTGGGGTATCTTATGTGTCATTTGATGTATATAGACTAGCTACTTAATAAAATGGCAATGGCTCATAAATAAAGTGGGGGTATCTTATGTGTCATTTGATGTATATAGACTAGCTACTTAATAAAATGGCAATGGCTCATAAATAAAGTGGGGGTATCTTATGTGTCATTTGATGTATATAGACTAGCTACTTAATAAAATGGCAATGGCTCATAAATAAAGTGGGGGTATCTTATGTGTCATTTGATGTATATAGACTAGCTACTTAATAAAATGGCAATGGCTCATAAATAAAGTGGGGTATCTTATGTGTCATTTGATGTATATAGACTAGCTAAATAAAATGGCAATGGCTCATAAATAAAGTGGGGTATCTTATGTGTCATTTGATGTATATAGACTAGCTACTTAATAAAATGGCAATGGCTCATAAATAAAGTGGGGTATCTTATGTGTCATTTGATGTATATAGACTAGCTACTTAATAAAATGGCAATGGCTCATAAATAAAGTGGCTTATGTGTCATTTGATGTCTAGGGGGGGGTATCTTATGTGTCATTTGATGTATATAGACTAGCTACTTAATAAAATGGCAATGGCTCATAAATAAAGTGGGGGTATCTTATGTGTCATTTGATGTATATAGACTAGCTACTTAATAAAATGGCAATGGCTCATCAAGGTTTGTGTAAGTCTTAAGTTTTATTAAGTAATTTAATTTTATTGATTTTATCAATTCTATTATTTTTATTAAGTTTTATTAAGTTTATTAAGAAATAATATTTATTAGGCAAGTTTATTAAGAAATAATATTTATTAAGTAAGTTTATTAAGAAATAATATTTATCAAGTAAGTTTATTAAGAAATAATATTTATTAAGTAAGTTTATTAAGAAATAATATTTATTAAATAAGTTTATTAAGAAATAATATTCATTAAGCAAGTTTATTAAAAAATAATATTTTGCATTATCATTATTAATTAAATAAATACTTTTTTTTACAATTTTTTGGTATTCTTTCTTATGCATATTAAATTGTATATTTTTTTATTTAAAAAAAATATTTTGATTTTTTTGTACATTTTATCATTATTTTAAATTTAGTTTATTAGATTTATTAAGTTTTATTAAGTAAGTTTATTAAGAAACAATATTTTGTATTATTATTATTATTATTCCTTTTGAGTTTTCACATCAGTGTTAGCTGATGGTTTTTCACTGGAGTCTGAGTGACAGCAAGTCTCCTCAGGTCTCCAGGACTCTTCTGAGTATTCTGGCAGATTGCAGCAGTGCAGTGTTCTGAATGGTTTCAATCCTTCCTCTGATATCCAAACTTTCCAAACCCTTTTCTAATCCTTTTGGGACTGTTCCAAGTGCACCAACTACAATTGGTATAACTTTCACTTTCATATTCCATAACTTTTTCAGTTCTCTGGCAAGGTCCAGATATTTGTCAATTTTTTCATTTTCCTTTAACTTCACCCTGTGATCTGCTGGCACTGCAAAATCCACCAGTTGACAAGTTCTTTCTTTTTTGTTAATCAACACTAGGTCTGGTCTTCTTGCTGGGATAAGGTGATCCATTTTAATTTCAAAGTCCCAGAGAATTTTGTGCGTTTCGTTCTCAAGAACAGATTCTGGTTTATGCATATACCATTTTGTTATTATTATTATTATTATTATTATTATTATTATTATTATTATTATTATTATTATTATTATTATCATATAAACATACTGAGATAGATAGATAGATAGATAAATAGATAGATATGAACAGAGTGGGATAGATAGATAGATAGACAGAGAATATATATATATATATATATATATATATAGATAGATAGATAGATAGATAGATAGATATGAACAGAATGAGATACATAGATAGATAGATAGATAGATAGATATGAACAGACTGGGATAGATAGATATGAACCGACTGAGATAGATAGGATAGATAGATAGATAGATTGAGAGAAAGTTGCTATTGACTATTTCCTCTTTAGTTTTATAAATTCAACTATGAAATCTACCCAAGTTAAGATTTTTAGGTTGTTGACGTGAAATTCATTCTCCTACAAGGGATTTCCTTATTCAAAGAAGAAAAAAAAGATAGATAGATAGATAGATAGATAGATTGAGAGAAAGTTGCTATTGACTATTTCCTCTTTAGTTTTATAAATTCAACTATGAAATCTACCCAAGTTAAGATTTTTAGGTTGTTGACGTGAAATTCATTCTCCTACAAGGGATTTCCTTATTCAAAGAAGAAAAAAAAGATAGATAGATAGATAGATAGATAGATTGAGAGAAAGTTGCTATGACTATTTCCTCTTTAGTTTTATAAATTCAACTATGAAATCTACCCAAGTTAAGATTTTTAGGTGTTTGACGTGAAATTCATTCTCCTACAAGGGATTTCCTTATTCAAAGAAGAAAAAAAAAGATAGATAGATAGATAGATAGATAGATTGAGAGAAAGTTGCTATTGACTATTTCCTCTTTAGTTTTATAAATTCAACTATGAAATCTACCCAAGTTAAGATTTTTAGGTTGTTGACGTGAAATTCATTCTCCTACAAGGGATTTCCTTATTCAAAGAAGAAAAAAAAGATAGATAGATAGATAGATAGATAGATTGAGAGAAAGTTGCTATTGACTATTTCCTCTTTAGTTTTATAAATTCAACTATGAAATCTACCCAAGTTAAGATTTTTAGGTTGTTGACGTGAAATTCATTCTCCTACAAGGGATTTCCTTATTCAAAGAAGAAAAAAAGATAGATAGATAGATAGATAGATAGATTGAGAGAAAGTTGCTATTGACTATTTCCTCTTTAGTTTTATAAATTCAACTATGAAATCTACCCAAGTTAAGATTTTTAGGTTGTTGACGTGAAATTCATTCTCCTACAAGGGATTTCCCTTATTCAAAGAAGAAAAAAAAGATAGATAGATAGATAGATAGATAGATTGAGAGAAAGTTGCTATTGACTATTTCCTCTTTAGTTTATAAATTCAACTATGAAATCTACCCAAGTTAAGATTTTTAGGTTGTTGACGTGAAATTCATTCTCCTACAAGGGATTTCCTTATTCAAAGAAGAAAAAAAAGATAGATAGATAGATAGATAGATAGATTGAGAGAAAGTTGCTATTGACTATTTCCTCTTTAGTTTTATAAATTCAACTATGAAATCTACCCAAGTTAAGATTTTTAGGTTGTTGACGTGAAATTCATTCTCCTACAAGGGATTTCCTTATTCAAAGAAGAAAAAAAAGAAGAAAATTCTACTTCATTTATTTTTTCCATTATTTTCTTTGTAATTGAAAAGTCCTATTGTCTTAGACACGTTCCTATTACAGTCACTGGGCGGGGTGAGGGAAATGCTTTCCAGTGGAGGCCTACCCCATGCACCCTACACCTCACCCAGCTAACAACTGCCCCGTGTACTCTGAAACCTCAGTTAAAATTAATTGCAAAGGCAATTGTGCACATATCAATGTATTTTTTAATATAAGCTCCCCAGCATTGCCCGGGATTTTAAAAATTAAAAATAAATCTTTTAAATCTAATGCTGCTAATTTGCTCACAGAGTCGAACTGATTCCAAAATGGTATGATATGTTGGGCTATGGCTTCAAGGAGTAAAGTTGAAAAAAATGTGACACAATGGTATTCACATTTTTATCATTTGAGATGAATCCTGTTTGGATATTTTTTTAATGAAATATTTATGGCAAAACAGGTTTCTGCAAGTGCAATACCTTCCATGCTTACCAAATCTAATTCTTTATGACTTAAAAAAAAAAATAGAAAATACTTACAACAGGTTGAGACACATATTGTCCTGTGGAAAAGATGTTTTATACCGTTCAAAAGTGAAGAATTTTGTGGCACGTTTTGGCGTTTCAGCTAAAATTGGTGGCAAAATACCTTTGTAAAAAACCCAAAATTCTGAAAAACACGTAAAAATATTTATCAATCTTTTATTCTACCAACTGAGTGAAAATCTATTTTTTTAATAGTATCAAAAATTTATTTGTTAATAAAATAGTGTCCTGTCATAGCCGTATCCGTGCTACTGCACGGATGCATCTTAGACCCAAAGAAAAGCATTTAGAGAAAGAGTTAGATTGGAGTTACACAAGGATGTTTGCATACTGTCTTGAGAAACTCTTGAAAGCAACATCCCACAAGAAAATGACTTAATTATTTTTCCTGTCCTAGCCTAATAATCTCCAGTGATGGTGGTCATTGTGAAAATCTAACCATATGTTGATGCATTCTGTGCTTGTAGCAAACATTCCTTAGTAAATTTACCTTTTGATCTGAAAGTGACATTACTCAGAGAAATATTTGACCACCGCCAACATCAGCACCACAACTGTCTTGAGCAAGTGATGGAAGCAACATCCCACAAGAAATGACTTAATTATTTTCCTGTCTAGCCTAATAATCTCCAGTGATGGTGGTCATTGTGAAAATCTAACCATATGTTGATGCATTCTGTGCTTGTAGCAAACATTCCTTAGTAAATTTACCTTTTGATCTGAAAGTGACATTACTCAGAGAAATATTTGACCACCGCCAACATCAGCACCACAACTGTCTTGAGCAAGTGATGGAAGCAACATCCCACAAGAAAATGACTTAATTATTTTCCTGTCCTAGCCTAATAATCTCCAGTGATGGTGGTCATTGTGAAAATCTAACCATATGTTGATGCATTCTGTGCTTGTAGCAAACATTCCTTAGTAAATTTACCTTTTGATCTGAAAGTGACATTACTCAGAGAAATATTTGACCACCGCCAACATCAGCACCACAACTGTCTTGAGCAAGTGATGGAAGCAACATCCCACAAGAAAATGACTTAATTATTTTTCCTGTCCTAGCCTAATAATCTCCAGTGATGGTGGTCATTGTGAAAATCTAACCATATGTTGATGCATTCTGTGCTTGTAGCAAACATTCCTTAGTAAATTTACCTTTTGATCTGAAAGTGACATTACTCAGAGAAATATTTGACCACCGCCAACATCAGCACCACAACTGTCTTGAGCAAGTGATGGAAGCAACATCCCACAAGAAAATGACTTAATTATTTTTTCCTGTCCTAGCCTAATAATCTCCAGTGATGGTGGTCATTGTGAAAATCTAACCATATGTGATGCATTCTGTGCTTGTAGCAAACATTCCTTAGTAAATTTACCTTTTGATCTGAAAGTGACATTACTCAGAGAAATATTTGACCACCGCCAACATCAGCACCACAACTGTCTTGAGCAAGTGATGGAAGCAACATCCACAAGAAAATGACTTAATTATTTTCCTGTCCTAGCCTAATAATCTCCAGTGATGGTGGTCATTGTGAAAATCTAACCATATGTTGATGCATTCTGTGCTTGTAGCAAACATTCCTTAGTAAATTTACCTTTTGATCTGAAAGTGACGTTACTCAGAAAATATTTGACCACCGCCAACATCAGCACCACAACTGTCTTGAGCAAGTGATGGAAGCAACATCCCACAAGAAAATGATTTAATTATTTTTCCTGTCCTAGCCTAATAATCTCCAGTGATGGTGGTCATTGTGAAAATCTAACCATATGTTGATGCATTCTGTGCTTGTAGCAAACATTCCTTAGTAAATTTACCTTTTGATCTGAAAGTGACGTTACTCAGAGAAATATTTGACCACCGCCAACATCAGCACCACAACTGTCTTGAGCAAGTGATGGAAGCAACATCCCACAAGAAAATGACTTAATTATTTTTCCTGTCCTAGCCTAATAATCTCCAGTGATGGTGGTCATTGTGAAAATCTAACCATATGTTGATGCATTCTGTGCTTGTAGCAAACATTCCTTAGTAAATTTACCTTTTGATCTGAAAGTGACATTACTCAGAGAAATATTTGACCACCGCCAACATCAGCACCACAACTGTCTTGAGCAAGTGATGAAGCAACATCCCACAAGAAAATGATTAATTATTTTTCCTGTCCTAGCCTAATAATCTCCAGTGATGGTGGTCATGTGAAAATCTAACCATATGTTGATGCATTCTGTGCTTGTAGCAAACATTCCTTAGTAAATTTACCTTTTGATCTGAAAGTGATGTTACTCAGAGAAAAAATTTTTTGTGTTTTTAGAAAATCATTTTAAAATTTTCACATCACTTTTTTGGAATTTAATTTTTATTTTTTTATTTTTTAAAAATTTTTGGTATGTTGTTCAGGGTTTGATCTTTCAAGAAATGTAAAAATTATGGATCGGAAATTTTCTTTCTTCAAATGACTACATTATGAATGGATAAAAACCTTTTTTTCAAGTCTTTTTTTTATAAAATAAGCTATTCATTATAAAATTAAATCATCAATGAATAAAGTAGTGAAAATTTCATTAAAATCGAACAATTCCCTGATTTTTGGTAATAGTTTTAAAGTTAGAACAATTTTTTACGAATTCTTATTACCTCCATTTATGGAGAGTGCCCATCCTTATTTTATTATCTTTTATCATTATATATTCTTGTTTTTTAAGTTGTTTATTTTCATTATTATTCTTGTTTGTATTTTTTCTTTTATTTGATTTTTGTTATGTTTTATCCTTTATTAATTTGCTTTAATTTTTAATCATTTTTCAATTATTATCTTTTGTTTTTTATATATCATTAAGATGAAAGAAATGATAGTAAAAAATGAATAATGGAGGACTAAGCTTCTTTACAAGTTAAACATTTAAGCAGAGTTTAACAGGTTTGAACTCAAAGTTTTCCTTCTCCTAGACTGGTTGCTTAACCATGGTTAAAGAGCCCAGTCTGTCCTATTATCTACCCCAAGTTGGAGGGAGAATAGTTGGTTGCGCATGAATAGCAAGCTTGGCTATCTGATATGTGTGGTAAAGCATCAATCCTCCACAAAAAAAAAAAAAAAAAAAAAAAAAAAAAGGAATCATAAAGTCCAGGGTTTGATACTGGTCTCCACCAACTCAGCGCATGAATAGCACAGCTTGGCTAATCTGATATGTGTGGTAAAGCATCAATCCCTCCACAAAAAAAAAAATAAAAAAAAAAAGGAATCATAAAGTCCAGGGTTTGATACTGGTCTCCACCAACTCAGCGCATGAATAGCACAGCTTGGCTAATCTGATATGTGTGGTAAAGCATCAATCCCTCCACAAAAAAAAAAATAAAAAAAAAAAAAGGAATCATAAAGTCCAGGGTTTGATACTGGTCTCCACCAACTCAGCGCATGAATAGCACAGCTTGGCTAATCTGATATGTGTGGTAAAGCATCAATCCTCCACAAAAAAAAAAAAAAAAAAAAAAATCATAAAGTCCAGGGTTTGATACTGGTCTCCACCAACTCAGCGCATGAATAGCACAGCTTGGCTAATCTGATATGTGTGGTAAAGCATCAATCCCTCCACAAAAAAAAAAAAAAAAAAAAAGGAATCATAAAGTCCAGGTTTGATACTGGTCTCCACAAACTCAGCGCATGAATAGCACAGCTTGGCTAATCTGATATGTGTGGTAAAGCATCAATCCCTCCACAAAAAAAAAAAAAAAAAAAAAAGGAATCATAAAGTCCAGGGTTTGATACTGGTCTCCACCAACTCAGCGCATGAATAGCACAGCTTGGCTAATCTGATATGTGTGGTAAAGCATCAATCCCTCCACAAAAAAAAAAAAAAAAAAAAAAAAGGAATCATAAAGTCCAGGGTTTGATACTGGTCTCCACCAACTCAGCGCATGAATAGCACAGCTTGGCTAATCTGATATGTGTGGTAAAGCATCAATCCCTCCACAAAAAAAAAAAAAAAAAAAAAAAAAGGAATCACAAAGTCCAGGGTTTGATACTGGTCTCCACCAACTCAGCGCATGAATAGCACAGCTTGGCTAATCTGATATGTGTGGTAAAGCATCAATCCTCCACAAAAAAAAAAAAAAAAAATAAAAAAGGAATCACAAAGTCCAGGGTTTGATACTGGTCTCCACCAACTCAGCGCATGAATAGCACAGCTTGGCTAATCTGATATGTGTGGTAAAGCATCAATCCTCCACAAAAAAAAAAAAATAAAAAAAAAAAAGGAATCATAAAGTCCAGGGTTTGATACTGGTCTCCACCAACTCAGCGCATGAATAGCACAGCTTGGCTAATCTGATATGTGTGGTAAAGCATCAATCCCTCCACAAAAAAAAAAAAAAAATAAAAAAGGAATCACAAAGTCCAGGGTTTGATACTGGTCTCCACCAACTCAGCGCATGAATAGCACAGCTTGGCTAATCTGATATGTGTGGTAAAGCATCAATCCTCCACAAAAAAAAAAAAAAAAATAAAAAAGGAATCACAAAGTCCAGGGTTTGATACTGGTCTCCACCAACTCAGCGCATGAATAGCACAGCTTGGCTAATCTGATATGTGTGGTAAAGCATCAATCCCTCCACAAAAAAAAAAAAAAAAAATAAAAAAGGAATCATAAAAGTCCAGGGTTTGATACTGGTCTCCACCAACTCAGCGCATGAATAGCACAGCTTGGCTAATCTGATATGTGTGGTAAAGCATCAATCCCTCCACAAAAAAAAAAAAATAAAAAATAAAAAGGAATCACAAAGTCCAGGGTTTGATACTGGTCTCCACCAACTCAGCGCATGAATAGCACAGCTTGGCTAATCTGATATGTGTGGTAAAGCATCAATCCCTCCACAAAAAAAAAAAAAAAAAATAAAAAAGGAATCACAAAGTCCAGGGTTTGATACTGGTCTCCACCAACTCAGCGCATGAATAGCACAGCTTGGCTAATCTGATATGTGTGGTAAAGCATCAATCCCTCCACAAAAAAAAAAAATAAAAAAAATAAAAAAGGAATCACAAAGTCCAGGGTTTGATACTGGTCTCCACCAACTCAGCGCATGAATAGCACAGCTTGGCTAATCTGATATGTGTGGTAAAGCATCAATCCCTCCACAAAAAAAAAAATAAAAAAATAAAAAAGGAATCACAAAGTCCAGGGTTTGATACTGGTCTCCACCAACTCAGCGCATGAATAGCACAGCTTGGCTAATCTGATATGTGTGGTAAAGCATCAATCCCTCCACAAAAAAAAAAAAAAAAAAAATAAAAAAGGAATCACAAAGTCCAGGGTTTGATACTGGTCTCCACCAACTCAGCGCATGAATAGCACAGCTTGGCTAATCTGATATGTGTGGTAAAGCATCAATCCCTCCACAAAAAAAAAAATAAAAAAATAAAAAAGGAATCACAAAGTCCAGGGTTTGATACTGGTCTCCACCAACTCAGCGCATGAATAGCACAGCTTTGGCTAATCTGATATGTGTGGTAAAGCATCAATCCCTCCACAAAAAAAAAAAAAAAAATAAAAAGGAATCACAAAGTCCAGGGTTTGATACTGTCTCCACCAACTCAGCGCATGAATAGCACAGCTTGGCTAATCTGATATGTGTGGTAAAGCATCAATCCCTCCACAAAAAAAAAAATAAAAAAATAAAAAAGGAATCACAAAGTCCAGGGTTTGATACTGGTCTCCACCAACTCAGCGCATGAATAGCACAGCTTGGCTAATCTGATATGTGTGGTAAAGCATCAATCCTCCACAAAAAAAAAAATAAAATAAAAAAGGAATCACAAAGTCCAGGGTTTGATACTGGTCTCCACCAACTCAGCGCATGAATAGCACAGCTTGGCTAATCTGATATGTGTGGTAAAGCATCAATTCCCCAAAAAAAAAAAAAAAAAAAAGGAATCAAAAGTCCAGGGTTTGATACTGGTCTCCACCAACTCAGCGCATGAATAGCACAGCTTGGCTAATCTGATATGTGTGGTAAAGCATCAATCCCTCCACAAAAAAAAAAAAAAAAAATAAAAAAGGAATCACAAAGTCCAGGGTTTGATACTGGTCTCACCAACTCAGCGCATGAATAGCACAGCTTGCTAATCTGATATGTGTGGTAAAGCATCAATCCCTCCACAAAAAAAAAAATAAAAATAAAAAAGGAATCACAAAGTCCAGGGTTTGATACTGGTCTCCACCAACTCAGCGCATGAATAGCACAGCTTGGCTAATCTGATATGTGTGGTAAAGCATCAATTCCTCCACAAAAAAAAAAAATAAATAAAAAAGGAATCATGAAGTCCAGGGTTTGATACTGGTCTCCACCAACTCAGCGCATGAATAGCACAGCTTGGCTAATCTGATATGTGTGGTAAAGCATCAATCCTCCACAAAAAAAAAAATAAATAAAAAAGGAATCACAAAGTCCAGGGTTTGATACTGGTCTCCACCAACTCAGCGCATGAATAGCACAGCTTGGCTAATCTGATATGTGTGGTAAAGCATCAATCCCTCCACAAAAAAAAAAAAAAAAAATAAAAAAGGAATCACAAAGTCCAGGGTTTGATACTGGTCTCCACCAACTCAGCGCATGAATAGCACAGCTTGGCTAATCTGATATGTGTGGTAAAGCATCAATTCCTCCACAAAAAAAAAATAAATAAATAAAAAAGGAATCACAAAGTCCAGGGTTTGATACTGGTCTCCACCAACTCAGCGCATGAATAGCACAGCTTGGCTAATCTGATATGTGTGGTAAAGCATCAATCCCTCCACAAAAAAAAAAAATAAAAAAATAAAAAGGAATCACAAAGTCCAGGGTTTGATACTGGTCTCCACAACTCAGCGCATGAATAGCACAGCTTGGCTAATCTGATATGTGTGGTAAAGCATCAATCCCTCCACAAAAAAAAAAAAAAAAAAAAAGGAATCATAAAGTCCAGGGTTTGATACTGGTCTCCACCAACTCAGCGCATGAATAGCACAGCTTGGCTAATCTGATATGTGTGGTAAAGCATCAATCCTCCACAAAAAAAAAATAAAAAAAATAAAAAAGGAATCATTAAGTCCAGGTTTGATACTGGTCTCCACCAACTCAGCGCATGAATAGCACAGCTTGGCTAATCTGATATGTGTGGTAAAGCATCAATCCCTCCACAAAAAAAAAAAAATAAAAAAATAAAAAAGGATTCACAAAGTCCAGGGTTTGATACTGGTCTCCACCAACTCAGCGCATGAATAGCACAGCTTGGCTAATCTGATATGTGTGGTAAAGCATCAATCCTCCACAAAAAAAAAAAAAAAAAAAAAAAAAGGAATCATAAAGTCCAGGGTTTGATACTGGTCTCCACCAACTCAGCGCATGAATAGCACAGCTTGGGTAATCTGATATGTGTGGTAAAGCATCAATCCCTCCACAAAAAAAAAAAAAAAAAAAAAAGGAATCATAAAGTCCAGGGTTTGATACTGGTCTCCACCAACTCAGCGCATGAATAGCACAGCTTGGCTAATCTGATATGTGTGGTAAAGCATCAATCCCTCTACAAAAAAAAAAAGAAACTCTTTGGTTTAGCGGTAGCAAAAAGCGGATAGAGTCCCTCACTGTCCAATTGATACCGACAATAGACCGCTCTGCAGACTTTATTTCACTTATTAGTTTTTCTTTAATTTTGGGGATTGCCAGTACAGTAACTCTTTTTCAGCAGCCACATGGGGCACAATATGGTTAGTTTCTATTTCAACGACACCTGTAAAGTAAGTAAGTAAAGTCATCAGGGTGGCCTACAACCTATAGTGCTTTTCACTAGCGCTAAACCAAGGAGATTGTTTTGTCACCTGAGGTGGAGTGCCACACCTACCACCAGCTGCTCACTTTATCGCACAGATTCCTGTGCTAGTCTATGGGCTGAGTTGGCGAGAGCCGGTATCAAACCCAGAACCGTGTGGTTCATAGTCGGACTCTCTACCGACTGAACAAACTCCCCCTGTACTTAATGAAAAAGGCGCGAGTTCAAATCCTGTACGGGGCTGTTTGCATTTCGCATAGCGCTAATATGCTTGGGAAAGGTATGAATCCACCTATTCTCCCTCCCAAGGATAGACTGTGCTCTTTAACCTTAGTTAGGCAACCAGTCTAGGAGAAGAAAAACTCTGAATTCAAACCTGGCCACTACTAGAATAGACTCAGGCCTACTTAGTGATTTATTTCACTGGGCTCTTTAACCTTGGTTAGGCAACCAGTCTAGGAGAAGAAAAACTCTGAATTCAAACCTGATCACTACTAGAATAGACTCAGGCCTACTTAGTGATCTATTTCACTGGGCTCTTTAACCTTGGTTAGGCAACCAGTCTAGGAGAAGAAAAACTCTGAATTCAAACCTGATCACTACTAGAATAGACTCAGGCCTACTTAGTGATCTATTTCACTGGGCTTTTTAACCTTAACTCACTAAGTAGGCCTGAGTCTATTCTAGTAGTGACCAGGTTTGAATTCAGAGTTTTTTCATGAACAAGCAGTATGTAGAGAGGGTTGACAATTGGAAAATGGTTTACTTGATGAGGGAAATAGCCACGTGACTTTACCATTTCCTGATGAAAATAAAATAACCTCCTCTAAATCCCACATCCAACCCCTCGCCATGCATACACCTGTTTCCCCCATCCCCTCCCCCCCCAAAAAAAACAACCCTTCCACCCCGCTGTTAAAACAATTCTCCGTCCCCACGGCTGCGGGAAAAGTGTCTGAGAAAAAGGAGTCTAAGCTACCTAGGAGACAGTCGTCCCTACCTCTAGAAAAGGCTCAAAAGAAGGGAAAAAAAACCCAGCCCTTCCAGGAGTAGATTTGCAAGGTTGATCCACTGGAGTTGGAAAAGGACTCTTATCACCAACAGAGGGGATCCCTCCGGTCCTTAGTAAGGGTGGGAAAGAACGTGGAAAGATCCGAACTCTTTAAGGATGTTACTATGCTGATAACTTTCATCCGCTCGGCTGGCAATAGCAGCTGCAAGATTTGGAAGATGCTAGGGGACATTCGAAGGTGCAGGGTTAGGGTTCGGTTACCGTGTCGTGCCGACTCTTAATTTGGCAGTTTGGGAGCACCCATCACTTAAAGAATATTAACTTGTGCAGGGGGGAGGGGTTCCTGTTTATGTTCACCGATTGGCTCTAAAAATTTGTTTTCCCAACGGATGTCGACGGTATCTCCATGAGCAGTCGGATTACAACCGAACAAGTCACTGGAAACCAAGGCCAGACCACCCGGGAACACTTTAGGACCGTAGATGTCACCGAATACGGTAAGGTATTATTCGGCTAGAAACCACAAGGTTCCTAGTTCGATACCGGTCCTCGCTAACTCAGTGCATGAGTAGCACAGAGTTCTGTGCGGTAAAGTGAAGAGCTGATGGTATATGTGGCACTCCACCTCCGTGGTCTAGCGCCAGTGAAAAGGGGATAGACTCCTTTGCTGATTGGCTGACACCGACTTTAGTCCACCCCGATGACTTTACTTTTACTTATTATGTCTCTTAACATCGTTAGCGTAAATGTGAGGGGCTCAAAAGATCAATGCAGAGTGTCGCTTGTGTTGCACTTCATTTTGCGGTGCAGGAGAGCCACTCTATTTGTAAGAAGGATTGAACAAGTGTTTGAGACCTACTTTGTGGTTCTCTCAGCATTTGGCAATCGTCTTAGTAGAGGTGTCTCCCTGCTAGTAAGACGCACCCTAAAAGAGGAGGTCGAGTTTTTTTTTCTTTGCTGGTGCGCCCAGGGGAGGGGGTAGTTGTGGTCGATATTGACGTAAAAATTGCAAGTTACGAGTGGCCGCGGTTTATGCACCCACTGGACCCGGTAGAGGCACTCCTTTTTTCCGGCAGTTGAGGCCGTATCTTACGGACCAAGAGTAGATAGTATTCATGTGTAATAGAAATGTAATCATTGACTCCAAGATAAAAAAAAAAAAAAAATTTTTTATTCGGACGGGGTGCTAGAGGGTCAAGTGGGTGCGAAATCAGTCTGATAGACCTTATGGCCGAGTTCGATCAAATAGCTCAGTCGGTAGAACGTCGGACTAGGAACCACAAGTTTCCGGGTTCGATACTGGCCCTCGCCCACTCAGCATATGAGTAGCACAGGGGTCTGTGCGGTAAAGTGAGGAGCTGATGGTAGGTTTGGTGCTCCCCCCTCAGACGACAAGATAGAGTATTAGTTAGCTTGACAAATACTTCATCTCTTGGAGGCTTATTGTTGAGATTTTTTAGATATATATATTTACCAACCCCTCCGCACGAGCAGGATGCGACACAAGGTCAATTTCTTAAGCGAAGTTTAATAGGTTTGAATTCAGAGTTTTCCTTCTCCTAGACCGGTTGCCTAACCAAGGTTAAAGAGCCCAGTCTGCCCTACTATTTATCCATAGCTGGAGGGAGAGTAGGATTCATACCTTTCCCAAGGGTATTAGCGCTAAGTGAAATGCATTTACCACATCCAGGATTTGAACTCGGGGCGACGAGTCCATTTCCCATGACTTTAACCATTACACCACGCGCTTCCCACAGATTTTTTAGATATAAGGTGTGTGCTAAATGCCCGCTCTTACTTATAGACTAGGCGAGATCATGTGATCTATTCTTTGTCCAATCACTGGCAGTACTCTGAGGTTGATACTATATTTAACCGATCCCACTGGTCATAATTACTGTAACATTCATGGACGACGGACAGGATTAAATCACTGGACCTTTACCAATATGCAGGATAGGACTTATACGCTTACCCAAGGATCCCATTTAAGGATGGCATTTAAAAACTTTACACTTAAATTGGTTATTGTCGTAGGAAATGGACACGGCAAAACGATTTCAGATCCTGAACGAGACTGTCTGCATTTCACATAGCACTAATTCCCTTGAGAAAGGCATGCATTCAGCTATTTTTCTTCCAGTTATGAGTAAATAGTAGAACACACTGGGCTCTTAAACTTTAGTTAGGCAACCAGTCTAGGAGAAGGAAAACTGAATTTAAACCTGATAAACTTCGCTTAAGAAATTGACCATGTGTCACATCCTGACTTCACCAGCAGTGCCCAGCATATATTGTTCGTCTTACTTAGAGGCTTTGTGAGATGGGAGGTAAGTGGCCGTACAGTTGCTGTTTTGTAATTTCACTTCTTTCAGGATCTATTTAAAACAGCACGCAGTATCCTTGTGCAGTTCTAATCTAGCCTTTTTCTCCTGTCACAACCATACAGTAGTACAGGCACTGCTACAGATTGGAAGAATTGCTGTATTTAAAAGAGAATAATACTTTATAGTTGAATTACCTCTTGTCGAACGTTCCATAGGTTAGACATGGCTATAATTAGTGATGGCCAGCTTGCAGTTGTCAGACTTGGTCAAACTGGATACTGGGAGTTCAGTACATTCATACTAGAGAAATATATATATATATATATATATATATATATATATATATATATATATATATATATATAGTGTGAGATGGTCACTATTTCAGCTTTTGCTGGAATAGTGTACCAAAGGCAGTATTAATTGGTAGAGTGCTCAATATAAAATAGAACTGTTATATAATATAATAAGATAAATATATAGGTTTTACATATCTATTTATTGGGTGACAAAGGAACATTCACAACTATATTGGTTTCATGCTATGCATTCATCAGGTGAAGATGTTTCAAATGTGAGGAAAATCGAAAAAATTTCAAAAAATTCAATAGACATGGGATGCGTATGATCATCTTCACCTGATGAATGCATCGCATGAAACCAATATGGTTGTGAATGTTCCTTTGTCACCCAATAAATAGATATGTAAAACCAATATATTTATCTTATTATATTATATATATATATATATATATATATATATATATGTAAACAAGGTTTATTTAGAATGGCTTTTTGCCGATAATTTTTTGGAGAATAAGTGTTTTAATTGGAGTCGTACCTAATTTTGAAAATTAATTAATTAATAATGAATTAGGCGGGAATACCTATTAAATGTATGGCTAAACAAATCGAGAAAAATCAATCTCTGTATGTACATTTCGGCCTATTAGGCCTCATCAGCAGAGCTATAGATCGGAAGACCGCCCTGTGCGTGATTTGAAACCGGACTGCCAAGCTGACAGGCCGATCTCATACCCCAACACCAAACGAACTTCTTAGATTTATGATTTGTTTAGAGTAGGTTAACATTCCTCTTCTAGTGACTTTTATTACACGACGTTGTGGTAAGTTGTAAACAAGGTTTATTTAGAATGGCTTTTTGCCGATAATTTTTGGAGAATAAGTGTTTTAATTGGAGTCGTACCTAATTTTGAAAATTAATTAATTAATAATGAATTAGGCGGGAATACCTATTAAATGTATGGCTAAACAAATCGAGAAAAATCAATCTCTGTATGTACATTTCGGCCTATTAGGCCTCATCAGCAGAGCTATAGATCGGAAGACCGCCCTGTGCGTGATTTGAAACCGGACTGCCAAGCTGACAGGCCGATCTCATAACCCAACACCAAACGAACTTCTTAGATTTTATGATTTGTTTAGAGTAGGTTAACATTCCTCTTCTAGTGACTTTTATTACACGACGTTGTGGTAAGTTGTAAACAAGGTTTATTTAGAATGGCTTTTTGCCGATAATTTTTTGGAGAATAAGTGTTTTAATTGGAGTCGTACCTAATTTTGAAATTAATTAATTAATAATGAATTAGGCGGGAATACCTATTAAATGTATGGCTAAACAAATCGAGAAAAATCAATCTCTGTATGTACATTTCGGCCTATTAGGCCTCATCAGCAGAGCTATAGATCGGAAGACCGCCCTGTGCGTGATTTGAAACCGGACTGCCAAGCTGACAGGCCGATCTCATAACCCCAACACCAAACGAACTTCTTAGATTTTATGATTTGTTTAGAGTAGGTTAACATTCCTCTTCTAGTGACTTTTATTACACGACGTTGTGGTAAGTTGTAAACAAGGTTTATTTAGAATGGCTTTTGCCGATAATTTTTTGGAGAATAAGTGTTTTATATATTATATATATGCGTGTGTGTATGTATGTATATATAAATGTATCTCTCTCTCTCTCTCTCTCTCTCTCTCTCTCTCTCTCTCTCTCTCTCTCTCTCTTATATATATATATATATATATATATATATATATAGTCGTGAAACTCGACGCCGGTGCGCGTAAAGAAGAGGCACGGATGTTCCCAGTCACCACATTGGATGTGTCAAGTTCCCAAGTGGGCACACTCCTTGGTTGAAAGAATCGGCCTTTCGGAAGCATTTCCAGGATCGCCGCGCCCGGTTGCCGAACTTCCCGGTCCAGGAGTTCCGTAGCTACTTAACTGATTTCCATCGCCCCCAGGCGGTTGGAACCGCTAGTTGTGAGAGAAAAGGGCAGAGCGAATCCGTGACGCATTGGATCCACTGTTTCATAGGCTGAGAGACGGGAAGGCAAATCAGGACGTGCATGGAATCAAGCTCTCAACAGGATTTGTGAGTAAGCCGATGACGTTACAGTGTGTGTGTCCCGCCGCTTGGATATTGTCACGGTACAGAAGGCGTTTGCATAGTATGAGCAGGTTTCAGAAGCCCAAATAAACTATCCGATAGGTTGCGGTTAGAGGAGAGGGATTATGTCTCTACTGGAAGGAGAAACCAACCCGCATACTCGGGTTCGGGCCGGACATCCAGTTAGAAAAGCCTTGGTTGGAAATACAAGCAAAGTGTTGGTCGGATCGTAGCTTCGAATGCGGATGTCATTAAAGAGCAGAGTGGAGACATGTGCTACGTACATATTCCCTGTAATCAATTAAATATTGTCTGTACTTCCCTTACTTGCAGCGCGGTTATGGACCTTAGAATGGCTTCTATTGTCACTCTTGTGGAAAGGGTGCCAGCCAATTATTCGTAGGCAGATCTGTACCCAACGTTCGTGCAATGGGGGTGGGGCATATCATATTTGCTGAGATGCTGGTGTTTCTGACTGACACATTGACAGAGGAGTCCGTGTGGGGGCGAAAGATTATAAATATCTTCCCTAAAGTCCACCCGTTGTAGGCTAATGGGGTAATCGTGGTTCTTCGCAGAATGAGCGGCTTTTCGGAAGCTTCCTCAGTTCAGTGATCTTTCACGGTATCGATAGGTACTATCAAAAGTTCGTGGCGGGTTTCGATTGAGACCCGCTCGGGCAACATCTCGACTTCTCGGTGAAAGAGATCTGCTCTCAGTGGAGTTTAGCGCCAAGTGCGGAGTATCACTCAGTTCTCTTTAACCTGGTAATTTGCTCGTAATGCTTTAACTCTTCTTTGGCCTTCAAAGCGGAAATAGCAGACTTTTTCGATTGCATCTGCTGTGAAAGTGGTTTGGAGGAGATGATCAGATACCCCTTCTATCGTTGCAAGGTTCGTCCGGTTTGGGACTACGTCAATAAGGTGACGGCTCATGTAGATCGATTCCTTCAGTCGTGTCGCCCATACCCCCATTTCGGCCACAGCTAGGATCACTAGAAACAGCACCCGTTCTACCCCTGTCAAAGTGGCAAGGGGACAACATTATCAATAACGTACGAGACATCAAGCAGCTGGAATAGTGGTATAGTCGACTTGACTGAAGGAATTGTATCATGATGATGAGGCTTTTTCCTTATCACGATCTGATCACCTTTTTTTAGGCATCAACTTCGACTGAAGATCAGATGTAACAGGAAAAGTCTGAATTTGGTAAAAGCCTGGTCGCACGAAAGGGGCCATGTAGAAGTTGACTCCACCTAGGAATAACACTCGGCCCAGGTATCTTCCCGTATAAGTCATTTTTTATCGTCTAGTTGAGTGATTGTGTCCTGTCCCTGCTATTTGTGTGTAGGGGTGGGGCGTTAGGTCTCCTTCAAGATTCCCGACCCTTATTTTTTGTTGTCTCTTCCTTAAATTTTCATCTTGGAAGGATTTTAGAATTATTTGATCCTACCCCGTTTATTTTTACCAAAATTAAGATTCTTCTCCCTCTTAGAAAGTGACCGACTTGTTTTCGGACATATATCTGGAAAACAGCCGGCAACAGTTAGTGAAGACCACTCCTCTATCCCTCCCCCCACAAACATGTATATTAGGAATAATTGTTAAATAAAATCATGCTTTGATCAAGTGTCAAGCAACCACATTGACGGAAGAAAGAACAAAGGACAGAAAGAGACAGAGAGAGGGTGTGCAACGAAAGACACAACACACACAGTAAGTGAGCCAGAGAGAGAGAGAGAGAGAGAGAGAGGGGGGAGGGGGAGAGGGAGGTGAGGGAAGACAGCCAGATATAACGAACACACGACAGAGCGAGAGTGAGAGAGAGGAAGAAAGATAACCAGAATGAAAGGTGGAAGGTATGAAGGAACTAATGAAGTAGAGAAACAGACAGACAGACGGACGGAAAGGAAGGAAAAGGATCAGTGTGTGTGTGTGTGTGTGTGTGTGTGTGAACACCTGAAACATTGTTTTGCTGTCTAAAGACTAAAACAAATATTATGTAAAAGGAAGGTCTTTGATTAGACATCTTGTTTCCATACAAGGGAACATAACGATTGAGGAAATATAAGTACTCTCAATAGTCTTTTATTTTACACACCCACCCACCTCGAACTCAAGGTCTTTTGACGAATTCCTTGCCATAGTCCAGAGTAAGAATGAGACACGAGTGCTGTTGCCCTCGGAAAATCGGGATGGTAATATTTGAATTACAGGGTGGTCCGAAAGTCTTGTTTTAAATTTCTTTATTTTTATTTTTTTAAATATATAAGTTATGTGATCATTCTACCTCTATTTACGGCATATCAACCTCCGTGGGTCATTTAATGCCGACAAAGTTTTGAAATTCATTCTTAATGGATAATCAAATTTTGTTTATAAATACGTTTTTCTATTTAACCCATAGATGGGACCCAAACAGGTACTACCAATCCGGGTCAGAGTGCACCAGAGCGCAATGGTGATGAAGGGGTGCACCACATTCCCCAGACCTCCAGTCATTAAAGTCATTCCAAGGATATGTAGACCCTCAGTCACCACCTTCTAGCACCCATGGGGCAATAGGGTTGGGGCAATCATATAGGTGCTAGGACACTTGCTGTCACTCAGTTTCCAGTGACAGGAGTGAAAAAATCTAATGACGAATATAATAATAATAATAATAATATAATAATAATAATAATAATAATAAAGTGATATTAAGAATGAACTGATGGAAATTGAGGAAGGACCTGTTGCCAGTGTTCATGTAATTACGCTTAAATCAGTACTCAAGAAAGTAGCAAATTGGAAAACACTAGGCCATGATGGCATACATGGATTCTGGTTCAAAAAATTTACGACTAGCCACAAAAGAATGGCCCAGCAACTGAACAGATGCCTACAAGAAACGGAAGTACCCGAATGGATGACAAAAGGAATAACTACACTAATCCAGAAAGACCCACAAAAAGGAAATGTCCCCAGCAATTATAGACCAATAACTTGTCTACCCATGATGTGGAAAATTTTAACTGCTGTTATAAGAGAAGAAGTATACTTTTCACTCAATTGGCGGAAACTTCTCCCAGAAGAACAGAAAGGATGTCGCAAGGGAAAAAGAGGAACCCACGATTTTCTCTATATAGACCAATACATTCTTAAAGAAGTAAAAAATAAACGGAAAAATATTGCAATGGCCTGGATCGATTACAGAAAAGCCTATGACATGGTCCCACATACCTGGATTTTAGAATGCCTACAAATGTACAAAATTTCCAAAAGCATTATAAACTTTATTAAAAAAAGCCATGGAAAACTGGCGAGTTCAATTAAAAGCTGGAAAACAATCCCTGGCAGAAGTAAAAATCCAAAGAGGTATCTTCCAAGGAGACTCATTATCACCACTACTCTTTATTATTGCAATGATGCCGCTAAACCATATACTGAAAAAATGTACCGGGGGATACAAATTTAGTAATTCACAAGAAAAGATAAACCACCTTATGTACATGGATGACATTAAAATTTTTGCAAAAAATGAAAAAGAATTGGAGAGCCTAGTACAAACTACTAGAATATATAGCCAGGATATAGGATGGAATTTGGAATCGAAAAATGTGCTATGCTTGTAATAAAAAGGGGTGAAAGAAAACTAATGAATGGAATACAACTACCAAATCAGGAAACTATAAAATCTCTTGATGAAAATGAAAGCTACAAATACTTAGGAATTTTAGAAGCGGACAATATCATGCAAGCAGAAATGAAAGGAAAAGTTAAAAAAGAATATCTCAGGAGAACTAGAAAACTTCTAGAAACGAAACTTAACAGCAGAAATCTGATCAAAGGAATTAATACCTAGAGGAATGCGTAGAAACCACAATCCAACAACTTGAAGATTACACAAGGAAGAGCAAAGACAAACTACTTATGGCGGCCAACAATAGTAGAAACGGCAGATGGACAAACAGAAAAACGACAAAGACTAGAAAACAAAAATGGGAAAAAAAAACAATTATATGGACACTTCAAACGACAAGTCGAAGAGGTTGCACATGAAAAAACCTGGACATGGTTAAGAAAAGGAAACCTCAAAAGAGAAACTGAATCACTAATAATTGCTGCACAGAATAATGCCATAAGGACAAACAATATCAAAGCGAAAATTGATAAGACCCAACAAAATAGTAAATGTAGACTATGCAGTAATAGAGATGAAACCGTAAACCATGTACTATGCAAATGTAGCAAACTAGCACAAAAGGAGTACAAAACTAGGCACGACTAGGTTGGAAAGGTGATCCACTGGGAATTATGCAAAAAATTAAATTTTGACCATACAACAAAATGATATATGCATAAATCAGAATCTTTTCTTGAGAACTAAACGCATAAAATCATCTGGGACTTTGAGATAAAAACGGATCACCTTATCCCAGCAAGAATACCAGACCTAGTGCTGATTAACAAAAAAGAAAGAACTTGTCAACTGGTGGATTTTGTAGTTCCAGCAGATCACATGGTAAAGCTGAAGGAAAATGAAAAAATGGACAAATACCTGGACCTTGCCAGAGAACTGAAAAAGTTATGGAATATGAAAGTGAAAGTTATACCAATTGTAGTTGGTGCACTTGGAACGGTCCCAAAAAGATTGGAGAAAAGTTTGGAAAATCTGGAAATCAGAGGTAGAATTGAGACCATCCAGACTACTGCACTGCTGCAATCGGAATAATCAGAAGAGTCCTGGAGACCTGGGGAGACTTGTTGCCACTCAGACTCCAGTGAAATACCATCAGCTAACGTTGATGTGAAAAACTCAAACGGAGTGAATAATAATAATAATAATAATAATAATAATAATAATAATAATAATAATAATAATAATGTGAGATTACTTATATTATTCGGACTATTGTCCCCATCTTTATTGTTATCTGTACAACGTTCCCGAGTCTGATAAGAAATACCTGAACAAGGCCGGAGGGCACATCGGCCGAAACGATGAGTTCAATAGTCCGAATAATACAAATAATCTCACATTATTATTATTATTATTATTATTATTTTACATCTAAAAATACGCAGAGTCTTTTGAACTACCCTGTGTACGTAATTTAATCAATTAACCTGTTTACGTGACAATGTTTTGTAATTTTTAACTTGTTTTTTTTTAAGATAATTGTTTAACTTTCATATATTTATTATTTAAAAAAAGTATCTTAAACACAATTTCTCAAGTGGGAGTCCCCGATGCGTATTGGCTAATATGCTGGACTGAACTCCAAAGGTACGAATCCGACTAATCCCACAGCTTTTGAGTTAAACGGTACTACTACAAGGATGGAAGTGCGTGTTGTAATGGCTATCGTCAAAGGAAATAGACTCGGAGACTCAAGTTCAAATCCTGGACGTGGCTGTTTTCAATTCACTTAGCTCTAATACCTTTGGAAAAGGTATGCATCCAACTATGCCCCCTCCGGCTATGGATAAATAGTAGAGCAGATTAGGCCTGTTGACCTTGGTTAGCCAAGAAGGAAAACTCTGAATTCAAACATGTTAAACACCGTTTGAGAAATTGACCATGTGTCGCATCCTGCCCGTGCGGGGCGGGGTGTAATTACATACAACAAGTATGGCTTTGGCATTAGATAACCCTCGAAAGTCGATATGCCATTAAACAAAGAAACCAAAGAAACCAAAAATTCTCAAGCAAGATTATATCTTAAGTTTGGTATATTTATTATTAAAATGTTATATTTATTATTAAAACTAGCAAATATATGCACCCTCCGGGTGCAAGTATTTAAGTTTAAATGTAATAAAATATTAGATTAGATAAGAAAGGCTAATGAAACTAATTAAGAATTCAGATAAAAAGATTTGAAACGGAGGGGGTATAATCGTAAAATAAAACAATTGAAACTTACTCTTTCATCACTTCCGTTTTTCAATGCTAAATTTTCCTAATTTAACTATTTAGTTAAAATAGGAAGTAAAGAATAAAATTACAGTCATTTCTTCTTGTTAATTAATTTCTTTTAGGATTTATTTAAGAGATTTTTACTCATATTCATTAAGATAAAACCAAACAATTAGAAACAATAATACCAAGCACATTTTTATTAAAATCAATTTTTTTAATATCAATATGCAAATTAGCTATACGTTTACACTGAAAACTGGTATTTTGTTGTATATATAAATAAAATTGCATGTTATTAGTATTTAGGTAAGGCCAACAGTATTAATAATGTCAAACAGTTTTATTATTAATTGAGGTTTAAATAGAAATAGAATCATGGAGAATGTGACGTAAATAACTAAAGGAATTGTGACTTGAGTAGTAATATAGTTTCGGTTACAGACAGAAAAACACGCAATCTCCATTATAATAAGATGTATCTTAAACTTCTCAAGGTGGGAGCCTCCGTGGCACAGTGGCTAACACACTAGACTCCAGTAAATGAGTTTGTAGTCTAAAGTTACGAACCCGCCTAATCCCCCATCTATGGGTTAGATAGTACCACTACAGTAGCTTTTCTTATTTTTATGATTAAGACTTCGCAGTTGCCATTTGCAGTTAATACTGTGTACGATATTGGTGTAATGGGCTTTGTTATTTATGGACTGGCAAGAGGTTTGTGAGGATTAAAATAAAATAAAATTAGAATTTTTTTAAAAATACAACAAAATCCCATGGGCCTTCACCGGAAGAACCCTCCGCGCATATGCGACAAAAAGGAATGACTCCCGGCCCCAAGAGAATATCTCGGCCATTCGAGTTTAGGCCTTAACTGAGTGTAGTCGCTTTCTCAGACAGGGGTATATCCCCTTGCCATGAATGACTATGTCCGGTCAATAAAGCCTAATTCATAAAACCACCTTCAGCCTTTGTCTCTTTCTATTTCATTCCTTAAATTCCTTCCTTTTCAGCGCGACCACCAAATGAGATGGGGTACAAAGCAAAAAGCCGAAGAACACACACCAAGAATATCCAGCTACCTTTAAACCATAAAATACCCCAAACCTCTTGCTACCCCATAGGTTTCAATGTTTTAAAGGTAATTCTTATTCTTGGTGCATGTTCTTAGGGTTTGCTTGTGTAGGGGATTATCTTCCCTTTGCCTGAAGAGTTATCTTCCCGCTGTGTTGCCGTTTGTAGCCACCAGGGGGACCTCTGGTATATAAGCGGCTGATTCAAATGCTTCTCTCTCTCTCTTTCCTTACTGCCTCTGAACGAGCACATGGGTTAGACTTATGTCTACCCCCTTCTCGGTGGGGCTTTGGCCTCCCCTTACATTACTGTAAGTCTTTTATACAGCATGGACTATCCTTTAGTTCCATGTCTGTAACATTTATATTTTATGTACATTTGGGTATCTCGTTTATACCTGAATATTGTATCTTGTATTTACCATTCATGAATGTGTCCTTTTATCTCTACTCTTATATCTTATTTGTATCTTATGTATCTATGTACTTTATGTATCTTATCGTTACCATGTGCTGTACACCTATTAAATGTTTTGTCTCACAATGTGTTGGAGCTGTTGTTCAATTATCAATATTGAATCTTACACTTGTAACCCCATTCTATTTGGTGATCGCACTGAAAAGGAAAGAATTCAAGGATTGAAAAGAAGGAGACAAAGGAAAAGGGTGGTTTTATGATTTAGGCTTTATTCACCGGTTATGGCCACCACGTGGCAAGGAAATATCCTCCTGGCCAGTAGTAGCGACTAGACACAGTAAAGGCCTAAACTCGAAATGGCCGAGAGATTCTCTTGGGGGTCGGAAGTGAGCCCTTTTTCTGGCACATGCGCGGAGGGTTCTTCCGGTGAAGGCTCATGGGAGTTTGTTATTTTATTATTGTTTTTATTTTATTTTTATTTATTTTAAACCCTGCATGTTCAATGCTACATTCTTGTGAGGCCGTGTAGCTGTCATTTGTTGCGGGTGATAAAATAGGAGTAGTCATGGTTATCATTTTTGTAGAGGAACTGGTAATTTTCACCTTTAGTTGTGAACTTAATTGCTATTAAGAACACATTTTATTATATTTTTGTGTTAAAACATGCAGTTGTATTGTTTTCGAACAAAGTTTCTAAGATTTGTTTATTTCGCACGGAGACTTTCAAAATAGCTACCAGCTTAGTTCAAAGTGAAAGTCAAGGGAGTTTACTCTAATTGCCTCATTTGCTAGGAATTTTGACAACTAAAGGTGAAAATTACCGAGGAACTATTGTTATAGACAAGGGGGAGGGGTCTCAAACTTTTAAGTCCGTAGACTCCTACAAAAATATCATGGACCCCTTCCTTATATATCCTAGTCCACCTTTCAGTTGTTTTGTTGTAACTCTGTGCGAACGTTTATGTAAAACTGTTAATTGTAAAATAACCATAAAATAAACAGTAAAGTAAGCATAACATGTAAAAAAGAGCAGCAAATATTTGATACTAACTTAATAACTTACAAGGAAACACATTTCCTAATATGATGGGGGAAGCTGATGACTTTTGATTAGTTCATGAATAATGGGCTTAAACTTTTGAAAATATATAAACATGCGCATGTTCATCGGGATTTAATTTCTTCTAATTACTAAGAAGGCTTAGCAGTTTCCAAATATCCCCTGTAGACCCCGAATACTTACAGACCTCCTGAGTTGCTGTATAGACCCCAATAGGTTTATGTAGACCACTTTGAGAAACACTGTTGTAGACAATGTAGAACAAGAAATGCGGTTAAATAAAACTTAACGTACCTAAATTCCACCATCGTATTTCACCCTGCCGAAAGAAAAGAAAAAATCCAAAAAATCAGAGAATTGACCGAATTTAATGAAATTTTTAGTGTTGATATATTAATGAATAAAAGATATAATGCACCAGTTATTTTATTTAAAAACATTTACATTTTTTCACGTCAGTTAACTTTGAACTACGTATCTTTGAGAATCTGTGTTACACGTCAAGGCAGGTGTTCTTGCCACTTCAGCTTTTCAAAGGAAGAATTGTCTTTGTAGAGCATTTCTAAGCGCATGAATAGCACAGTTTGGGTAATCTGGTCCGTGCGGTAAAGTTGGGAACTGACAGTAGGTGTGACGTTCCACCCCAGCAAAAAAAAAAAAAAAAAAAAAAAAAAAGGCCCTAGTCGAGCGCTGGTGAAAAGAGGACATACTCTCTTTTTGTTCGTCTGATACCGACAATAGGTCAGCTCTCTAGCTTTATTTTTACTTTATACCAGATGAGTTGCTGTGGTAAAAGATGATATCGTTTTCTATCGATCACGTGAAAAGTATTTTGTAAACAAGAGTAGATAATTCAACAGTGAATAATGGCGGTAAGCAAGGGCAAGTAATTCGATAGAAAACAAAAGTCGAACCCTATGACCTTTAGGCACCCCTTTTTGATCTCTATTAAGAAAAGACATGTTTTTCATTTACACCGTCAATACCCGGTTGTTTTTACAGACGATTTTTAGATTTTTTTAAAACTATAAAACTAATCCCTAACCCTAGCCTCTAACCTTAACCCCTAACCCTAACCCCTAACAAACAACCGGATATTGATGGTGTAAATGAAAAACATGTCCTTTCTTAATAGAGATCAAAAAGGGGTGCCTAAAGGTCATATGGTCCCAAAAGTCGGTATCCATACATGGTTGCTATTATCTAACATTGGTAGGAATATCTTCTTTTTTTTTTTTTTTTTTTTTTCTTTTTTTTTTTTTTTTTAGTGTGGAGAGATATGTTGTTTAATGTGCATTCGGAATGCGTTTTGATCAAGTAAGTGATATTCTGCGATCAAATGTTTTGGTTGTATATGTAAAAATGAATAAAGGCGCTAATTGTGTAATCAAGTCATTTCCTACGAAATGAACACGGTGATCCGAGTTCAAATCCTACACTAGGCTGGTTGCATTTTACGTATTTTGCGGAAAGGTATGCATCCAACTATTCTCCCTTCAGCTATAGATAAATAGCACGGCAGACTGTGTCCTTTAACCTTGGTATGGCAACCCGTCTAAGAGAAGAAAAACTCTGGATTCAAACCTGTAAAAATGGTCTTACTCGAACACGAATTGACAGCCATTATATATATATATATATATATATATATATATATATATATATATATATATATATATATATATATATATATAGTCACCCTGATGAGACGTGAAACGTTTAAGCATCGATAAATAAAGTTATCTTATTTTTGGAACACTTCATTTTTCAAATTCTCAATATTGTCGGATTTATTTCCATATTTACTCCCATATATATATATATATATATATATATATATATATATATATATATATATATATATATATATATATATATATGAATTAATTTTTCACTGTAACCTGTTGCAAAATGATATTCAATTATCTATTCATTTACTTTATTTTTATTTATTTATTTATTTATTCATTTTAGAAAACTTTGACTATCGATGGAAACTTTTGCGCACACCTATATTTTAAAGAAGTTGTTAATTCCGTTATGTCAGCAGACTGGAGTCTTCCTGTTGTTTGTGTGGTAATGTAATACCAAAAAAGATCCGAGTGTTTGGTCCTAAAATGAAAGACTGCCAAAATAACCTCAAAAACTAAAAATAGCTTCTCACTTTAACGGTATGAAAAAATGGTGGGTGCAAGTTTGGGTTCATGAATAGACAACTACTACTAGACAATTGGCATAAGCCCAAAATCTACCCAGTCAGTAAATTCAAATACTTATAAAATCTACGATGCTACTGTGAAGTAGATTCCTACTAAATCCTACTATTTACCCAATGTCTGGGCGTCAAATCGTGGTGTTAGTCACGCAGATCCATGACTACTGAATAGCGAGTTCGATCCTTGTTGGATGCCTCATATTTGCGACCTTGTATCACAACCTGCTCATAGCAAACGTGTTGGGTAATTGAGTGTTCCCGTCATGGTGTAATGGTTAACAAGCTAGTCTCACAGATCTATTACTACTGAGTAGCAAGTTAGATCCTTACTGGATGCCTCATACTTGCGACCTTGTGTCATATCCTACCCGTGGTAAATAAGATTGGGTAATTGGGTGTCCGATCATGGTATAATGGTTAGCAAACTAGTCTCGCAGATCCATTACTACTGAATAGTGAGTTAGATCCTAACTGGATGTTCCATACTTGCGACCTTGTGTCACATCCCACTCATGGCGGACGAGGGTGGGTAAATGGGTATCCCATCGTGATGTAAGGGTTAGCAAGATGGTCACGTAGGTCCATTACTACTTAATAGCGAGTTCAATCCTCGCTGGATGCCCCATACTTGTGACCTTGATGGGCAAATATCTACTTAGGATATTTACCACGTACCCCACGTGTGCGGGTCAGGCACAAGGCCTTATTAATGTGGGACCACACACGAACAAAGCTTATGGGAGCGGGTACAAAAATTACGTTGATCCCGTCAGCATTCCTCCTCAAGGGGGCGTCTCAGGCACGGGGCAATAAACCCAGTCCTGCCCCTTTAAATCAAGGGGGCAGGTGTTGCCCGGGGGGGGGGGGCTGGGATCAACGTTAGTAAATATCTACTTATGTAATATCATAAATTAAATATCTATAAAAATGTACATTTTAATGTCAGATATTCTTTGCTTTTTACAGGTGAAAAATGTATTATTTTAGAACTTTTGTAGAAACATTACCTATTGATTCTATACAATAAAGGGCAGTTGGTGTATGTATGTATATATGTCATGGGGAAACTATAAAAATACAACAATTAACGAATATATATATATATATATATATATATATATATATATATATATATATATATATATATATATATATATAGTAGGGTTACCCAAATTTTAAAAACAAATTAAAATTAATTAAATCTATTATTTAAGGTCAAACTTTTGTCTAAAATGATAAGTAGTAACATAATGACCATCATTAAAAAAAGAAAAATATCATTACATGTGCAGTTATTTTTAAAAGATTTAAAACGATTTGTTTTGGTCAATTTCGACGCGATCAGCCATTCAGCCTCTTTTTCAATAGTTTTAGGCGCTTGTTTACAATTTTAACGTAACATTTGGGATGGAAAAAAATTACCAAAAATCAGGTCATTATCCGATTTCAATGAAATTTTCAGTATTGATTTATCAATTAATGAATTTTATAATGCATTTATATTTCAAAACATAAATTTAGTATTTTTGCTATGAAAAATTAATGTATAAAATTCATTTAAAATACTTAAGCCTGGTGTTAAGTTTAAAATGTTATATTTTTAGATTCTAAAAATAAATATCTATTATTTTTTCCGAAAAAAGTATACGTTTCGAAGAAAAACTCGATTGAAAATGTACCCCCTCCCCTTTTTAAGCAGAAAAAATATCGATGTATAATTTTTTACAAGGGAGGGGGGTCAAATTTAAGTGACCTGAAAAAAATGAGAAAGTTTTGAAATAAAATAAATAATGCATTATAAAGATCATTCATTGATACATAAACACTGAAAATTTCATTAAAATCCGATAATTCCCTGATTTTTGGTAAATTATTTTCCCTATGGGGGGCTAAAGTCATTTTGTCAAAAACGCATTTTAGGCCCATTTTGGGCATGGACTAGCAAAAAAATCAGCTTCTACGAGTTTTAAAAGCGAATTAAAAATAATTAAATCTATTATTTAAGGTCAAACTTTGTCTAAGTCGATAAGTAGTAACATAATGACCATCATTAAAAAAAGAAAAATATCATTACATATGCAGTTTATTTTTAATACATTTAAAGGGATTTGTTTTGGTCAATTTCGACGCGATCCGCCATTCTGTCTCTTTTTCAATGGTTTTAAGCGCTTGTTTACAATTTTAATATAACATTCGCGATTGCAAAAAAAAAAAAAAAATTACCAAAAATCAGGTAATTATCCGATTTTAATGAAATTTCAGTATTGATTTATCAATTAATGAATTTTATAATGCATTAGTTATTTCATTTCAAAACATAAATTTAGTATTTTTGCTATGAAAAATTAATATATAAAATTCATTTAAAATAAAATATTCGGATTTTAAGTTTAAAATGTTATATTTTTAGATTCTAGAAATAAATATCTATTTAATGCAAATCTTATTTTATTGCATCAAAGTATACTTTTTGAAGAAAAACTCGATTGAAAATGTACCCCCTTTTTTAAACAGAAAAAATATCGATGTATAATTTTTTCTTTTATAAGATAATAGCCAATTAAATAATTATCGAAACGAGTAAAAAAAAATCTCCAAAACATTAATCATCTATTATTTTTTTACATTTTATTTTTCAATTTTCGGTACTTATTTTCTCATAGAAAAGCCACCGTAAAAAATGTTTGTTTTGTTTCTATTCATAACTTCGGTCTTTTATCTCAATATTTATACTGTAATTAGTACAGTATAAGACCAACTTGAAAAAAATAATACGCCCCCAACATAAGGGGGGTCAAAATTAAGCTACCTGAAAAAAATTAGAAAGTTTTTAAATAAAATAAATAATGCATTATAAATATCATTCATTGTTAAATAAACACTGAAAATTTCATTAAAATCCGATAATTCCCTGATTTTTGGTAAATTATTTTCTGTGTGTGTGTGGGGGGGGGTAAAGTCATTTTGTCAAAAACGCATTTTAGGCTCATTTTGCCAGTCCCTAATATATATATATATATATATATATATATATATATATATATATATATATATATATACATTCACTACCACCAGACTGGATAAACACAAGGTTTTTTTTATGTGGGGATATTTTAATGGAACATCCAGCGACGATCCAAATCTCGATTCAGTAATAATGGATCTGTAAAAAATAACACCCGCCCACACAATTTAATAATAAAATATCTGTGCTTAACTTTCTTAAATTTAATGCCAATTTAATCTTGGTTTCAATATGAAAAAAAAAATGTTTTATACTTTCTTGACTCAACTAAGTTATCTGCCCTTGACTAAATTCTCTCTTCTTCTTTTTTTTTTCTTCTTTCTTTCCTTTCCTTTTCTTCTAAAACTCAACAGGTACCTTTGCAACATCTTTCTCTATAATGAAAGTTTTACTGAGCCGCTTTCCCCTTTTCTTTCTAACCCTTATTACCAACAGCTATCATTGGTTTGTAATTGGGTCTTCTTTCTCACCCATCCTCCCCTCTCTTTCATTCTCTTTATCTGCCTCTCTGTCTCCCTATTTCATACACACACACACACACACACACACACTCTCTCTCTCTCTCTCTCTCTCTCTCTCTCTCTCTCTCTCTCTCTCTCTCTCTCTCTCTCTCTCTCTCTCTCTCTCTATCGAGGAAAAGAAAGAAAGAAAAATCTAAGTTTAAGTTGTACGTGCATGAAAACAGAAAAAAAGATAAAAAGAAAAAAGAAAGACAAAATAAAAACAAAACAAAAAGTAACAAACAAAAAACAAACAAAACAAAAAATAATGGAGGAGTGGGTGGGTGTGGGGGTGTTCAGGTAAGGAAACCAAAAATGAGAAAGGAAATTTGTGTCAAATAACAAGAGCAAAGAATGCAAAGATTATTTCTAAAATATTATTTCTAAAAGCAAGAAAAAAGATGAATGATTCTATTTTTATGTTGACTGACAACGTCGATCACGTGACGTAGCTTCATCCATCCCGATAAAAAAAATGTGTGTGAGTGTAAGTGAACGTGTGTTTGTGTGTGATGTTTGTGTGTGTGTGTGTGTGTGTGTGTGTGTGTGTGTGCGCGCGTGCGCGCATGTGCGTGCGTTTGCGCGCGTCTCTTTACTTTTTAAATGTGTTGTTAACGAAAGTCAAAAACTTTTGCGGATGCTTTTGTGTACCTGCGTGTATGTATCTGAAACGATCTTGCGTCATGTGTGAGTGTCTGCTTTATGCGTTATGCGTTAGTTTTTGTACGTACGCGTCTGTATTAGATGTAAGTAGTAAAATAGATAGATAGGTAGACAATGAACAGGTTGAGACAGACAGACAGAGAGAAAGAAAGAAAGAGAATGTGTGTGTATGTGTGTGATGTTTCTTCCTGAGTATAATAATGTTCAGTCGTTAGTGTGTTACGTGTGTAAGTAGGAGAAAGAAAAAAAAAGAGGACAAATCAGCTTAAAAGTTTCTTTTGGAACACTGTATACTATACGCTAAAAAATGGAAGCGAGCTCAATAAGCCAGAGAGAGAGAGAGGGGGGAGGAGGGGGGATCGTGGTCTTTATGTGTAAAAAAAAAATGCCCGTTTTTCGTGTGTATTTTTGCGCGCGTGGGTATGCGAAGAATACCCGTGGGTATGTGAAAAATACCTGTTAGTGTTTGTTTAACTATGTTTTTCCGTGTTTATGGGGGAAACCAAAGATGGGGGGGTAGGGGGATGAGCATTTTTTTCATTTTTTACTTATCTATTTATTTATTTCATTTCTATTTCTTGCGAAAAGTGCGTGTTTAGAGAGAGAGAGAGAGAGAGAGAGAGAGAGAGAGAGAGAGAGAGAGAGAGAGAGAGAGGGGGGGGAGAGAAGAAAGAAAGAAAGAGACGAGAGAGAGAGAGAGAGAGAGAGAGAGACAGAGAGTGAAAGAGATATATTATATATCTATATAGAATGATAGAGAGAGAGAGGGGGGAAAGAAAGTTGTTTGCGCATGTATGTCAGGAGGAAAAGGGAGAATCAGGAAGTTTGTGTGTGTGCGTGCGCGCTCTCGCGTGCACATACACACACACACACACACACACACACACACGTGAAAAGACTAATAATGTGAATGATATATAGAGAGACAGAGACAGAGACAGAGGAGAGTTAGAAAGAGAGGGAAAGTTTGTGTCTTTTTGTGCACGACTGGCCGTAAAAACATGCGGATGTATGCACTTTTTTAATTCCTGCAAAATCATATTTTTTCTAATATTTTTTAATATTCTAATGATGATGATGATGATGATGACAATAACAATAATATTAATACATTAACAATATGATAATGATAAATTCTTTGGGTAGTGGTTGTTGTACCTATCAGTATCAGATGAAATTCTATGAAATAGAGAATTTAGAATCTGTCAGTATGTCTCTCTATCAATCTATCTATCTTTGTTCATCTATCTATCTATCTATATATCCATCTATCTCAGTCAGTTCATATATATATATATATATATATATATATATATATATATATATATGTGCTTAATTGGAGTCGTACCTAATTTTTGAAAATTAATTAATTAATAATGAATTAGGCGGGAGTAGGGGTTGTGGTATTGGCCTGCCAGCTTGGCAGTCCGGTTTCAAATCATGCACAGGGCGGCCTTCCTATCTATAGCTCTGCTGATGAGGCCTAATAGGCCGAAATGTACATACAGAGATTGATTTTTCTCGATTTGTTTAGCCATACATTTAAATAGGCATTCCCGCCTAATTCATTATTAATTAATTAATTTTCAAAAATTCAATTAAGCACATATTCTCCCAAAAATTGTCGGCTAAAAAAGCCATTCCAAACATACCGTGTTTACAATATATATATATATATATATATATATATATATATATATATATATATATATATATATATATATCAGTCTATTCATATTTCTGTATATATATGTATTTCTGTATATATGTATGTATGTATGTGTATATATATCTATGTATATGTAGTCAGGTCGCTCAAAGCACTATGGGTATTATGTAATCCAGTACTACCTGTTTCAAAGGCGGGTCATTGGCAACTAAACCTGTTAGCTCAACACCCTTGTCTGGTGAGGAGGGTGGCTAGACACCAAGCTGGACGAAAAACACAACCTATCAAAGGGTGGAGGAAGCCTTTTGCTCAACAGCCATCTAGCACATAACATACTCGGGGACATATAAATACCTGGATTGGTATCCAGGAGCGTAGCAAAACCACCGGCACACATGACCCACCAGCGTGTTCAATACGCTCTGGTGTCCAGCAACGTAAGTCCCAGTCATGGGTAAATGACATACGCAGACAGAATGGGCTTGGTAAGTCGAAGTGAAAGCAACCCATCTAGGAGAAGGAAATCTCTGATATAAAAACTATCCAGCGGACGACCATTCCCCGCATCCTGTTGGTCTGCAGTTTGATTTGTTGCCAGTTATCTTGCTTCTGATTGTTGTTGGATCTCAACCTTTTTGAACCAAGAGAGGGACAGCTGTCGTACAAAGCTATGTCCCCGTATAATATCCATCTCTGTACAGATACTCCTTCAGACAATGTATGTATATATGTATGTATGAAATTTAACATTTTGAAAAAACATATGATGTTTGTTATGTGATTGCTGACAGGCCTGTTTCGACCAAATCGATAAGTTGGTCTTCATCTTTCCATCTATTTTTAATATTTGTCAAATGAAAAAACATTATATCTGGAATTTTACACCTTGAAGACTTTCATCTATAAATCTACGGACTTCAACACCACTAGTAAATTTTGGAACACTAACATCTTTCTTCAAATTACAATGTGGACTTGTATATTGTTAACAGCTGAAATATATACTATACTATTTTGATACCCACTTTTTTACAATTTTTACAATAAACTCTTTTGAGTTTTACTATGAACTATAATGCTTCTGATTTTTAAAAATTAAAAATAAAATTTATTTTGTTTTTAAAACAGAACATGCATTTTTCAAAAATTTCAGCGGTTGATTTCAGCGTTCGTTTTGTAAACAGTCTTTTAACGGATATATTTCTTCTCGTCTATGTCGCTCTTTGATGAAGACCAACTTATCGATTTGGTCGAAACAGGCCTGTCAGCAATCACATAACAAACATCATATGTTTTTTCAAAATGTTAAATTTCATACTGTCGGATTAATTTCCATCTATTTTTCATATGTATGTATGTATCTATCTCAGTCTGTTCATATCTATGTGGAGAAAAGTAGACAAACATGGGATCTTGTACTGGATGGATGTTTATTATAAGTAGTGAAAAGAGAACTGAATCCTTCTATAGAAGAACTCGGTCCGTGCCCTGAAGAAGGTCTGATAGACCGAAACGTTATAACTTTGACATCAATAATTATAATTAACATCCATCCAGTACAACATCCCATGTTTGTCTACTTTTCTCCACATACTGTCAGATTGATTTCGTCTTTTTACTCCCATATATATATATATATATATATATATATATATATATATATATATACTGTAGTGTGAGATGGTCACTATTACAGCTTTTGCTGGAATGGTGTACCAAAGGCAGTATTAATTGGAGAGTGCTCAATAGAAAATAGAGCTGTTATATAATATAATAAGATGAATATATAGGTTTTACATATCTATTTATTCCTTTGTCAGCCACCCAATAAATAGATATGTAAAACCTATATATTTATCTTATTATATTATATATATATATATATATATATATATATATATAAGTCATCCACAGACATGTGTTTTGGCGTTTCACGTCTCTTCAGTGTGGCTAGATACAACAACTATCCTTGGCTAGGGTGATACTCCAATTGATTGTTTGCCATATATATATATACATATATATATATATATATATATATATATATATATATATATATATATATATCTGAGGTGGCATAGTGGATGGGTACCCACAACTTATCTGCTGATGGATGGGGTCGTAAGTAAAAGAAAAAATCTAGAAAGTAACTGAAAGTCCAAATAATGCACACACATGAACGTTTCATTCTCAACAAAAAAATTAAAACAAAATTACTAAGTAAATTACATAGTTTTAATAGTCGATGGCATTATTTTTTCATTTATTACTTTAATTACCCTAATAGAGTTATGTTCAAAAAATATCTAATGCCTACTATTTTCAGTTTCGTAAAAAAATCAAAATCAAAATCAAAATGCACACTCTTAAAAAAAAAAGAAGAGAATTTTATATACGAGGGTCATTCAATAAATATGGGGAATTTTATTGAAAAAAGTAAAATAATGTTTATTCAAGAATTTTTTTTCTTTCTGGAAATATAAATTCTGCATTGTTTGTTTAATATAGCAAAAATTATTTTAATCTCACAAAAATATTTGGTTTGAGGCTATTCTATTTGGCGGCAAATAAAAATAGTGCTCCAGGCTTGAACAGAGGTCTGTTATCAAAATTTTGGTGTCTGGGAAGTGCAAACCATGTGAAATTCACAGAAGAGATTTTGTGATGAGTACATGTTTTAATAAACAAAAAAGTTTACAAAGGGACTAAACATGGGTGTGCCAGCACAAACCTGAGTGGAAAAGACAGTTTGTGGAGTAGAAACACACTGACTTTCCAGTAAAGAAAAAGTTCCAAACATGGGTGTGCCAGCACAAACCTGAGTGGAAAAGACAGTTTGTGGAGTAGAAACACACTGACTTTCCAGTAAAGAAAAAGTTCCAGGCGCTGCAGTCAGTAAAGAAAGTTGTGCTGACCTCGTTTATTAAATGACCCTCGTAATTTCAATCAGTGACTTTGACTTAGGCACTCTATTTTCTGAGTGCATACAGATGTTTTCTTTTAAACAGATGGATTGTCTGTGATTTGTTGATTTATAAAGTACACACCCACCCCCAATAAAAAAGTACACACCCACCCCAATAAAAAGTACACCCCCACCCCAATAAAAAGTACACCCCCAACCCCCAATAAAAAAGTACACACACACACCCTCAATAAAAAAGCAGACTCTGTTCTTCTGGTCTGCCCCCTTATAACTGCATCTGTGTTCATTGTTGTTTTTAATAACAAACATACAAAGATTTGGATATTTTTCAGACGTCTTTATTTAGCCCAAGTTAACCTTCATGTGCTATCGTCTATCTGGTTACCTGGGCTGATTCCCTCTCTGTTCTTCTGGTCTGCCCCCTTATAACTTCATCTGTGTTCATTGTTGTTTTTAATAACAAACATACAAAGATTTGGATATTTTTCAGACGTCTTTATTTAACCCAAGTTAACCTTCATGTGCTATCATCTATCTGGTTACCTGGGCTGATTCACTCTCTATTCTTCTGGTCTGCTCCCTGATGACTTCATCTGTGTTCATTGTTGTTTTTAATTACAAACACAGTGTCTAATGCTACTTACAGTAGATGCTGTTATTTAGTGGTCACCCATCTAAATACTGAAGAGGTTCATCATTGCTTAACTTTTTATTTACTAAGTTTTGCTTATTCTGACACACAGGACTTAGATTGCTTACAGTACCTACTGTTACTAAGTGGTCACCCATCTAATTACTGAAGAGGTTCATCATTGCTTAACTTTTTATTTACTAAGCTCTGTTTAGTCTGACACACAGTCTTAAGAGTGCTTATAGTACCCGCTGTTACTTAGTGGTCACCCATCTAAATACTGAAGAGGCTCATCATTGTTTAACTTTTTATTTACAAAGCTTTGTTTAGTCTGACACACAGTCTTAAGAGTGCTTATAGTACCCGCTGTTACTTAGTGGTCACCCATCTAAATACTGAACAGATTCATCATTGCTTAACTTTTTATTTACTAAGCTTTGTTTAGTCTGACACACAGACTTAAGAGTGCTTATAGTACCCGCTGTTACTTAGAGGTCACCCATCTAAATACTGAAGAGGCTCATCATTGCTTAACTTTTTATTTACTAAGCTCTGTTTAGTCTGACACACAGTCTTAAGAGTGCTTATAGTACCCGCTGTTACTTAGTGGTCACCCATCTAAATACTGAAGAGGCTCATCATTGTTTAACTTTTTATTTACTAAGCTTTGTTTAGTCTGACACACAGTCTTAAGAGTGCTTATAGTACCCGCTGTTACTTAGTGGTCACCCATCTAAATACTGAACAGATTCATCATTGCTTAACTTTTTATTTAGTAAGCTTTGTTTAGTCTGACACACAGACTTAAGAGTGCTTATAGTACCCGCTGTTACTTAGAGGTCACCCATCTAAATACTGAACAGATTCATCATTGCTTAACTTTTTATTTAGTAAGCTTTGTTTAGTCTGACACACAGACTTAAGAGTGCTTATAGTACCCGCTGTTACTTAGTGGTCACCCATCTAAATACTGAAGAGGCTCATCATTGCTTAACTTTTTATTTACTAAGCTCTGTTTAGTCTGACACACAGTCTTAAGAGTGCTTATAGTACCCGCTGTTACTTAGTGGTCACCCATCTAAATACTGAAGAGGCTCATCATTGTTTAACTTTTTATTTACTAAGCTTTGTTTAGTCTGACACACAGTCTTAAGAGTGCTTATAGTACCTGCTGTTACTTAGAGGTCACCCATCTAAATACTGAACAGATTCATCATTGCTTAACTTTTTATTTAGTAAGCTTTGTTTAGTCTGACACACAGACTTAAGAGTGCTTATAGTACCCGCTGTTACTTAGAGGTCACCCATCTAAATACTGAACAGATTCATCATTGCTTAACTTTTTATTTAGTAAGCTTTGTTTAGTCTGACACACAGACTTAAGAGTGCTTATAGTACCCGCTGTTACTTAGTGGTCACCCATCTAAATACTGAAGAGGCTCATCATTGCTTAACTTTTTATTTACTAAGCTTTGTTTAGTCTGACACACAGTCTTAAGAGTGCTTATAGTACCTGCTGTTACTTAGTGGTCACCCATCCAAATACTGAAGAGGTTCATCATTACTTAACTTATTTACTAAGCTTTGCTTTGTCTTGAACACAGGTCTAATGCTACTTACAGTACCTGCTGTTATTTAGTGGTCACCCATCTAAATACTGAACAGGCTCACTGTTGCTTGACTTCATAAAATACTAATATTTGCTGGGAAGCGCAGTAGTGTACTGGTTAGAGTCAAGTTCAATTCCTGGACGAAGCCACAGTTCACATAGCGCTAATACCCTTGGGAATGGTATGAATCAAACTATTACCCCTTCAGCTATGGATAAATAGTAGGGCAGACTGGGCTCTTTAATCTTGGTTAGGCAACCAGTCTAGGAGAAGAAAAAACTCTGAATTCAAATCTGGTCACTACTAGAATAGACTCAGGCCTACTTAGTGATCTATTTCACTGGACTCTTTAACCTTGGTTAGGCAACCAGTCTAGGAGAAGAAAAAACTCTGAATTCAAACCTGATCACTACTAGAATAGACTCAGGCCTACTTAGTGATCTATTTCACTGGGCTCTTTAACCTTGGTTAGGCAACCAGTCTAGGAGAAGGAAAACTCTGAATTCAAACCTGGTCACTACTAGAATAGACTCAGGCCTACTTAGTGATCTATTTCACTGGACTCTTTAACCTTGGTTAGGCAACCAGTCTAGGAGAAGAAAAAACTCTGAATTCAAACTTGGTCACTACTAGAATAGACTCAGCCCTACTTAGTGATCTATTTCACTGGACTCTTTAACCTTGGTTAGGCAACCAGTCTAGGAGAAGAAAAAACTCTGAATTCAAACCTGGTCACTACTAGAATAGACTCAGCCCTACTTAGTGATCTATTTCACTGGGCTCTTTAACCTTGGTTAGGCAACCAGTCTAGGAGAAGGAAAACTCTGAATTAAAACCTGGTCACTACTAGAATAGACTCAGCCCTACTTAGTGATCTATTTCACTGGGCTCTTTAACCTTGGTTAGGCAACCAGTCTAGGAGAAGAAAAAACTCTGAATTCAAACTTGGTCACTACTAGAATAGACTCAGCCCTACTTAGTGATCTATTTCACTGGACTCTTTAACCTTGGTTAGGCAACCAGTCTAGGAGAAGAAAAAACTCTGAATTCAAACCTGGTCACTACTAGAATAGACTCAGCCCTACTTAGTGATCTATTTCACTGGACTCTTTAACCTTGGTTAGGCAACCAGTCTAGGAGAAGGAAAACTCTGAATTCAAACCTGGTCACTACTAGAATAGACTCAGGCCTACTTAGCGATCTATTTCCATTTTTTTTTAAATTGCTGGGATGCAGGCCTCAGCTTTCTCACTCTAACCAGAACTTTAATTGCAGAAGCCAAAACAATTCTAAAGTCAAAACAAAACTAAAAAAGAATGTAATAACCAAAAAAATACAAAATGTTATTTATTTTAAATCATTTATTTTTCTCTTCCTTCTTTCTTATTCTTTCTCTTTCTTCTTTTTCTTCTGCTTTGTTTTTCCTTTCTGATTTTTCCTTCTTTTATTTTTTTTCTATTTCAATTTTTTCTTTCTTTCTTTTTTTAAAAATATTCTTTCAGATTTCATATTCTTTCTTTCTTTCTTTCTTTTTTTCTTTCTCTCTTTCTTTTCCCTCTCTCTTCACCCCACTCTTTCCTTTTTCTTTCTTTTTTTACTTTCTCTCAAATTTCATCTCCTAATAGAAGAAATAATTTGAAGAAGAAGAAGAAGAAGAAGAAGAAGAAGAAGAAGAAGAAGAAGAAGAAGAAGAAGAAGAAGAATGAATGAATGAATGACTTCTTATAATTCTTTAAATTAATTTCCTTCTTTATTTTTCATTCCTTTTTTTTTCTTTCGGTTCTATCAATCCTGGCCTTTACATGATCGCTTAAATTTCATCATTCTCTTCTTCTTCTTCTTCTTCTTCTTCTTCTTCTTCTTCTTCTTCTTCTTCTTCTTCTTCTTCTATTCCCTATTCTTCTTCTTCTATTCCCCATTCTTCTTCTTCTTCTTCTTCTTCTTCTTCTTCTTCTTCTTCTTCTTCTTCTTCTTCTTCATTCCCCATACTTCTTCTTCTTCTTCTTCTTCTTCCAATTATTTCCCTTAATTAATCATTTCAATTTTAAGTTCTATTTCTCCTGCCCTTTATATGGTCTTCATTTTTGGCATCATTCTGCAACACTATTAGGCTTCCCTCTAGATTTTCCCTTTTCCCTCAAAAATGTCCGTTTTATTTCATCTGTAATTCCTTCCATTTTATCTCAGGAAATATCGATGCAGTTATACATCTTCCCAATTTCCAATTCCAATTTTCAAGCTTTCTTATTTTTTTTTTGCTGTCGATTATTTAGTTTCATGAAAATTTTGTATATTGTAATTAATCTTCCCTTACAATTTTGTTAGATCACCAAGTCCCATTAGGGAACATTCCAACGGTCATCCTCAATGCAGATTCATTTCCACCATTATTAACATTATTATATGCATAATACCGCCCCCCCCCCCCCCCCCAAAAAATAATAAGCATCTATTGATGAGTTAACTCAGGTTCAGCTCAGTCAGTAAAGTGTCTAACTAGGAACCACAAAGTTCCGGGTCCGATACTGGCCCTTGCCAACTCAGTGTATGAGTAGCGCAGGGATCTGTGTAGTAAAATGAGGAACTGATGGTAGAAGTGGTGCTCCACCTCAGATGTAAAACTAATCTCCTTGGTCTATCACTAGCGAAAAGGTAATAGACTATCTCACTGATTGGCTGATACCGACTTTAGGCAACCCCGTTGAGTTTACTTACTTACCCCTCAAAAATAGGTACCGATCTGTTAACTTTGATCAGAATGTAGTATCTGCACATTCCCCTTATTATTATCATTATTATAAGCATAGTAACCCCCCCGACACCCACCCACCCCAAAAAAATAAGAGTATAATTTATATAGGGATTAGTACTTCTTCCTGAGATCTGAGTATAGTATATGTACATTCTGCCTGGGATCAAACTGTCATCCTCTTACCACTTCTTCCTAGGATCAGAGTGTAGTATCTGCACATTCCCTTTATTATTATCATTATTATAAGCATAGTTCCCTCTTCCCCCACACCAAAATAAGATTATCTATCTTCTATATATAAAGGGCAGTCGTGTGAACCTGTATGTCTGAAGGAAACTTCGAAAATAAAACAATTAATGACAAAGTAAATATATATACACATTAAATATCATCAGGGCTTCGTTTTTGAGCAAAAATAATGATTTGATTTATATTTTTCGAATACATCTAAAAATTAAATAGTATTATAAAACAATGTTAAAATTCTAAATGGCCATTTTTGGCGTTTCTCACTAAAAAGTAAACAAATGGAAGCTCAATCAATTCTTTCTTTTCTTTTTTTTTTTTTTTCATATTAAATCTACATTTTTACTGAAGTTGTAGTAAATATTGCATTGTACAGAACAAAAAAATTGTTTATTCAATTTTTTAAATTTTTTTAATTATACAATTTTTATGGACAATTTAAGTATTAATCACCTATCATAATTATTATGGTGAGTTGATATTTAACTTTTAAACAAATACAAAATTCTTTCTAATAAGATATGTGATTTAAAAATTAATCACTTGGTAATATTTTTGACATTATGGTGAGTTGATATTCAACTTTTAAACAAATACAAAATTCTTTCTAATAAGATATGTGATTTAAAAATTAATCACTTGGTAATATTTTTGACATTATGGTGAGTTGATATTCAACTTTTAAACAAATACAAAATTCTTTCTAATAAGATATGTGATTTAAAAATTAATCACTTGGTAATATTTTTGACATTATGGTGAGTTGATATTCAACTTTTAAACAAATACAAAATTCTTTCTAATAAGATATGTGATTTAAAAATTAATCACTTGGTAATATTTTTGACATTATGGTGAGTTGATATTCAACTTTTAAACAAATACAAAATTCTTTCTAATAAGATATGTGATTTAAAAATTAATCACTTGGTAATATTTTTGACATTATGGTGAGTTGATATTTAACTTTTAAACAAATACAAAATTCTTTCAAAGATTAGTTTAAATCTTTAGATTTGTTTGGCATTTAATATTTTAAATAGAAGACATTAATTTTTCATAGATGTTTCATGCCTGTGCATTTTTTTTATTCCAAAATTAAAATTTACATAGTTATGTACTGGTGTCCGTCATTTGTCAATGTAAACAAAACGTTTTTTATTTTCCATGTTTATAAAATAATCGCGTTAATTTATTCATTTTAATATTAGAAATACAAATAAAATCATGATACTAATGCAGAATAGTGCGCAAGACATAATACCATTAGATTACGTATAAAATGCATTACATTTCATGGAAACAAAAACTTTGAGACATTTGAGTAAGTGGTTATAATTAGGCTCCTAATCTAATGTGATTCTAATGATATTATCTATTGCGCTCTATTTTGTATTTGAACCAAATAAATAAATGATAATAATTCTTAAAGATTATTTATTGTTTTACTTTAATTGATTTTATTACTTTATTTAATTTTTTTTTTATTACTTTAAAATATTAATTTGAAATTTAGCAAATCGCATCATTATGGGGCCGGGTTAGCTCAGTCGGTAGAGCATTCAGCTAGAAACCACAAGGTTCCTAGTTTGATCCCGGTCCTCGCCAACTCAGCGTATGAGGAGCACAGGGATCTGTGCGGTAAAGTAAGGAGCTGATGGTAGGTGTGGCGCTCCACCTCAGACGCAAAAAACAATCTCCTTGGTCTGATGCTAGTGAAAAGGGGATAGACTCCCTCGCTGATTGGCTGTTACCGACATTAGGCCGCCCCGTCGACTTTACTTTTACTTGTATTCTATTTTTAAAAAACGCAGTTAATTATTGAATTAAAATGTCCTTCTATATCATTATGTGATATCATTTCCTATACTCTGACGAAAAAAAAATTCCCTGACTTCCCACTAGGCCAGATTAAAATAAGATCTTTTTTACGTGGTGATTTTTTATGGGTCATCCTGCAACGACAAATCCCGCTATTCAGTAGTAACAGATCTGCAAACGATTATTAAACCGTGTTTTTTTTTATCTTGTACCCAGGCTTTGATGGGTAGCCGCTTTTATTTTTCCTATTAGCAAATGTTTATAAAATAATCACGTTAATTTATTTACTTTAAGACTAGCTTGCTAACCATTACGCAATGTTTTTTTCTCTTCTCTTTTTTTTTTTTTTTCCTCTGCCCACGCGACGCCAGGTAGCCGCTTCTATTACATATATAAAGGGCAGTGTGTGTTTATGTATGTCTGGAGGAAACTAAGAAAATAAAACAATTAATGACAATGTACACATATATATACACATTCACTCTCACCAGATCTCGCTTTTTGAACAAAAATAATGAAGATTTGATTTATATTTGTGAAGATAATTAAGAAATAAAATTTAAATGATAACAGCATGGATTTTTTTTGCATTTAGTATTTTAAATTGGAGACACTAATTTTTCTTTTCAGAGTGTCTGGATCAATGTAATTTTTTTTACATAAGGATTTTAATGGGCATCCTGCGATTCAACAATAATGGATCTGCGAGATTACCTTTTTTACCCCCTTTACCCAGGTGACGCCGTGTAGCCGCTTCTAGTAGTTTATACATGCATTAGCAGTTATTCCTGATATCAGTGTTGTGTACATATTTACTAACATCACTACACAAATAGGATGTGACATAAAGTCAATTTCTTAAGCAGAGTTTGAATTCAGAGTTTTCCTCTCCTAGACTGTTTGCCTTAAAAAGTGACTGGGGTAGCCTAAAGTCAATATAAGCCAAACAGTGATGGAGTCTATACCCTTTTCACTAGTGCTGGACCAAGGAGATTGTTTTTGCATCTGAGGTGGAGCATCACACCTATCATCAGCTCATCACTTCACCGCACAGATCCCTGTGCTACTCTTGTCGAGGGCCGGTATTGAACCCGGAACCTTGTGGTTCCTAGGGGGATGCTCTACCGACAGAGTTAAACAGACCCTTTTTTTTTTACAGTACGGTGGTCTGTATATGCGTGGTTCTTCCTTCAATCTCCAGTTTCTTTTTCAGATCCTTGAGAACGGTTCCAAGGATCCATGTACAATTGGTATGTTCCACAGTTTTTCAGCTCTCTAGTAAGGTCTAGGTATTTATCTACCTTTCACTATTATATTTATAGAAATACTTTGTATATTTTAAACTAAATTTGGCTGAACTTGCACAATGGTGTCAAAATTAGAGTGACCCAGAAAAAACAGAACCCATAAATTTTGTAATAAAACTGTTAATTTTAACTAGGGGGGTTTAGGTTTAGGATTAGGGTTAGGGTTGGGGTTTAGGATTAGTTTAATGGGAAAATGAATAGATAATTTGGGTTCTGTTTTTTCTGGATCACCCTGTATACCGGTGACCCAGAAAAAGCAGAACCCACAAATTTTGTAATAAAACTGTTAATTTTAACTTAGGGGGATTAGGGTTAGGGTTAGGGGTTAGGCTTAGCCTTAGGGGTTAGGGTTGGGATTTAAGGTTAGTTTAATGGGAAAATAAATAAATAATTTGGGTTTTGTTTTTTTCTGGGTCAATCTAATTTTGACACGTTTGTGCAAGATCAGCCCTAAATTTTCCTGTGTGGTACAAGTGAACTTAGGCAAGTGGCAATGGTAGCTCCATCCAGCTAATGTCTTTCCATCTTTTAGCAGATTCAATAAGTTATGATCATGTGTTGGACCGGTGCACACCATGCGTTTGCTGTTGAAATTCTTTTTTTTTAATTGGTGAATCTACAATTGCTATTTAGAGAGTTTTTCATGCTCATTTCATGTAACATCAGAAGGATACTGTTCTGGGTAGAATTTTCAAGTAATAGCAGTATCGATCCAGAACAGCATAATTCTGACATAGTATGAAATGAGCATGTAAAGCTCTCTATATAGTAATTACAGATTATCAATTGCTATTTAGAGAGTTTTTCATGTAATTACAGATTATCCAATGTTCTGCCTTCATACATACATACATACATTTGGCTCCTCTCCAAAACCATTCCTTCTTTCCTTCCTTCTTTCTTTCACCACCCCCTGTGTCCGACCTCAATAGTGTGGTGGAAGTGAACTTAGGCAAGTGGCAATGGTAGCTCCATCCAGCTAATGTCTTACCATTCATTTTCCCAGATACGATCAGTTACATCAGGACCGGTAAACACTGTGTGTTTGCTGTTGTTTTTGTGACACTGGTAAATCTGTAAAAGTATATACAGAAAGCTTTTCATACTTATGTTTATTGCAAAAATTATAGTTGAATTATCTCCCCCTGGCGCCAGAGGGCGAATTGCCAGTATACAATATTGGCGCCGAAATTAAACCCCTTGACGAAAGTCACTTATCATTTGAGCACTCAACCAGCAAGTCGCTTTATCAGGCGCTCCCTCCACCCTCAGCACTTATCGTGTTGACAGTCAACTAGTAAGAGGAATAATATTCCAGCACTCACCTTTACCTTTATGTTCACCTCACTCTCAGCAAGATAAGTCTGGCTAGCAAATGCCACAAGTTTGCAACATTTTTGTACCCTTTGAATATATGTTTCTTTATCTTCAATAGTGGTTCTCGTCTTATTTCATCTGAAATTACTTGCTTTCTACTGGGAAATTATAAGTCCCGAAATATCTCTTATGTTGGAATAATGCTGTTCTGGATAGCACTCAAACTCCAGAAAATGTGAGAGAGTCTGTTCAACCCATAAACATACTTCTGTTCTGCCATTCCAAGCCATGATCATGATCTAAGATTCAAAGTTAATTAATGAACATACAATTCCGACACGTTGTGAGACAAAACATTTAATATATATAACA
>CM042179.1:33794617-33877117 GCA_023376005.1 Doryteuthis pealeii | reverse complement strand
TAATTTTCTTCAAAATATGTGCTGCCTTCAAAAGTATCAAGACTGAAGCTGTATTTAGCAAGAGAGAAATGAACAATGAATGAAAGATTAATTTTCTTAAAAAAGGTGCTGCCTTCAAAAAGTATCAAGACTGAAGCTGTATTTAGCAAGAGAGAAATGAACAAATGAATGAAAGATTAATTTTCTTCAAAATATGTGCTGCCTTCAAAAGTATTCAAGACTGGTTGCCGGATATTTTTGTTGGTGGATCTCAACTTTTGAACCAAGAGAGGGACTTAGCTGTTCATACAAAGTTATATCTCTATTATTATCCATCTATGTACAGATACTCCTTCAGACAATGGACATGTCTAAGGAGTGGCATGAACCGAGAGGGGACTTTGCTGTCATACACATACAAGTTATATCTCTATATTATCATCTATGTACAGATACTCCTTCAGACAATGACATGTCTAAGGAGTGGCATGAACCGAGAGAGGGACTTAGCTGTCATACAAAGTTATATCTCTATATTATCCATCTATGTACAGATACTCCTTCAGACAATGACATGTCTAAGGAGTGGCATGAACCGAGAGAGGACTTAGCTGTCATACAAAGTTATATCTCTATATTATCAATCTATGTACAGATACTCCTTCAGACAATGACATGTCTAAGGAGTGGCATGAACCGAGAGAGGGACTTAGCTGTCATACAAAGTTATATCTCTATATTATCAATCTATGTACAGATACTCCTTCAGACAATGACATGTCTAAGGAGTGGCATGAACCGAGAGAGGGACTTAGCTGTCATACAAAGTTATATCTCTATATTATCCATCTATGTACAGATACTCCTTCAGACAATGACATGTCTAAGGAGTGGCATGAACCGAGAGAGGGACTTAGCTGTCATACAAAGTTATATCTCTATATTATCCATCTATGTACAGATACTCCTTCAGACAATGACATGTCTAAGGAGTGGCATGAACCGAGAGAGGGACTTAGCTGTCATACAAAGTTATATCTCTATATTATCATCTATGTACAGATACTCCTTCAGACAATGACATGTCTAAGGAGTGGCATGAACCGAGAGAGGGACTTAGCTGTCATACAAAGTTATATCTCTATATTATCCATCTATGTACAGATACTCCTTCAGACAATGACATGTCTAAGGAGTGGCATGAACCGAGAGAGGGAATTAGCTGTCATACAAAGTTATATCTCTATATTATCAATCTATGTACAGATACTCCTTCAGACAATGACATGTCTAAGGAGTGGCATGAACCGAGAGAGGGACTTAGCTGTCATACAAAGTTATATCTCTATATTATCCATCTATGTACAGATACTCCTTCAGACAATGACATGTCTAAGGAGTGGCATGAACCGAGAGAGGGAATTAGCTGTCATACAAAGTTATATCTCTATATTATCCATCTATGTACAGATACTCCTTCAGACAATGACATGTCTAAGGAGTGGCATGAACCGAGAGAGGGACTTAGCTGTCATACAAAGTTATATCTCTATATTATCCATCTATGTACAGATACTCCTTCAGACAATGACATGTCTAAGGAGTGGCATGAACCGAGAGAGGGAATTAGCTGTCATACAAAGTTATATCTCTATATTATCCATCTATGTACAGATACTCCTTCAGACAATGACATGTCTAAGGAGTGGCATGAACCGAGAGAGGGACTTAGCTGTCATACAAAGTTATATCTCTATATTATCCATCTATGTACAGATACTCCTTCAGACAATGACATGTCTAAGGAGTGGCATGAACCGAGAGAGGGAATTAGCTGTCATACAAAGTTATATCTCTATATTATCCATCTATGTACAGATACTCCTTCAGACAATGACATGTCTAAGGAGTGGCATGAACCGAGAGAGGACTTAGCTGTCATACAAAGTTATATCTATATTATCCATCTATGTACAGATACTCCTTCAGACAATGACATGTCTAAGGAGTGGCATGAACGAGAGAGGGACTTAGCTGTCATACAAAGTTATATCTATATTATCCATCTATGTACAGATACTCCTTCAGACAATGACATGTCGAGAGAGGGAATTAGCTGTCATACAAAGTTATATCTCTATATTATCCATCTATGTATATACTCCTTCAGACAATGACATGTCTAAGGAGTGGCATGAACGAGAGAGGGACTTAGCTGTCATACAAAGTTATATCTCTATATTATCCATCTATGTACATATACTCCTTCAGACAATGACATGTCTAAGGAGTGGCATTCCTCTCATGTTTGTTTGTTTATGTGTGTACATATGTGTGCATATATATGTGCATGTGTGTATTTGTACACGTGTATTTTGCTACAGTGTACATATGGGTGTATGTTTATGTGTGTGTACATGTGTGTGTAAATATGAAAGCATGTGTGTATGTTTGCAAATGTGTGAATGTGCATGTGAGAGTGAATGTGTTTGTGTTTGTTCATATGTGCAATAATGTGTGTGTTTATGTGCTTATATGTGTGTGTGGATGTGTGTTGTTGTGGGTGTATGGATATGTGTGTGTTTGGATATGTCAGTGTGCATGTGCATGTTTTCTTAAGTGTGTTTGTATGTAGATGTGTTAATATGCATACATGTGAGTATGTTTGTGTGCATGTGCTTGTGTGTGGATCGGTGCATATGTGTGTACCTATATATGTATGGGTGTATGGATATGTGTGTCAATATATGTATGTGTGTTTTCTTAATTGTGTGTGTGCACATGTAAATATGTACAGATGCATATGTGTGTATGCATGTGTTCATGTGCATGTATGCATATAGGTGCATGTATGCATATGTATACATATGCATGTGTACAGATATATGTCTGTATGTATCCATGTGCATGTGTTTATGTGTATAGGTGAGTGCAAATGTATGTACTTATGTAGGTATATATTTCTATATATTCATGTGTGTATATGTGTGCATAAGCGGGTCTGGACATGTGTGTGGATATGCATTTGTGTATATATGTGTTGTGTTTTTTTGATTATATGTGTGTGTGTGTAGATGAATGTGTGTATATATATGCATGCATGTGGTTGTCTGTGCACATGCATATGTAGATATGTATTCATGTGTGTGTCCATGTGTGTATATGTGTATGTATATATGCATGGATGTGAATGTATAAGTGCATGTGTATGTGTGTGTGTGTGTGGATATGTGTGGGTATAGATATGCGTGTGTGTTTTCTTAATTTTGCGTGGATATTTGTACGGATGTGTGTCCGTATATGTGCATGCATGTGAGTGCATGTGTATGCATATGTGTGCATCTGTGTGCACATGGTGCATGTGTGTGTGTGTGTGTGTGTATTTTCTTAATTCAGCTTTAGTTCAAAACAAATTCAATTCAGGAAATTAGATTTTAATCTTCTTCCAACATCTGATATAAAACTTTTTGCCAAATTTGTGTTATGAAATATAAACTTACAAAATTTGTTATATAAATTTGTGTCCAATTTGTGATTTAATATTTATAATATAAAATAAAATCATAAAAACAAAATAAAAAATTTATTTGATGTTTTTTTTTTAGATCAAATCTTTTAAACGACTTGCACATTAATAAAAAAATATCTTCCAAGCAATAGCCATATCAGTGCTACTGTACAGCTGCACAACTTGGACTGTAACAGAGGGCTTAAAGAAAAATCCAGATGGGAACTACACAAGGATGCTGTGTACCATATTGAACAAATCATGGAAGCAGAAGCCAACAAGAGAGCAGCTGTATGGCCACTTACCTCCTATCACACAAACCATCCAAGTAAGATGAATAAGACATGCTGGATAATGCCGGAGAGGTAAGAACAAACTCATAGAGTGATGTTCTCCTGTGGATACTTAAACGTGGTCATACCAGAGTATAAACAGTTGTATGGCCACTTACCTCCTATCACACAAACCATCCAAGTAAGATGAATAAGACATGCTGGATAATGCCGGAGAGGTAAGAACAAACTCATAGAGTGATGTTCTCCTGTGGATACTTAAACGTGGTCATACCAGAGTATAAACAGTTGTATGGCCACTTACCTCCTATCACACAAACCATCCAAGTAAGATGAATAAGACATGCTGGATAATGCCGGAGAGGTAAGAACAAACTCATAGAGTGATGTTCCCCTGTTGATACTTAAACGTGGTCATACCAGAGTATAAACAGTTGTATGGCCACTTACCTCCTATCACACAAACCATCCAAGTAAGATGAAAAGACATGCTGGATAATGCCGGAGAGATAAGAACTCATAGAGTGATGTTCTCTGGATACTTAAATGTGGTCATACCAGAGTATAAACAGTTGTATGGCCATTACCTCCTATCACACAAACCATCCAAGTAGATGAATAATACATGCTGGATAATGCCGGAGAGGTAAGAACAAACTCATAGAGTGATGTTCTCCTGTGGATACTTAAACGTGGTCATACCAGAGTATAAACAGTTGTATGGCCACTTACCTCCTATCACACAAACCATCCAAGTAAGATGAATAAGACATGCTGGATAATGCCGGAGAGGTAAGAACAAACTCATAGTGATGTTCTCCTGTGGATACTTAAACGTGGTCATACCAGAGTATAAACAGTTGTATGGCCACTTACCTCCTATCACACAAACCATCCAAGTAAGATGAATAAGACATGCTGGATAATGCCGGAGAGGTAAGAACAAACTCATAGAGTGATGTTCCCCTGTGGATACTTAAACGTGGTCATACCAGAGTATAAACAGTTGTATGGCCACTTACCTCCTATCACACAAACCATCCAAGTAAGATGAATAAGACATGCTGGATAATGCCGGAGAGGTAAGAACAAACTCATAGTGATGTTCTCCTGTGGATACTTAAACGTGGTCATACAGAGTATAAACAGTTGTATGGCCACTTACCTCCTATCACACAAACCATCCAAGTAAGATGAATAAGACATGCTGGATAATGCCGGAGAGTAAGAACAAACTCATAGAGTGATGTTCTCATTTGGATACTTAAACGTGGTCATACCAGAGTATAAACAGTTGTATGGCCACTTACCTCCTATCACACAAACCATCCAAGTAAGATGAATAAGACATGCTGGATAATGCCGGAGAGGTAGAAAAACTCATAGAGTGATGTTCTCCTGTGGATACTTAAACGTGGTCATACCAGAGTATAAACAGTTGTATGGCCACTTACCTCCTATCACACAAACCATCCAAGTAAGATTATAAGACATGCTGGATAATGCCGGAGAGGTAAGAACAAACTCATAGAGTGATGTTTCCTGTGGATACTTAAACGTGGTCATACCAGAGTATAAACAGTTGTATGGCCACTTACCTCCTATCACACAAACCATCCAAGTAAGATGAATAAGACATGCTGGATAATGCCGGAGAGGTAAGAACAAACTCATAGAGTGATGTTCTCCTGTGGATACTTAAACGTGGTCATACCAGAGTATAAACAGTTGTATGGCCACTTACCTCCTATCACACAAACCATCCAAGTAAGATGAATAAGACATGCTGGATAATGCCGGAGAGGTAAGAACAAACTCATAGAGTGATGTTCTCCTGTGGATACTTAAACGTGGTCATACCAGAGTATAAACAGTTGTATGGCCACTTACCTCCTATCACACAAACCATCCAAGTAAGATGAATAAGACATGCTGGATAATGCCGGAGAGGTAAGAACAAACTCATAGAGTGATGTTCTCCTGTGGATACTTAAACGTGGTCATACCAGAGTATAAAACAGTTGTATGGCCACTTACCTCCTATCACACAAAAATCCAAGTATAAGATGAATAAGACATGCTGGATAATGCCGGAGAGGTAAGAACAAACTCATAGTGATGTTCTCCTGTGGATACTTAAACGTGGTCATACCAGAGTATAAACAGTTGTATGGCCACTTACCTCCTATCACACAAACCATCCAAGTAAGATGAATAAGACATGCTGGATAATGCCGGAGAGATAAGAACAAACTCATAGAGTGATGTTCTCTTGGATACTTAAATGTGGTCATACCAGAGTATAAACAGTTGTATGGCCACTACCTCCTATCACAAAACCATCCAAGTAAGATGAATAAGACATGCTGGATAATGCGGAGAGGTAAGAACAACTCATAGAGTGATGTTCTCCTGTGGATACTTAAACGTGGTCATACCAGAGTATAAACAGTTGTATGGCCACTTACCTCCTATCACACAAAACCATCCAAGTAAGATTATAGACATGCTGGATAATGCCGGAGAGGTAAGAACAAACTCATAGAGTGATGTTCTCCTGTGGATACTTAAACGTGGTCATACCAGAGTATAAACAGTTGTATGGCCACTTACCTCCTATCACACAAACCATCCAAGTAAGATGAATAAGACATGCTGGATAATGCCGGAGAGGTAAGAACAAACTCATAGAGTGATGTTCTCCTGTGGATACTTAAACATGGTCATACCAGAGTATAACAGTTGTATGGCCACTTACCTCTCTATCACACAAACCTCAAGTAAGATGAATAATACATGCTGGATAATGCCGAGAGGCTAAGAACAAAACTCATAGAGTGATCTTTCTCCTGTGGCATATTAAACCCATGGTCATACCAGGTATAAAAAACAAGTTGTATGGCACTTACCTCCTATCACACAAACCATCCAAGTAAGATGAATAAGAACATGCTGGATAATGCCGGAGAGGTAAGAACCAAACTCATTAGTGATGTTCTCCTGTGGATACTTAAACGTGGTCATACCAGAGTATAAACAGTTGTATGGCCACTTACCTCCTATCACACAAACCATCCAAGTAAGATGAATAAGACATGCTGGCATAATGCTGGAGAGGTAAGAACAAACTCATAGAGTGATGTTCTCATGTGTGATACTTAAACGTGGTCATACCAGAGTATAAACAGTTGTATGGCCACTTACCTCTATCACAAAACCATCCAAGTAAGAATGAATAAGACATGCTGGATAATGCCGGAAGGTAAGAACAAACTCATAGAGTGAAGTTCTCCTGTGGATACTTAAACATGCGGTCATACAGATATAAAACAGTTGTATGGCCACTTACCTCCTATCACAAAAACCATCCAAGGTTAAGCATGAATAATACATTGCTGGATAATGCCGCGAGAGGTAAAGAACAAACTCATAGGAGTGATGTTCTCCTGTGGCATGACTTAAACGTGGTCATACCAGAGTATAAACAGTTATTATGGCCACTTACCCCTATCCACACAAACCATCCCAAGTCTAAGATTGAATAAGACATGCTGTGATAATGGCCGGAGAGGTAAGAAACAAACTCATAGTGAGTTCTCCTGTGGATAACTCCTAAACGTGTAGGTCATACCAGAGATAAACAGTTGTATGGCCACTGTACCTCCTATCACACAAACCATTCCAAGTAAGATGAATAACACACATTGCGCTGAGATAATGCCGGGAGACGTAAGAACAAAACTGCATCAGAGTGATGTTCTCCTGTGTGCATACGTAAACGTGGTCATACCAGAGCTTATCAATAACAGTTGTATGGGCCACTTACCCTATCACAAAAACCATCCCATAGTTAAGATGAATTAAGACGACTTGCTGGATAAATGCCGGAGAGTCCGGTACAAGAACAAACTATAGAGTGATGTTCGTCCTGTGGATACTTAAAACGTGGTCATACCAGAGTATAAACAGTTGTATGGCCACCTTTACCTCTAATCATCAAAAACCATCCAAAGTAAGATGAATTAATACATGCTGGATAATGCCGGAGAGGTAAGAACAAACTCCATAGAGAGGTGATGTTCTCCTTGTGATACTTAAACGTGGTCACTACCAGCAGCTATAAACAGTTGTCATGGCCACTTACCTCCTATCACACCAAACCATCAAGTAAGATGAATAAGACATGCTGGGATAATGCCGGAGACCCCTCTCTCCTCCAGTGATGTTCTGCCTGTGGATCTTAAACGTTGTCATACCAGAAGTATTAACACAGTTGTTATGGCACTTACCTCCCTATCACAACAAACCATCCCCAAGTAAGATGAAATAGACATGCTGGGATAATGCTGGAGAGGTAAGAACAAACTCAGATATGAGTGAGTTCTCCGTGGATACTTAAACGTGTCATACCAGAGTATAAACAGTGTGTATGGCCACTTACCTCCTATCACACAAACCATCCAAGTAAGATGAATAATACATGCTGGATAATGCCGTGAGAGGTAAGAACAAATCATAAGTGATGTTTTCTCCTTGTGGATTACGCTTAAACGTGTGCATACCAGAGTATTTAAACAGTTGTTTCATGGCCACTTACCTCCTATCACACAAACCATCCAAGTCAAGGATGAATAAGAAAAAACCATTATTGGGGCTGTGGGGGATTAATGCCGGAGAGGTAAGAACCAAACTCATAGTGATGTTCTCCCTGTGGATACTTAAAAACGTGTATCTCCCTTAATACTGAGTATTATTAAATGAGCTTCCTTCAGTCTTGATATATAATATTAAGCAAGGGCAGCAATATTTTGAATGAACAATATTACTCTAATATACATTCATAAATGTATAATATTATTTACTTGGTAATAATCGCTATACAGTTCTTAAGTATACATAACTTAATCTTTTGAAAGGAGACATTATATTCTCTAGAAGAATAAAATTCTGAATACTAAAATAAAAATGTCAATATGTATCTCATAAATTTGCACTCTTGAGCAAATAAAAGCTTAGATTCTTTGATAATGACTCCTATACTGATAATTTGACAAACAGCATCATGATCTTATTGAAGAAAAATTCAATCCATATTCATTCGATCAAATAGATAATCTCTAACTATCATCTACTGTAAAAACTCGCTTCAGTCTTAGATATATTTTGAGGGAAGCAATATTTTGAGAATTATGATAATAATTAATATGTTCATTTTCATTCTTGGGTAATATAAGCTATCAGTCTTAGATACTTTTTGAAGTGGCAAGCAATATTTTGAAAGAAATTACATCTTTCATTCATATGTTCATTTCTATACTCTTGTATATACAGCTTCAGTCTTGAACTTTTTTGAGGCAGCACATATTTTGAGAAAATTATCTTTCATTCATTGTTCATTTTTCTCTTGGTAAATACAGCTTAAAGTCTTGATACTATTTTGAAGGCAGCACTTATTTGAAGATAATCTTTCATGTATCTGTTCTTCTTGTTTGTATACGCTTCATTGATACTTTTGAGTGAGCATATATTATTTGAAGAAAATTATCTTCTTATTCAATTGTTCATTTCTCTCTTGGTAATACAGCTTCAGTTTTTGATACTTTTTGAAGCAGCAACTATTTGGAAAATTATTTCTACATTCATTGTTCATTTCTCTTTGGTAAATACAGCTTCAGTCTTGATACTTTTTGAAGGCAGCATATTTTGAGAAATTAATCTTTCATTCATTGTTCATTTCCTCTCTGGTAAATACAGCTTCAGTCTTGATACTTTTTTGAAGGCAGCACATATTTGAAGAAAATTAATCTTTCATTCATTGTTCATTTTTCTTGGTAATTACAGCTTCAGTCTTGATACTTTTTGAAGGCAGCAATATTTTGAAGAAAATTAATCTTTCATTCATTGTTCATTTCTCTTGGTAAATACAGCTTCAGTCTTGATACTTTTTGAAGGCAGCACATATTTTGAAGAAAATTATCTTTTCATTCATTGTTCATTTTCTCTTGGTAAATACAGCTTCAGTCTTGATACTTTTTGAAGGCAGCACATATTTTGAAGAAAATTAATCTTTCATTCATTGTTCATTTTCTCTTGTAAATACAGCTTCAGTCTTGATACTTTTTGAAGGCAGCACATATTTTGAAGAAATTAATCTTTCATTCATTGTTCATTCTCTCTTGGTAAATACAGCTTCAGTCTTGATACTTTTTGAAGGCAGCACATATTTTTGAAGAAATTAATCTTTCATTCATTGTTCATTTCTCTCTTGGTAAATACAGCTTCAGTCTTGATACTTTTTGAAGGCAGCACATATTTTGAAGAAAATTAATCTTTCATTCATTGTTCATTTTCTCTTGTAAATACTACGCCTTCAGTCTTGATACTTTTTGAAGGCAGCACATATTTTGAAGAAAATTAATCTTTCATTCATTGTTCATTTCTCTCTTGGTAAATACAGCTTCAGTCTTGATACTTTTTGAGGCAGCACATATTTTGAAAAAATTAATCTTTCATTCATTGTTCATTTCTCTCTTGGTAAATACAGTTTCAGTCTTGATACTTTTGAGAGGACAGAATATTTTGAAGAAAATTAATCTTTCATTCATTGTTCATTTCTCTCTTGGTAAATACAGCTTCAGTCTGGATACTTTTTGAAGCAAGCATATTTTGAAGAAAATTAATCTTTCATTCATTGTTCATTTCTCTCTTGGTATAAGTTCAGTCTTGAATTTTTTTGAAGGCAGCACATATTTTGAAGAAAATTAATCTTTCATTCATTGTTCATTTCTCTCTTGGTAAATACAGCTTCAGTCTTGATACTTTTTGAAGGCAGCACATATTTTGAAGAAAATTAATCTTTCATTCTTGTTCATTTCTCTCTTGGTAAATACAGCTTCAGTCTGATACTTTTGAAGGCAGCACATATTTTGAAGAAAATTAATCTTTCATTCATTGTTCATTTCTCTCTTGGTAAATACAGTTCAGTCTTGATACTTTTTGAGGCAGCACATATTTTGAAGAAAATTAATCTTTCATTCATTGTTCATTTCTCTCTTGGTAAATAAGCTTCAGTCTTGATACTTTTTGAAGGCAGCACATATTTTTGAAGAAAATTAATTTTCATTCATTGTTCATTTCTCTCTTGGTAAATAGCTTGGTTGGCTATTTTGAGAAATTAATCTTTCATTCATTGTTCATTTCTCTTTTGGTAAATACAGCTTCAGTCTTGATACTTTTTGAAGAGCACATATTTTGAAGAAAATTAATCTTTCATTCATTGTTCATTTCTCTCTTGGTAAATACAGCTTCAGTCTTGATACTTTTGAAGGCAGCACATTATTTGAAGAAAATTAATCTTTCATTCATTGTTCATTTCTCTCTTGGTAAATACAGCTTCAGTCTTGATACTTTTTGAAGGCAGCACATATTTTGAAGAAAATTATCTTTCATTCATTGTTCTTTCTTCTTGGTAAATACAGCTTCAGTTTGATTTTTTGAAGGCAGCACATATTTTGAAGAAAATTAATCTTTCATTCATTGTTCATTTCTCTCTTGGTATACAGCTTCAGTCTTGATACTTTTTGAAGGCAGCACATATTTTGAAGAAATTAATCTTTCATTCATTGTTCATTTTCTCTCTTGGTAAATACAGCTTCAGTCTTAGTACTTTTTGAAGGCAGCACATATTTGAAGAAAATTAATCTTTCATTCATTGTTCATTTCTCTCTTGGTAAATACAGCTTCAGTCTTGATACTTTTTGAAGGCAGCACATATTTTGAAGAAAATTAATCTTTCATTCTTGTTATTTCTCTTTGGTAAATACAGCTTCAGTCTTGATACTTTTTGAAGGCAGCACATATTTTTGAAGAAAATTAATCTTTACATCATTGTTCATTTCTCTCTTGGATAATACAGCTTCAGTCTTGATACTTTTTGAAGGCAGCACACATTTTGAAGAAAATTAATCTTTCATTCATTGTTCATTTTCTCTTGGTAAATACAGCTTCAGTCTTGATACTTTTTGAAGGCAGCACATATTTTGAAGAAATTAATCTTTATTCATTGTTCATTTCTCTCTTGGTAAATACAGCTTCAGTCTTGATACTTTTTGAAGGCAGCACATATTTTGAAGAATTAATCTTTCATTCATTGTTCATTTCTCTCTTGGTAAATACAGTTCAGTCTTGATATTTTTTGAAGGCAGCACATATTTTGAAGAAAATTAATCTTTCATTCATTGTTCATTTCTCTCTTGTAAATACAGCTTCGTCTTGTTACTTTTTGAAGGCAGCACATATTTTGAAGAAAATTAATCTTTCATTCATTGTTCTATTTTCTCTTGTAAATACAGCTTCAGTCTTGATACTTTTTGAAGGCAGCACATATTTTGAAGAAAATTAATCTTTCATTCATTGTTCATTTCTCTCTTGTAAATACAGCTTCAGTCTTGATACTTTTTGAGGCAGCACATATTTTGAAGAAAATTAATCTTTCATTCATTGTTCATTTTCTCTTTGGTAAATACAGCTTCAGTTTGATACTTTTTGAAGGCAAGCATATTTTGAAGAAATTAATCTTTCATTCATTGTTCATTTCTCTCTTGGTAATACAGCTTCAGTCTTGATACTTTTTGAAGGCAGCACATATTTTGAAGAAATATAATCTTTCATTCATTGTTCATTTCTCNGTCATACCAGAGTATAAACAGTGTATGGCACTTACTCCTATCCACAAACCATCAAGTAAGAATGGAATAAGAATGCTGGAATAATGGCTGAGAGGTAAGACAAACTCATAGAGTGATGTTCTCATGTGGATACTTAAACGTGGTCATACCAGAGTATAAACAGTTGTATGGCCACTTATCGCTCCTATCACAAAAACATCCAAGTAAAGATCGAATAAGACATGCTGGAATAATGCCGGAGAAGGTAAGAACAAACTCATAGAGTGATGTTCTCTGTGGATACTTAAACATGGTCATCCAGAGTATAAACAGTTTGTATGGCACTTACTCCTATCACACAAACCATCCAAGTAAGATGAATAAGACAATGCTGGATAATGCCGGAGAGTAAGAACAAACTCATAAGAGTGATGTTCTCCTGTGGATACTTAAACATGGTCATACAGAGTATAAACAGTTTGTTGGCCACTTACCGTCCTATCACACTAACACCATCCAAGTAAGATGAATAAGACTGCTGGATAATGCCGGAGAGGTAAGAACAAACTCATAGAGTGATGTTCTCGCCTGTGGATACTTCACGTGGTCATACGCAAAGAGTATAAACGTTTGTATGGCCACTTACCTCCTAATCACACAAACCATCCAGTAAGATGAATAAATAATGCTGGATAATGCCGGAGAGGTAAGACAAACTCATAGAGCTGATGTTCTCCTGTGGATACTTAAAACGGTGGTCATAACCAGAGTATAAACAGTTGTATGGCCACTTTACCGTCCCTATCACACAAACCATCCAAGTAAGATGAATAAGACACGCTGGATAATGCTGGAGAGGTTAAGAACAAACTCATAGAGTGATGTTCTCACTGTGGATACTTAAACATGGTATACCAGAGTATAAACAGTTGTATGGCCACTTACCTCCTTATACAAAAACCATCCAAGTAAGATGAAAATACATGCTGGATAATGCGGAGAGTAAGAACAACTCATAGAGTGATGTTCTTCCTGGGATACTTAAAGCGTGGTCATACCAGAGTATAAACAGTTGTTGGGCCACTTACCTCCTATCAACAAACCATTCCAAGTAAGATGAATAAGACACGCTGGATAATGCTGGAGAGTAAGAACAAACTCATAGAGTGATGTTCTCGTCTGTGGATACTTAAACATGGTCATAACAAGAGTATAACAGTTGTATGGCCACTTACCTCCTATCAACAAACCATCCAAGTAAGATGAATATACATGCTGGATAAATGCGGAGAGGTTAAGAAACAAACTCATAGAGTGATGTTTTCTCCTGTGGATACTGTAAACAGTGGTCATACCAGAGTATAAACAGTTGTATGGCCACTTACTCCTATCACACAACCATGCCAAGTAAGATGAATACAGAAAACGTGGCTGGATAATGCTGGGGAGAGGTAAGAACAAACTCATAGAGTGATGTTCTCCCTGTGGATACTAAACCATGTCATACCAAGAGTATAACCAGTTGTATGGCCACTTACCTCCTATCACACAAACCATCAAGTAAGATGAATAAGACACGCTGGATAATGCTGGAGAGGTAAGAACAAACTCATAGAGTGATGTTCTCCTGTGGATACTTAAAACATGGTCATAATACCAGAGTTAAGAAAAGTTGTATGGCAACTTACCTCCTATCACACAAACCATCCAAGTAAGATGAATAATAACATGCTGGATAATGCCGGAGAGGTAAAACAAACTCATAGAGTGATGTTCATCCTGTGGATACTTTAACATGGTCATACCAGTAGTAAACAGTTGTATGGCCCTTACCTCCTATCACACAAACTATCCAAGTAAGATGATAAGACAACGCTGGTATAATGCTGGAGAGGTAAGAACAAACTCAATGAGTGATGTTCTCCTGTGGAATACTTAACATGGTCATACCAGAGTATAACGTTGTATGGCACTTTACCTCCTATCACACAAACATCCCAAGTAAGAATGAATAAGAACACGCTGGAATAATGCTGGAGAGGTATAGAAACAAACTCATAGAGTGATGTTCTCCTGTGTATACTTAAACATGGTCTATATACCAGAGTATAAACAGTTGTTGGCACTTACCTCCTATGCACACAAACCATCCAAGTAAGAATGAATAAGACACGCTGGAATAATGCTGGAGAGGTAAGAAAACTCATAGAGTGATGTTTCTCCCTTGTGGATACTTAAACATGGTGCAATACCAGAGTATAGAACAGTTGTATGGCCCACTTACCTCCTGTATCACAACAAACGCCATCCAAAGTAAGATGAATAATACATGCTGGATAATGCCGGAGAGGTAAGAACAAACTCATGAGTGATGTTCTCCCTGTGGATACTTAACACGTGGTCATACCCAGAGTATAAACAGTTGTATGGCCACTTACCTCCTATCACACACAACCATCCAAGTAAGATGAATAAGACCACGCTGGGATAATGCTGGAGAGGTAAGAACAAACTCATAGAGTGATGTTCCTCCTGTGGATCTTAAACATGGTCATAACCAGAGTTATAAACAGTTGTATGGCACTTCTTTCCATATCACACAAAGCCATTCACCAAGTAAGATGGAAAAGACCGCTGGATAATGCTTGGAGAGGTAAGAAACCATAGAGTGATTGTTTCTCCTGGTGATTTAACATGGTCATAACGCAGAGTATAAACAGTTGTATGGCCAACTTAGCCTCACTATCACACAAACCATCCACAGTAGATGAATAAGACACGCTGGATAATGCTGGAGAGGTAAGAACAAACTCATAGAGTGATGGTTCTCCTTTGGAATACTTAAACATGGGTCATATACCAGAGTATAAACAGTTGTTATGGCGCACTTACCTCCCTATCACACAAAACATCCAAGTAAGATGAATAAGACATGCTGGATAAATGCCGAGAGGTAAGAACAACTCATAGAGTGATGTTCTCCTGTGATACTTAAACGTGGTCATACAGAGTATAAAACAGTTGTATGGGCACTTACCTCCTATCCACAAACATCCAGTAAGGATTGAAATAAGACACGCTGGATAAATGCTGGAGAGGTAAGAACAAACTCATAGAGTGATAGTTCTCCGTGGATAACTTAAACCATGGTCATACCAGGTACTAAACAGTTGTATGGCCACTTTACCTCCTATCAACCACAAACCATCCAAGTAAGATGAATAGACATGCTGGATAATGCCGGAGAGGTAAGAACAAACTCATAGAGTTGATGTTCTCCTGTGGATACTTAAACGTGGTCATACCAGAGTATAAACAGTTGTATGGCCACTTACCTCCTAATCACAAAAACATCCAAGTAAGATGAATAAGACATGCTGGATATGCCGGAGAGGTAGAACAAACTCATAGAGTGATGTCTCCTGTGGATACTTAAACATGGTCATACCAGAGTATAAACAGTTGTATGGCACTTACCTCCTATCACACAAACCATCCAAGTAAGATGAATAAGACATGCTGGATAATGCCGGAGAGGTAGAACAAACTCATAGAGTGATGTTCTCCTTGTGGATACTTAAACGTGTTCATACCAGAGTATAAACAGTTTGTATGGCCACTTACCTCCTATCACAAAAACCATCCAAGTAAGATGAATAAGACATGCTGGATAATGCCGGAGAGGTAAGAACAAACTCATAGAGTGATGTTCTCCTGTGAATACTTACAATGTGGTCATACCAGAGTATAAACAGTTGTATGGCCACTTACCTCCTATCACACAAACCATCCCAAGTAAGCTGACCAGCAAAAAACTTTATCAAGCAGCTTTTATTTCTGTTTTTTATTATTGTGACAAAATAAAAAATGGATCCCATCATCTCTCTCTCTTTCTCTCTCTCTCCTTCTTTCTTTCTCTCTCTCATTCTCCTCTTTCCTCTCTCTCTTTCTCTCTCTCTCCTTTTCTTTCTCTCTCTTTCTCTCTTCTCTTCTTTCCTCTCTTCTCTCTCTCTCTCTTTCTCTCTTTCTCCTCTCTTTCTCGTCTCCTCCTCAGCTCTCTTTCTTCTCTCTCTTCTTCTCTCTCTTTCTCTCTCTCTCTCTTTCTCTCTTTCTCTCACTTCTCTTACTCTCTTCTCCTCTCTCTCTTTCTCTCTCTCTCCTATCTCTACTCTCTCTCTAAGTTGAAGTAGCAAAGACATGAGAGTCAACATCGTTCTAAGCTACAGTTTCTTGCTATACCAACACTGTCCTACTTACAAATATTGCACCCATAATCTACAAAAAAATTATCTATCTATCTATCTATCTCAGAACTGTTCAATCTATCTAATGCTATCTCAGACTGTTCGCATTATCTATGCTATCTATCTATCTATCTTATATATTTATTTAAGAATGGAAATGACGTACCTACTCGAGTTTCATACGATAGATTCTTCAAGGGTTACTTTTTAATTAATCGAGTTTAACGATCATACTTTGGTGTTATAAAACATGCCCGTTGGAATGGGACTTAAATTCAGTAAGGACGCTTGTTTACGCAGCGTTCCTACTACTGAATTTAAGTCCATTCGCAACGGGCATGTTTACATAACACCAAAGATGAATCGTAAAACTCGATTAATTTAAAAGTACCTGAAGAATCTATCGATGAAACTCGAGTAAGGTTAAACTCATTTCCATTCTTTAAATAAATTTATCTCTACCATTGTTTGACGTTTTGCGTCCAGCAGTCCTCTTTGCCTTGTGATTGTGAGCCTTTCTTTTATTGTTTTCTCACCTAACCTCTGGATATTGTGGCGCTTCAACGATCGTTCTTATACCCACTAGGTAAGAGTTAATACTTATACATATACAAATATCTATCTATATAATATATATATATATATAATATGAAAGATAAAACAAGAAATTTTCCTAACTAGTACAACTGTATGGCTGCACACAATTGGACTACATACAATGAAACTCTTAGACGTTAGAGGCAGGCGTAGTGGCATGCACAAACAAACAACAAGTGTTGCCAATAATTGCACAGACAGCATTTGGAGACATTACATTGGGATTTACCCAGGTAGAATCAGTCATTGTCAGGTATTAATCTTCCTTTGCCGGAAGAGTTATCTCTCTCTCTGCGATGCGCTGTTTGTTCCCACTAGTGTGACCTATGGTAGTTAAGCGGCGTTCATGTCAAACGCCTGCTTCCTCTTTTTAGCTGGATCTTCTCGAAGACTGCTATGGCGAGAGCATCACCCCTTCTGGTGGGGCTTTTGCCCCCCCCCCCTTACATTACGTAAGTCTTTTAATTACAGCATGGTCTATTCCTTTAGTTCCATGTCTGTAACATTTATATGTTAGGTAACATTTGGGTATTTTTGTTTTATACCTAAATATTGTATATGTATTTACATGTTCTATTCTCCTGTATTTATGTATTTTATCGTTTCCATGTGCTGTTATATATATTAAATGTTTTGTCTCACAACGTGTGGAATTGTATGTTCATTAATTAACTTTGAAATCTTAGATCATGATCATGGCTTGGAATGGCCAGAAAGAAGTATGTTTTATGTTAAGTCAGACTCTCTCCACATTTTCCTGGAGTTTTGGTGCTATCCAGACAGCATTATTCCAACAATAAGAGATATTTCGGGTTATAATTCCGTAGAAAAGCAAGTATTTCACGATGAAATAAAGACGAGAACCACTATTGAAGATAAAGAAACATAATATCAAAGGGTACAAAATGTTGCAACTTGTGGCATTTGCCTAGCCAGACTTATCTTGGCTGAGAGTGGGTGAACTAAAGGTAAAGGTGAGTGGCTGGAATATTTTCCTCTAACTAGTATGACTGTCAACAACGATAAGTGCTGAGGGTGGAGGGAGCGCCTGATAAAGCGGACTTGCTGGTTGAAGTGCTCAAATGATAAGGTGCTTTCGTCAAGGTTTTATTCGGGCGGCCAATACTTGTTATACTGGGCAATTCGCGCCTCGTGCGGCAGGAGGGAGATTAATTCAACTATCAATTTTTGCAAATTAAACATAGGTATGAAAAGCTTTCTGTATATGACTTTTTACAGATTACCAGTGTCACAATAACAACAGCAAACAACACAGTGTTTACCGCGTCCTGATGTAACTGATCGTATCTGGGAAATGAATTGTAAGACATTTAGCTGATGGAGCTAACATTGCCACTTGCCTAAGTTCACTTCCACGCACACTATTGAGGTCGGACGACAGGGGGTGGTGAACAGAAGAAGGAAGGAAACGAAAGGAAATGGTTTTGGAGAGGCAGCCAAATGTTAGTATGTTGTCATGAAGGCATGAAACATTGGAATAATCTGTAATATACATGAAAACACTCTCTAAACTAGCAATTGATAATCTGTAATTACTATCATAGACTGAGCTTTACAATGCTCATTTTCAATACTAATGTCAGAATTATGCTGTTCTGGATCGATACTGCTATTACTTTGAAAATTCTACCGCCAGAACAGTATCTTCTGATGTTACATGAAAATGAGGCATGAAAAACTCTCTACAATGCAATTGTAGATTCACGCAATTAAAAAAAAAGAATTTCAACAGCAAACGCATGTGTCACCGGATCAATACATGATCATAACTTATTGAATCTGCTAAAAAGATGGAAAGACATTAGCTGGATGGAGCTACATTGTGCAACTGTGCCTAGTTCACTTGTACCACAGCAGGAATAATTAGGGCTGATCTTGCACAAACTGTCAAAATTGATTGGACCCGAAAAAAACAAAACCAAAATTAATTTATTTATTTTCCCCATAAAACTAACCTTAAATACCCAACCCCTAACTCCCTAAGGCTAAAGCCTAACCCCTCTCCTAACCCTAATCCCCTAAGTTTAAACATTACACGTTTTATTACAAAATTTGTGGGTTCTGCTTTTTCTGGGATCACCGGTATACCAGGGTTGATCCAGAAAAAACAGAACCCAATTACTATCATTCTCCATTAACTAATCTAAATCCCCAACCCTACCCTAATCTAAACGCTAAACCCTAGTTAAAATTAACAAGTTTTATTACAAAATTTATGGGTTTCTGTTTTTTTTCTGGGTCACTCTAATTTGACACCATTGTGGCAAGTTCGCAAATTTAGTATTAATAATATACAAAGTATATTTCTATAAATATTAAAGTGAAAAGGTAGATAAATACCTAGAACCTTACTAGAGAGCTTGAAAAACTTGGGAACATACCAATTGTACATGGATCCTTGGAACGTTTCAAAGGATCTGAAAAAGAAACTGGAGATTGAAGGAAGAACCACGCATATACAGACCACGTAACTGTAAAAAAAAAGGGTCTGTTTAACTCTGTCGTAGGCATCCCCTAGGAACCACAAGTTCCGGGGTTCAATACCGGCCCTCGACAAGAGAGCACAGGGATCTGTGCGTGAAGTGATGAATGGACTCGATGATAGGTGTGATGCTCCAGCCTCAGAATGCAACAATCTCCTTGGTCAGCACTAGTGAAAAGGGTATAGACTCCATCACTGGTTTGGCTTATATTGACTTTAGGCCTTTTACCCCAAGTCACTTTTTAAGGCAAACAAGTCTAGGAGAGGAAAACTCCATTCAAACTCTGTGCTTTAAGAATTGACTTTATGTCACAATCTATTTGTGTAGTTGATGTTAGTAAATATGTAAGCACATACACTGATTCAAGAATAACTGCTAATGCATGTATAAAACTACTAGAAGCGGCTACACGGTCACCTGGGTAATAGGGGGTAAAAAAGGTCATCTCGCAGATCCATTTATGTTGAATCGCAGGATGCCCATTAAATCCTTATGTAAAAAAAATTACATTGATCCAGACACTCTGAAAAGAAAAAATTAGTGCTCCATGTTAAAAATACTAAATGCAAAAAAAAATCCGATGCTGTTATCATTTAAATTTTATTTCTTAATTAATCTTCACAAATATAAATCAAATCTTCATTATTTTTGTTCAAAAAGCGAGATCTGGTGAGAGAATGTGTAATATTAGTGTACATTGTCATTAATTGTTTTATTTTCTTAGTTTCCTCAGACATATCATAAACACACACTGCCCTTTATATATGTAATAGAAGCGGCTACCTGGGCGTCGCGTGGGCAGAGAAAAAAAAAAAAAAGAGAAGAGAAAAAAACATTGCGTAAATGGTTAGCAAGCTAGTCCTTAAAGTAAATAAATTAACGTGATTTTTTATAACATTTGCTAATGGAAAAATAAAAAGCGGCTACCCATCAAAGCCTGGGTTACAAGATGAAAAAAAACGACGGTTTAATAATCGTTTGGCAGATCTGTTCTACTGAATAGCGGGAATTTGTCGTTGCAGGATGCCCATAAAAAAGTACCGACGTAAAAAGAATCTTATTTAATACGTGGCCTAAGTGAGGAAGTTAGGATTTTTTTTCGTCGAGAGTTTAGAAATGATATCAACATAATGGATATAGAACGGAACACTTTAATTCAATATTAACTGCGTTTTTAACCAATAGAATACAAGTAAAAGTAAAGTCGACGGGGCGGCCTAATGTGCGGTAACAGCGCAATGCAGCGAGGGAGTCCTATGCCCTTTTACTAGCATCAGAACCAAGGAGATTGTTTTTTGCGTCTGAGGTGGAAGCGGCCACACCGTACCATCAGCTCTTACTTTACCGCAGATCCCTGTGGCTCCTCATACGCTGAGTTGGCGAGGACGTCGGATCAACTAGGAACCTTGTGGGTTTCTAGCTGAAACGCTCTAAACCTAAGACTGAGCTAACCCGGCCCATAATGATGCGATTTGCTAAATTTCAATTAATATTTTAAAGTAATCAAAAAAGAATTAAATAAGTATAAATGCAATTAAAGTAAAACAATAAATAAATCTTTAAGAAATTATTATCCATTTATTATTTGGTTCAAATACAAAATAGAGCGCAAAATATGATAATATCATTAGAATCACTAGATTAGGAGCCTAATTATAACCCCTACTCAAATGTCTCAAAGTTTTGTTTTCCATGAATGTAAATGCATTTTATACGTAATCTAATGGTATTATGTATTGCGCACTATTCGGCATTATGTATCATGATTTTATTTGCTTATTCTAATATTAAAATGAATAATAACGCGATTATTTTATAAACGATGGAAAATAAAAAACGTTTTGTTTTCATTGAAAATGACGGAACACAGTACATAACTATGCGTAAGATTTTAATTTTGGAATAAAAAAATGCCACAGGCATGAAACATCTATGAAAAATTATGTCTCTATTTAAATATTAAAGCCAACAAATCTAAGAATTTATAACTATCTTGAAGAATTTGTATTTGTTAAAAGTTAAATATTCAACTCACCATAATGTCAAAAATATTACCAAGTGATTAATTTTAAATCAACATATCTTATTAGAAGAATTTTGTATTTGTTTAAAAGTTGAATATCAACTCCACATAATGGTCAAAAATATTATCAGTGATTACATTTTTAAATCATGCATATCGATTATTAGAAAGAATTTTGTATTTGTTTAAAAGTTTGAATTATCAACTCACCATAATGTCAAAAAGTATTAGCCAAGTGATTAATCTTTTAAATCACATATCTTATTAGAAAGATTTGTATTTTTTAAAGTTGATATCAACTTCACCATAATGTCCAAAAATATTACCAGTGATTAATTTTTAAATCACATATTTATTAAAAAGAATTTTGGTATTTGTTTAAAAAGTTGAATATCAACTCAGCCATAATGTCAAAATATTCCAAGTGATTAATTTTTAAATCACATATCTTATTTAGAAAGAATTTTTATTTGTTTAAAAGTTAAATATCAACTCACCATATATATTATGATAGGTGATTAACTACTTAAATTGTCATAAAAATTGTATAATTAAAAAAATTTAAAAAAATTGATAAACAATTTTTTTGTTCTGTACAATGGCAATATTTACTACAACTTCAGTAAAAATGTAGATTTAATATAAAAAAAAAAAAAAAGAAAAGAAAGAATTGATTGAGCTTCCATTTGTTTACGTTTTTTAGTGAGAACGCCAAAAATGGCTCATTTGAATTTTAACATTGTTTTTATAATCTATCTCTAAATTTTTAGATGTATTCGAAAAAATATTAATCAAATCATTATTTTTGCTACAAAACACGAGCCCTGATGAATATTAATGTGTATATATATTTACTTTGTCATTAATTGTTTTATTTTCGAAGTTTCCTTCAGACAATACCAGGTTCACAACGACCTGCCCTTTATAATATAAGAAGAATAGATAATCTTATTCTGGTGTGGGGGAAGGAGGGACTATGCTTATAATAATGATAATATAAAGGGAATGTGCAGATACTACACTCTGATCCTAGAAGAAGTGGTAAGAAGGATGACAGTTTGATCCCAGGCAGAATGGTACTTACTAATACTCAGATCTCAGGAAGAAGTAATAATCCTATATAAATATACTGCTTATTTTTTGGGGTGGGTGGGTGTCGGGGGGTTACTATGCTTATCAATAATGATAATATTAGGAGGAATGTGCAGATTACTACAATTCTGGATCAAAGTTAACGAGATCGAGCTATTATTCGTGTATTTTGAGGGGTAAGTAAGTAAACTCAAACGGGGTTGCCTAAAAGTCGGTTAAGCCATCAGTGAGATAGTCTATACCTTTTCGCTATGATAGACCAAGGAGATTAGTTTTTTACATTGAGGTGGAGCACCACTTCTACCATCAGTTCCTCATTTTACTACAACAGATCTGAGCGCATACTCATACAACGGTGAGTTTGGCAGGGCCAGTATCGGGCGCCGGAACTTTTGTGGTTCCTAGTTAGAACACTTTACTGAGCTGGCTGAAACCTGATTAACTACATCATTAGATGCTTATTATTTTTTGGGGGGGGGGGGGGGGGGGGGGGGGGGGGGCGGGCTATTATGCATATAATAATGTTAATAATGGTGGAAATGAATCTGGCATTGAGGATGACCGTTGGAATGTTCCCTAATGGGACTTGGGTGATCTAACAAGTTGTAAGGGAGATTAATTAGAAAACAATATACAAAATTTTCATGAAAACTAAATATCGATCAGCAAAAAAAAATAAGAAGCTTGAAAATTGGAATTGGAAATGGGAAGAGTATATACTGCATCGATATTTCCCTGAATAAAAATGGCAAGGAATTACAGATGAAATAAAACGGACATTTTTTGAGGGAAAAGGAAATCTAGAGGGAAGCCTAATAGTGTTGCAGAATGATGCAAAAATGAAGACCATAATAAAGGCAGGAGAAATAGAACTTAAAATTGAAATGATTAATTCAGGGAATAATTGGAAGAAGAAAGAGAAGAAGAAGAAGTATGGGGAATAGAAGAAAGAAGAAGAAGAAAGAACGAAGAAGAAGACAGAAGAAGAAGAAGAAAGAAGAAGAAGAATGGGGAATAGATAGAAGAAGAAATAGGGAATAGAAGAAGAAGGAAGAAGAAGACAGAAGAAGTAAGAAGAGAAGAAGAGAAGAAGAAGAGAAAGAATGATGAATTTAAGCGATCAGTAAGGCCAGGATTGATCGAACCGAAAGAAAAAAAAAGGAATGAAAAATAAAGAAGGAAATTAATTTAAAGAATTATAAGAGTCATTCATTCATTCATTTTCTTTTTTTCTTCTTCTTCTTCTTCTTCTTCTTCTTCTTCTTTCTTCTTCTCTTCTCTCTTCTTCAAATCTATTTCTTCTATTAGGAGATGAAATTTGAGAGAAAGTAAAAAAGAAAAAAGGAAAGAGTGGGGTGAAGAGAGAGGGAAAAGAAGAGGAAAGAAAAAAAGAAAGAAAGAAAGAAAGATAATGATTCTGGAAAGAAATATTTTTATAAAAAGAAAAGAAAGAAAAAATTGAAATGAAAAAAAATAAAAGAAGGAAAAATCAGAAAGGAAAAACAGCAGAAGAAAGAAGAAGAGAAAGAATAAGAAGAAGGAAGAGAAAATAAATGATTTAAAATAATAACATTTTGTATTTTGTTTTTGTTATTACATTCTTTTTTAGTTTTGTTTTGACTTAGAATTTGTTTTGGCTTTCTGCAATTAAAGTTCTGGTTAGAGTGAGCAAAGCTGAGGCCTGCATCCCCAGCAATTTAAAAAAAAATGGAAAATTAGATCGCTAGTAGGCCTGAGTCTATTCCTAGTAGTGAGCCAGGTTTGAATTCAGAGTTTTCCTCTCCTAGACGGTTTGCCTAAACAAGGTTATAAAGAGTTCATGAATAGATCACTAGTGGGCTGTTGAGTCTATTCTAGTAGTGACGGTTTTGATTCAGAGTTTTTTCTTCTCCTAGACTGGTTGCCTAACCAAGGTTAGAGTTCCAGTGAAATAGATTCACTAAGTAGGGCCTGAGTCATATTCTAGTAGTGACCAAGTTTTGAATTGCAGAGTTTTTTTCTGCTCGCTAGACTGGTTTGCCTAACCAAGGTTAAGAGCCCAGTGAAATAACACTAAGTAAGGGTGAGTCTATTCTAGTAGTGACCAGGTTTAAATTCAGAGTTTCCTTCTCCTAGACCAGGTTGCACTAACCAAGGTTAAAGAGCCAGTGAAATAGATACTAAGTAGGGGCTGAGTCTATTCTAGTAGTGACCAGAAGTTTGAAAATTCAAGAGTTTTTTCTTCCTAGACTGGGTTGCCTAACAAGGTTAAAGAGTCCAGTGAATAGATCATATAGTAGGGCTGAGTCTATTCTGTATTTTTTTAGTGAGACCAAAGTTTCTGAATTCAGAGTTTTTTCTTCTCCTAGAACTGGTTGCCTAACCAAGGTTAAAGAGTCGCAGTGAAATAGATCACTAAGTAGGCTGAGTTCTATTCTAGTAGTGACCAGGTTTTAATTCAGAGTTTCCTTCTCCTAGACTGGTTGCCTAACCAAGGTTAAAGAGCCCAGTGAAATAGATCACTAAGTAGGCCTGAGTCTATTCTAGTAGTGATCAGGTTTTGAAATTCAGAGTTTTTTCTTCTCCCTAAGGCTGGTTGCGCTAACCAAGGTTAAGAGTCCAGTGAAATAGATCACTAAGTAGGACCTGAGTCTATTCTAGTAGTGACCAGATTTGACATTCAGAGTTTTTCTTCTCCTAGACTGGTTGCCTAACCAAGATTAAAGAGCCCGCAGTCTGCCGCTACTATTTATTCCATAGCTGAGGGGTAATAGTTTGATTCATACATTCCAAGGGTATTAGGCTTGTGAACTGTGGCTTTGTCCAGGAATTGAACTTGAACTCTAACCAGTACACTACTCTGCGCTTTCCCCAGCAATTTAGTATTTTATGAAGTCAAGCAACAGTGGGGCCTGTTCAGTATTTAAGATGGGTGACACACTAAATAACAGCGGTACTGTAAGTAGCATTAGACTGTGTTCAAAGACAAAGCAAGCTTAGTAAATAAGTTAAGTAATATGAACTCTTTCAGTATTCTGGATGGGTGACCACTAAGTAACGCAGGTACTATAAGCACTCTTAAGACTGTGTGTCAGACTAAACAAAGCTTAGTAATAAAAGTTAAGCCAATGATGAGCCTCTTCAGTATTTAGATGGGTGAGCCACTAAAGTAAACAGCGGGTACTATAAGCACTCTTAAGTCTGGTGTGTCAAGACTAACAAAGCTTACTAAAAAAAGTTAAGCATGATGTTAATCTGTTCAGTATTTAATGGGTGACCTCTAAGTAGCAGCGGGTACTATAAGCACTCCTAAAGTCTGTGTGTCAGAACTAAACAAAGCTTCACTAAAATAAAGAGTAAAGCAATATGATGAATCTGTTCAGTATTTTTTAGATGGGTGACCTCTAAGTACAGCAGGTCATCATAAGCACTCTTAAGACTGTGTGTCAGACTAAAACAAAGCTTTAGTAATAAAAAGTTAAACAATGATGAGCCTCTTCAGTATTTACGATGGGTGACCACTAAGTAACAGCGGGTACTCATAAGCACTCTTAAGAACTGTGTGTCCAGACTATAAACAGAGCTTAGTACAATAAAAGTTAAGGCAATGATGAGCTCTCAGTATTAGAGGGTGACCACTAAGTAACAGCGCGTACTATAACCTCTTAAGTCCTGTGTGTCAAGACTAAACAAAAGCTTACTAAATAAAAGTTAACGCAATGATGAATCTGTTCAGTATTTAGCATGGGTGACCTCTAAGTACAGCGGTACTATAAGCACTTCTTAAGTCTGTGGTGTAGACTAAACAGAAGCTTATCTAAATAAAAAAGTTAGCATGATGAATCTGTTCAGTATTTGATGGGTGACACTAAGTAACAGCCGGTACTATAAGCACTCTTAAGACTGGTGTGTCAGACTAAACAAAGCTGTAGTAATAAAAAGTTAAACAATGGATGAGCCTCTCAGTATTTAGATGGGTGACCACTAGTAACAGCGGGTACTATAAGTCACTCTTAAGACTGTGTGTCAGAACTAAACAGAGCTTAGTTAAATAAAAAGTTAAGCAATGAGAGCCTCTTCAGTATTTAGAATGGGTGACCTCTAAGTAAACAGCGGGTATACAAGCATCTTAAGTCTGTGTGTCAGACTAAAAAAGCTTAGTAAATAAAAAGTTAAGCAATGATGAATCTGTTCAGTATTTAGATGGGTGAACCACTAAGTAACAGCGGGTATATATTAAGTACACTCTTAAAGACTGTGTTGTCCAGACTAAACAAAGCTTTGAAATAAAAATTAAACAATGATTGAGCCTCTTCGTATTTAGGAATGGGTGACACACTATAGTAACAGCGAGGTACTATAAGCACTCTTAAGACTGTGTGTCAAGACTAAACAGAGCTTAGTAAATAAAAAGTTAAGCAATGATGAAACCTCTTCAGTAATTGATGGTGACCACTTAGTAAGCAGTAGGTCACTGTAAAGCAATCTAAGTCCTGTGTGTCAGAATAACAAAACTACTAGTAAATAAAAAGTTAAGCATGATGAATCCTCTCCAGTATTAGATGGGGTACCACTAAATAAGCAGCATCTCTGTAGTAGCATTAGACACTGTGTTGTATATTAACAACACATGAAACACAGATGGAAGTCATCAGGGAGCAGACCAGAAGAATAGCAGGTGAATCAGCCAGGTACCAGATAGATGATAGCACATGAAGGTTAACTTGGGTTAAATAAAGACGTGCTGAAAAATATCCAAATCTTTGTATGTTTGTTATAAAAACACAATGTACACAGATGAAGTTATAAGGGGGGCAGACCAGAAGAACAGAGAGGGATCAAGCCCAGTAACGCAGATAGAGCGATAGCACATGGAAGGTTAACTGGGCTAAAATAAAGACGTCTGAAAAATATCCAAATTCTTTGTATGTTTGTTATTAAAACAAATAATGAACACAGATGCGTTATAAGGGGCAGAGACCAGAAGAACAGAGTCTGCTTTTTTATTGAGGGTGTGTGTGTGTACTTTTTTATTGGGGGTTGGGGGTGTACTTTTTATTGGGGTGGGGGTGTTTACTTTTTATTGGGGTGGGTGTCGTACTTTTTATTGGGGGTGGTGTGTACTTTATAAATGCAACATAATCACAGACAATCCATCTGTTTAAAAGAACACTCTGTATGCACTCAGAAAATAGAGTGGCTAAGTTCAAAGTCACTGATTGAAAATTACGAGGGTCATATTAATAACGGGTCAGCACAACTTTCTTTACTGACTGCAGCGCCTGGAACTTTTTTCTTTACTGGAAAAGTCAGTGTGGTTTCTACTTCCAAAAACTGATCCTTTCCACTCAGGTTTGTGCTGGCACAGCCATGTTTTGGAACTTTTTCTTTAACTGGAAGTCGTGTGTTTCTCACTCACACAAACTGTCTTTTCCAACTCAAGGTTTGTGCTGGCACAACCCATGTAGTGCCCTTTGTAAACTTTTTTGTTTATTAAAACATGTACTCATCACAAAATCTCTTCTGTGAATTTCACATGGTTGCCTTCCCAGACAAAATTTTGATAACAGACCCTGTTCAAGGCCTGGAGCCTATTTTTATTTGCCCGCCAAATAGAATAGTCAACCAAATATTTTTGTGAGATTAAAACATTTTGCTATATTAAACACAACAATGCAGAATTTAATAATTTCCAGAAAGAAAAAAATTCCTTGATAAACATTATTTTACTTTTTTCAATAAAATTCCCAATATTTTTATTGAATGACCCTCGTATATAAAATTCTTCTCTTCTTTTTTTTTAAGAGTGTGGATTTTGGATTTTGATTTTGATCTTTTTTAACGAAACTGGAAAAATAGTAGGCATTAGATATTTTTTGAAACCATAACTCCTATTAAGGGTAATTAAAGTAATAAATGAAAAAATAAGCCATCGGACTTTAACTAGTAATTTACTTAGAAATTTGTTTTAAATTTTTTTGTTGGAAATGAAAAACGTTCATGTGTGTGCATTATTGGAACTTTCAGTTCTTCTAGATTTTTTTCTTTTACTATACGACCCCATCCATCAGCAGATAGTGTGGGTACCCCATCCACTATGCCACCTCAGATATATATATATATATATATATTATATATATATATATATATATATATATATATATATGTATATATATTATGGCAACAATCAATTGGGTTATCACCCTAGCCCAGGATGGGAGTTTTGTATCATAGCCACACATTCGAAGAGGACGTGAAACCCAAAACAATGTCTTGGGATGACTTATATATAATATATTATATATAATATATATATATTAATAAGATAATATATAGGTTTTACCATAATCTTATTGGGTGGCTGACAAAGGAATAAATAGATATGTAACCTATAATTCAATCTTATTATATTATATAACCATCTATTTTCTTTGAGTACTTGCTCTGCCAATTAATACTGCCTTTGGTACACCATTCAGCAAAAGCTGTAATAGTGACCATCTCACACTACAGTATATATATATATATATATATATATATATATTATTATATATATGGGATAAAGACGAAATCAATCTGACCAGTATGTGGAAAAAGTAGACAAACATGGGATGTTGTACTGGATGGATGTTAATTATAATTATGTGTCAAGTTATAACCGTTTCGGTCTATCAGACCTTCTTCAGGGCACGGACGCGAGTTTCTTCTATAGAAGGATTTCAGTTCTCTTTTTCAGCTAAACTATAATAAAATCCATCCAGTACAAGATCCATGTTTGTCTACTTTCTCACATAGATATGAACAGACTGAGATAGATACATACATAATTGAAAATAAGATGGAAATTAATCCGACAGTAAATGATTTAACATTTTTGAAAATAAACATATGATGTTTGTTATGTTGTTGCTGACGGCCTGTTTGACCAAATGCGATTAAGTTGGTCTTCATCAAAAGAGCGACAATAGACGAGAAGAAATTATATCCGTTAAACAGACTGTTTAACAACGAACGCTGAAATAACCGCTGAAATTTTGAAAAATGCATGTTCTGTTTTTTAAAAACAAAATAAATTTTTTATTTTAATTTTTAATCAGAAGCATTATAGTTCATAGTAAACTCAAAGGAGTTTATTGTAAAAATTGTAAAAAAGTGGGTATAAATAAGTATAGTAATATTATTTCAGCTGTTAAAATATACAAGTCCACAGTAATTTGAAGAAAGATGTTAGTGTTCCAAAAATTTACTAGTGGTGTTGAAGTCGTAGATTTATAGATGAAAGTCCTTCAAGGTGTAAAATTCGCAGATATAAATGTTATTTTTCATTTGACAAATATGAAAAATAGATGGAAAAGATGAAGACCACTTATCGATTTGGTCGAAACAGGCCTGTAGCAATCAACATAACAAAATCATATTGTTTTTATGCAAAAATGTTAAAAATTTCATAGCATACATATATACATACATTGTCTGAAGGAGTAAACTTGTACAGAGATGGATATTATAGCGGGGAGCATAGCTTTGTACGACAGCTGTCCCTCTCTTGTTCAAAAGGTTGAGATCAACAACATCAGAAGCAAGATACTGGCAACAAAATCAAACGCAGACCAACCAGGATGCGGGGAATGGTCGTCGCTGGATAGTTTTAATATGCAGAGATTTCTTCTCCTAATGGGTTGCTTTCACTTCGACTTACAAGCCCATTCTGTCTGCTAATGTCATTACCATGACTGGGACTTACGTTGCTGGACAACCAGACGCGTATTGAAGCACGCTGGTGGGTCATTGTGCCGGTGGTTTGCTACGCTCCTGGATACCCATCCAGGTATTTATATGTCCCCGAGTATGTTATGTGCTAGATGGCTGTTGAGCAAAAGGCTTCCTCCACCCTTTGATAGGTTGTGTTTTTCGTCCAGCTTGGTGTCTGCCACCCTCCTTCACCGACAAGGGTGTTGAGCTAACAGGTTTAGTTGCCAATGACCGCCTTTGAACAGGTAGTACTGGATTACATAATACCATAGTGTTGTTGAGACGACCTGAACTACATATCATAGAAAAATATATGTCACATAACATAAATAAAAGAAATACATATATATAGCTGGAGAAGGTTGATAAACTCAGTTAGTATATATATATATATATATATATATATATATATATATATATATATATATATATATATATATATTATGTAAACCGGTATGTTTGGAAGGCTTTTTTTAGCCGACAATTTTGGGAGGAATAATGTGCTTTAATTGAATTTTTGAAAAATTAATTAATTAATAATGAATTAAGGGCGGGAATGCCTATTTATGTATGGCTAACAAATCGAGAAAAATCAATCTCTGTATGTACATTCGCCTATTAGGCCCTCATCAGCAGAAGCTATAGATAGGAAGGGCCGCCCTGTGCGTGATTTGAAACCGGACTGCCAAGCTGCAGGCCAATATCACAACCCCTACTCCGCCTAATTCATTATTAATTATTAATTTTCAAAAATTAGGTACGACTCCAATTAAGCACATATATATATATATATATATATTATATTATATATATATTATATATATATGAACTGACTGAGATAGAATGGATATATAGATTAGATAGATAGATGAAACAAGATAAGTAGATTGATAGAGAGAACAATACTGACAGATTCTAATTCTCTATTTCATAGAATTTCATCTGATACTGATAGGTACAAACAAACACTACCCAAAGAATTTATCATTATCATATTGTTAATGTTTAATATTATTGTTTTATTGTCATCATATCATCATCATCATTAGAATATTAAAAAATATTAGAAAAAATATGATTTGCAGGAATTAAAAAAGTGGCATACATTTCCGCATGTTTTTAGCGGCCAGTCGTGCACAAAAAGACACAACTTTCCACTCCTTTCTAACATCTCCCTCTGTCTCTGTCTCTGTCTCTCTATATATCATTCACCATTATTAGTCCTTTCACGTGTGTGTGTGTGTGTGTGTGTGCTGTGTGTATGTGCACGCGAGAGCGCGCACGCACACACACAACACATCCTGATTCTCCCTTTTTCCTCCTGACAATACATGCGCAACAACTTTCTTTCCCCCTCTCTCTCTCTAATCATTCTATATAGATATATAATCATATCTCTTTCACTCTCTTGTCTCTGCATCTCGTCGTCTCTCTCCTCTCTCTCGTCTCTTTCTTTCTTTCTTCTCTCCCCCCCCCTCTCTCTCTCTCTCATCTCTTCTCTCTCCTGCTCTCTCTCTCTCTCTCTCTTTCTCTCTCCTCTAACATGCGCACTTTTTCGCAAAGAAATCGAAATGAAATAAATAAATAGATAATAAAAATGAAAAAAATGCTCATCCCCCTACCCCCCATCTTTGGTTTCCCCATAAACACAGGAAAAAACCATAGTTAAACAAACACTACAGGTATTTTTCACATACCCACGGGTATTCCTTCGCATACCTCACGCGCGCAAAAAATACACACGAAAAACGGGCATTTTTTTTTACACATAAAGACACGATCCCCCCTCTCCCACCCTCTCTCTCTCTCTGGCTTATTGAGCTGCCTTCCATTTTTTTAGCGTATAGTATACAGTGTTTCAAAAGAACTTTTAAGCTGAATTTGTCCTCTTTTTTTTTTCTTTCTCCTACTTACACACGTAACACACTAACGACTGAACATTATTATCTCAGGAAGAAACATCACACACATACACACAATTCTCTTTCTTTCTTTCTCTCTGTCGTCTGTCTCACCTGTCATTGTCTACCTTCTATCTATTTTAGCTACTTACATCTAATACAGACGCGTACGTACAAAAACTAACGCATAACAAGCATAAAGCAGACACTCACACATGACGCAAGACCGTTTCAGATACATACACGCAGGACAACAAAAGCATCCGCAAAAGTTTTGACTTTCGTTACACAACATTTAAAAGTAAGAGACGCGCGCAAACGCACGCACATGCGCGCACGCCACACACACACACACACACACACACAAACACAAACATCACACCAACACACGTTCACTTACACTCACACACATTTTTTTTTAATCGGGATGGATGAAGCTACGTCACGTGATCGACGTTGTCAGTCGCACATAAAATAGATCATTCATCTTTTTCTTGCTTTAGAATAATATTTTAGAATAATCTTTGCATTCTTTGCTTCTTGTTTTTTACACAAATTTCCTTTCTCATTTTTGGTTTCCTTACCTGAACACCCCCACTTACACCCACTTCCTCCTTATTTGTTTTTGTTTTGGTTTTTGTTTTTGTTTGTTAACTTTTTGTTTTTGTTTTTATTTTGTTTTCTTTTCTTTTTATCTTTTTCTGTTTCATGCACGTACACTTAAACTTAGATTTTTCTTTTCTTCTTTCCCTCGATAGAGAGACGAGAGAGAGAGAGAGGGGGGGGAAGAGAGAGAGGAGGGAAGGAGAGAGTGAAGGGAGAGAGAGAGAGAGAGAAGAGAAGAGAGAGAGAGAGAGAGTGTGTGTAGTGTGTGTGTGTGTGTGTATGAAATAGGGAGACAGGAGGCAGATAAAGAGAATGAAAGAGAGAGGGGAAGGATTGGGTGAGAAAGAAGACCCATTACAAACCAATGATAGCTGTTGGTAATAGGGTTAGAAAAGAAAAGGGGAAAGCGGCTCAGTAAAACTTTTTCATTATAGAGAAAGATGTTGGCAAAGGTACTGTTGAGTTTAGAAGAAAAGGAAAGGAAAGAAAGAAGAAAAAAAAGAAGAAGAGAGAATTTAAGTCAAGGGGCAGATAACTTAGTTGAGTCAAGAAAGTATAAAACATTTTTTTTTTCATTTGAAACCAAGATTAAATTGGCAGTAAATTTAAGAAAAGTTAAGCCAGCAGATTTTTTATTTTAAATTGTGTGGGAGGGTTTATTTTTTACGATCCATTTATGAATCGAGATTGATCGTGCTGGATGTTCCATTAAAATATCCCACATAAAACAAAAGCTTTGTGTTTATGCCAGTCTGGTGGTAAGTGAATGTATAAAATATATATATATATAATATATAATTATATATATATATATATATATATATATATTTATATATTAGGGACTGGCAAAATGAGCTAATGCGTTTTGACAAAATGACTTTACCCCCTCCCCACACACACACAGAAAATACATTTACAAAAACAGGGAATTATTCGGATTTTAATGAAATTTTCAGTGTTTTATTTAACAAGATGATATTTTATAATGGCATTATTTATTTTTTTAAAAACTTTTCTAATTTATTTCAGGAGCTTAATTTTGACCCCCTTAATGTTGGGGCGTATTATTTTTGTTCAAGTTGGTCTTATATGTACTAATTACAGTAAAATATTGAGATAAAAGACCGATGTTTTATGAATAGAAACAAACAAACATTTTTTAAGCGGTGGCTTTTTAATGAGAAAATAAGTAACCGAAATTGAAAAAATAAAATGTAAAAAAAATAATAGATGATTAATGTTTTGGAGATTTTTTTTTACTCGTCTCGATAATTATTTAATTGGCTATTACTTATAAAAGAAAAAATTATTCATCGATATTTTTTCTGTTTAAAAGTGGGGAGGGGGGTACATTTTCAATCGAGTTTTTCCTTCCAAAAAGTATACCTTTGATGCATAAAAATAAGATTTGCATTAATAGATATTTATTTCTAGAATCTAAAAATATAACATTTTAAACTTAAAATCCGAATATTTTTATTTTAAATGATTTTATATATTAAATTTTTTCATAAGCAAAAATACTAAATTTATGTTTTTGAATGAAATAACTAATGCAATTTTATAAAATATCATTATTGATAAATCAATACTGATAATTTCAATTAAAATGGCGGATAATTACCTGATTTTGGTAATTTTTTTTTTTTTTTTTTTTTGCAATGCGCGAATGTTATATAAAATTGTAAACAAGCGCTTAAAAACATTGAAAGAGACAGAATGGCGGATCGCGTCGAAATTGACCAAAACAATCCCTTTAAATGTATAAAATAACTTGCATAATGTATGATATTTTCTTTTTTAATGATGGTCATTATGTTACTACTTATCGACTTAGACAAGTTGACCAAAATAATAGATTTAATTATTTTAATTCGCTTAAAACCTCGTATGAAGCTGATTTTTTTGCTAGTCCATGCCCAAATGGGCCTAAAAATGCGTTTTTTGAGCAAAATGACTTTAGGCCCCATGGGAAAATAATTTACCAAAAATCAGGGAATTATCGGATTTTAAACATGAAATTTTCAGTGTTTAATGTGTTCAATTGAATGATCTTTATAATGCATTATTTATTTTATTTCAAAACTTTCTCATTTTTTTTCAGGTCACTTTAAAAATTTGAACGCCCCTCCCTTGTAAAAATTATAATCGATATTTTTTCTGCTTAAAAAGGGGAGGGTACATTTTCAAATCGAGTTTTTCTTCGAAACGTAAATACTTTTTCGGAAAAATAATAGATATTTAATTTTTAGAATCTAAAAATATAACATTTTAAACTAACACAAGGCTTAAGTATTTTAAATGAATTTTATACATTAATTTTTCAATAGGCAAAATACAAATTTTATGTTTTGAAATATAAATGCATTATAAAAATTTCCATTAATTGATAAATCAATACTGAATATTTCATTGAAATCGGATAATGAACTGATTTTTGGTAATTTTTTTTTTCCATCGCCAAATGTTACGTTTAAAATTGTAAACAAGCGCCTAAAACTATTGAAAAAAGAGGCTGAATGGCTGATCGCGTCGATTGACCAAAAACAAATCGTTTAAATCTTTTAAAAATAACTGTTAACAATGTAATGTTATTTTTCTTTTTTTAATATGATCATTATGTTACTACTTATCATTTTAGACAAAAGTTTGACCTTAAATAATAGATTTAATTAATTTTAATTTGTTTTTAAAATTTGGGTAACCTACTATATATATATATATATATATATATATATTACTAATATAATATATATATATATATATAATATATATAATATATATATTCGTTAAATTGTTGTTTTTTCTAGTTTCCCCATGACATATATACATACATACACCACTGCCCTTTATTTGTATAGAATCAATAGGTAATGTTTCTACAAAGTTCTTAAAAATAATAGCATGTTTTTCAACGCTGTAAAAGCAAAGAATATCTGAACATTAAAATGTACATTTTTATAGATTTTAATTTATGATATTACATAAGTAGAATATTTACTAACAGTTGATCCCAGCCCCCCACGCCCCCCCCGGGCAACACCTGCCCCCTTGATTTAAGGGCAGGACTGGGTTTATGCCCGCGTGCCTGAAGACGCCCCTCTTGAGAGGAATGCTGACGGACAACCGTAAATTTTTGTACCCGCTCCCATAAGCTTTGTTCGTGTGTGGTCCACATTAATAAGGCTTGTGCCTGACCCGCACACGTGGGGTAGCGTGGTAAATATTCCTAAGTAGATATTTGCCCATCAAGGTCACAAGTATGGGGCATCCCAGCGAGGATTGACTCGCTATTAAGGTAGTAATGGACCTACGTGACCATCTTGCTTAACCCTTACATCACGATGGGATACCATTTACGCCACCCTCGTCAGCATGGAGTGGGATGTGAACACAGGTCGCAAGTATGGAACATCCAGTTAGGATCTAACTCAGCTATTCAGTAGTAATGGATCTGCGAGACTAGTTGCTAACCATTATACATGATCGACAGCCCAATTACCCAATCTTATTTACCACGGTAGGATATGACACAAGGTCGCAAGTATGAAGGCATCCAGTAAGGATCTAATTGCTACTCAGATAGTAATAGATCTGTGAAAGACTAGCTTGTTAACCATTACAAAACCATGACGGGAACACTCATTACCCAACACGTTTGTATGAGGCAGGTTGGTGGATACAAGGTCGCAAATAATGAGGCATCCAACAAGGATCGAACTCGCTAATTCAGTAGTCTGGATCTGCGTGACTAACCCACGCATTGGACCCCAGAACATTGGGTAAATAGTAGGATTTAGTAGGAATCTACTTCACAGTAGCATCGTAGATTTTATAAGTATTTGAATTTACTGACTGGAGTAGATTTTGGGCTTATGCCAATTGTCTAGTATAGTTGTCTATTTCAATGACCCAAACTTGCACCACCATTTTTTCATGACCGTTAGGAAGTTGAAGAAAGCTATTTTTAGTTTTTGAGGTTATTTTTGGCAGTCTTCATCATTTTCAGGAACCAAACACTCGATCTTTTTTGGTATACTTACACACAAACCAACAGGAAGACTCCAGCTGCCTGACATAACGGAATTAACAACTTCTTTAAATATAGGTGTGCGCAAGACAAGTTTCCATCGATAGTCAAAGTTTTCTAAAATAATAAATAAATAAATAAATAAAAATAAAGTAAATGAATAGATAATTGAAATATCATTTTGCAAGCAGGTTAGCAGTGAAAAATTATTCATATATATATATATAATATATATATATTATATATATATTATATATATATTATATATATATATATATATATATATCATAATATATATAATATGGGAGTAATATGGAATAAATCCGATAATATTGAGAGATTTGAAAAATGAAGTGGTTCAAAAAATAAGATAACTTTATTTTATCGGACGCTTAAACGTTTACGTCTCAATCAGGGTGACTATATATTATATTATTATATATATATATATATATTATATATATTATTATAAATATATATATATTAATGGCTGTCAATTCGTGTTCGGAAGACATTTTTTACAGGTTTTGAATCCAGAGTTTTTCTTCTCTTAGACCGGGTTGCCAATAACCAAGGTTAAGGACACAGTCTGCCGTGCTATTTATCTATAGCTGAAGGGAGAATAGTTGGATGCATTCTTTTCCTGCAAAATACGTAAAAGTGGCAACCAGCCTAGTGTAGGATTTGAACTCGCGGATCACCGTGGTTCATTTCGTAGGAAATGACTTGATTACACATTAGCGGCCTTTATTCATTTTTACATATACAACCAAACATTTGGATCGCAGAATCATACTTACTTGATCAAAACGCATTCGAATGCTACATTAAAACAACTATCTCTCCACACTAAAAAAAAAAAAAAAGAAAAACAAAAGAAAAAAAAGAAGAAATATTCCTACCAATGTTAGATAATAGCAACATGTATGGATAAACCGACTTTTGGGACCATAATGACCTTTAGGCACCCCTTTTTGATCTCTATTAAGAAAGGACATGTTTTTCATTTACACGATCAATATCCGGTGAGATTTGTTAGGGGTTGGGTTAGGGGTTAGGGTTTAGAGGCTAGGGTTAGGGATTAGTTTTATGTTTTAAAAAATCTAAAATCGTCTGTAAAACAACCCGGGTAATTGACGTGTAAATGAAAACATGTCCTTTTTCTTAAATAGAGATCAAAAGGGGTGCCTAAGGTCATAGGGTTCGAAACTTTTTTTTCTATCGATTAATTGCCCTTGCTCTACGGCCATTATTCACTGTTTGAATTATCTACTCTTGTTTTACAAAATACTTTTCAAACATGATCGATAGAAAACGATATCATCTTTTACGCACAGCACTCATCATGGTATAAAGTAAAAATAAAGCTAGAGAGCTGACGCTATTTGTCGGTATCAGACGAACAAAAAGAGGAGTATGTCCTCTTTTCACCAGCGTCGACTAGGGCCTTTTTTTTTTGTTTTTTTTTTTTTTTTTGCTGGGGTGGAACGTCACCTACTGTCAGTTCGCAACTTTTACCGCAGCGGACCAGATTACGCCAAACTGTGCTATTCATGCGCTTAGAATGCTGCTAACAAAGACAATTCTTCCTTTGAAAAGCTGAAGTTGGGCAAGAACCACGTGCCTTGACGTGTAAACACAGATTCTCAAAGATACGTAGTTCAAAGTTAACTGACGTGAAAAAATGTAAATGTTTTTTAAATAAAATAACTGTGCATTATATGCTTTTATTCATTAATAATCAACACTAAAAAATTTCATTAAATCGGTGCTTCTCTGATTTTTTTTGGATTTTTTTTCTTTTCTTATCGGCAGGGTGAAATACGATGGTGGAATTTAGGTACGTTAAGTTTATTAGCACGCATTTCTTGGTTCAAAATTGTCTACAACAGTGTTTTCTCAAAGTGGTCTATTCATAACCTATTGGGGTCTATACAGCAACTCAGGAGGTCTGTAATATTCGGGGTCTACAGGGGATATTTGGAAACTGCTTAAGCTTCTTAGTAATTAGGATAAATTAAATCCGTCGATGAGAACATGCGCATGTTTATATATTTTCAAGTTTAAGCCCATTATTCATGAACTAATCAAAGTCATCAGCTTCCCCCATCATATTAGGAAATGTGGTTTCCTTGTTAAGTTATTAAGTTAGGTATCATATTTGCTGCTCTTTTTTAACATGTTATGCTTACTTTACTGTTTATTTTTATGTTATTTGTAGCAATTACAGTTTTTAGCATAAACGTTTCGCACAGAGTTACAACAAAACAACTGAAAGGTGGACTAGGATAATAATAAGGAAGGGGTCCATGCATATTTTTGTAGGAGTCTACGGACTTAAAGTGGTTGAGACCCTCCCCCTTGTCTATAACAATAGTTCCTCGGTAATTTTCAAGCCTTTAGTTGTCAAAATTCCTAGCAATGAGGCAATTAGAGTAAACTCCATTGACTTTCACTTTTGGAAACTAAGCTGTAGCTATTTTGAAAGTCTCCGTGCGAAATAACAAATCTTAGAAACTTTTGTTCGAACAATACCACTGCATGTTTTAACAACAAAAAAATATAATAAAAATGTGTTCTTCAATAGCAATTAAGTTACAACTAAAGGTGAAATTTACGCAGTTTCCCTCTAAGCAAAAATGATAACCATACTACTTCCTATTGTTATCACCCGGCACAAATGACAGTACACGGCCTCACAAGAATGTAGCATTGACATGCAGGGTTTTAAAATAAAGTATAAAAATAAATAAAAACAATAATAAAATAACAATCTCATGAACCTCACCGGAAGAACCCTCCGCGCATGTGCCAGAAAAAAGGCTCACTTCGACCCCAGGAGCATCTCTCGGCCATATTCGAGTTTAGGCCTTTACTGTGTCTATCGCTACTACTGGCCAGGAGGAATATTTCCTTGGCCACGTGGTGGCCATAAACCGGTGAATAAAGCCTAAATCATAAAAACCCCCTTTTTCCTTTGTCTCCTTCTTTTCAATCCTTGAATTCTTTCCTTTTCAGTGCGATCACCAAATAAGAATGGGGTTACAAGTGTAAAGATTCAATATTGATAATTGAAACAACAAAGCTCCAACACATTGTGAGACAAAACTTATAGGTGTAATACAGCACATGGGTAAAACGATAAGATACATAAAGTACATAGATACATAAGATAAATAAGATATAAGAGTAGAGATAAAAAGGACACATTCATGAATGGTAAATACAAGATACAAATATCAGTGTATAAACGAGATAGCCCAATATGTACATAAAATTAAATGTTTACAGACATGGAACTAAGAGGATAGTCCATGCGTATAAAAGACTTACAGTAATGTAAGGGGATGGCCAAGCCCCACCGAGCAGGGGGTAGACATAAGTCTAACCCATGGGCCGTTCAGAGCGCAGTTAAGGAAAGAGAAGAAGAGAGAAGCATTTGAATCAGCGCGCTTATTATACCAGAGGTCCCCCTGGTGGCTACAAAACGGCAACACACGCGGGAAGATAACTCTTGCAGGCAAAGGGAAAGATAATCCCTCACAAGCAAAACCTAAGTAAACATGCACAAGAATAAGAATTACCTTTAAAGACATTGAAACCTATGGGTGGTAGCAAGAGGTTTGGGGTATTTTATGGTTTAAAGGTAGCTGGATATTCTTGGTGTGTGTTCTTCGGCTTTTTGCTTTGTACGCATCTCATTTGTGGGTCGCGCTTGAAAAGGAAGAATTTAAGGAATGAAATAGAAGTAGACAAAGGCTGAGTGGTTTTATGAATTGAGGCTTTATTGACCGGACATAGTCTTCAGCAGGGGATATGACCACGCTGTCGGCGAGAAACGACTACACTCAGTTAAGGCTAAACTCCGAATGGCCGAGATATTCTCTGGGAGCCGGGAGTCATTCCTTTTTGTCGCTATGCGCGGAGGGTTCTTCCCGTGAAGGCCCATGGGATTTTGTTGAATTTTTAAAAAAATTCTAATTATTTTATTTTAATCCTCACAAACCTCTTGCCAAGTCCATAAATAACAAGCCATTACACGCAATATCGTACACAAGTATACTGCAAATGGGCAAACTGGCGAAAGTCTTAATCATAAAAAATTAGAAGAAAAGCTAACTGTAGTGGTACTTATCTAACGCCATAGATGGGGGATTAGGCGGGTTCGTAACTTTAGCCTACAAACTCATTTTACTGGAGTCTGGTGGTGTTAGCCCTGTGCACGGAGGCTCCCAGCTTGGAGAAGTTTAAGATACATCTCTATTATAATGGAGATTGTGTGGTTTTTCTGATCTGTAACCGAAACTATATTACTATCAAGTCACAATTCCTTTAGTTATTACTCACATTCTCCAGATTCTATTTTATTCTAAACCTCAATTACTATAATAAAATTGTTATGACATTATTATACTGATATGACTTGACCAATAACTAATAACAATGCAATATATTTTATATTACAACAAAAATACGAAGTTTTCAAGTTGTAAACGGAAGCTATTTTGAATATGATATTAAAAATGATTTAATAAATAATGGTGCTTGGTATTAAATTGAATATTCCTAACTTGTTTGGTTTTATTAATGAATATAAGTAAAAATGCTCTTCAATAAATCCTAAATGAAATCCATTAACAAAAAAGAAAAGCTGTATTTTATTCTTTACTTCCCTTTATAACTAAATATTAAATTAGGAAAAATATTAGCATTGAAAACGGACAGAGATGATGAAAGGTAAGTTGTCAGTCTGTATCTTATTTTACATTATGCCTCCGTTTCAAATCTTTTATCGAATTCTTAATTAGTTTCATTAGCCTTTCTTATCTAATCTATATTTTATTACATTTAAACTTAAATACTTGCACCCAGGAGGGTGCATATATTTGCTAGTTTTAAATAATAAATTAAACATTTTAATAATAAATATACCAACCTTAAGATATAATCTTGGCTTGAAGAATTTTTGGTTTCTTGGTTTCTTTTGTTTTACATGGCATATTCGAGCTTTCGAGGGTTATCTAATGCCAAAGCCATACTTGTTTGTATGTATTAGCACCCCGCCCCGCACGGGCAGGATGCGACACATGTCCAATCCTCAACGGCTGTTTAACATGTTTGAATTCAGAGTTTTCCTTCTTGGCTAACCAAGTCACAGGCCTAATCTGCTCTATCTATTTATCCATAGCCCGGAGGGGGCATAGTTGGATGCAATACCTTTTCCAAGGTAATTAAGCTAAGTGAATTGAAAACAGCCATCACGTCCAGGATTTGAACTTGAGTCTCCCGAGTCTTTTCCTTTGACGATAGCCATTACAACACGCACTTCTCACCTTGGTGTAGTACCGTTTAACTCAAAAGCTGTGGGATTAGTCGGATTCGTACTTTGGAGTTTCAGTCCAGCATATTAGCCAATACGCATCGGGGACTACCACTTGAGAAATTGTGTTTAAAGATACTTTTTTTAAAAATAAAATATATGAAAGTTAAACAATTATCTTAAAAAAAACAAGTTAAAAATTACAAACATTGTCAGCGTAAAACAGGTTATTGTTAAATACGTACACGGGTAGTTCAAAAGACTCTGCGTATTTTTAGATGTAAATAATAATAATAATAATAAATAATAATAATGTAGATTATTTTGTATTATTCGGTACTATTTGAACTCATAAGTTTCGGCCGATGTGCACTCCGGCCTTGTTCAGCGTATTTGCTTATCAACGACTCGGAACGTTGTACAGATAACAAATAAAGATGGGGACAATAGTCGAAATAATATAAGTAATCTCACATTATTATTATTATTATTATTATTATTATTATTATTATTATTATTATTATTATATTCACTCCGTTTGAGTTTTCCAAGCATCAACGTTAGCTTGATGGTTTTCATGGAGTCTGCGTGGGCAACAAGTCTCCCGCAGGTCTCCAGGACTCTTCTGATTATTCCGATTGCAGCAGTGCAGTAGTCTGGATGGCTCAATTCTACCTCGATTTCCAGATTTTCCAAACTTTTCTCATCTTTTTGGGACGTTCCAAGTGCACAACACAATGGTAAATAACTTTCATTTCATATTCTAACTTTTTCAGTCTCTGGCAAGGTCCAGGTTATTTGTCCATTTTTTTCATTTTCCTTGCAGCTTTACCATGTGAATCTTCTGGAACTAACAAAATCCCACCAGTTGCCAGTTCTTTCTTTTTTGTTAATCAGCACTAGGTCTGGTATTCTTGCTGGTGGGATAAGGTGATCCGTTTTTATCTGCAAAGTCCCAGATGATTTTTATGCGTTTAGTTCTCAAGAAAGATTTCTGACATTTATGCATATATCATTTTGTTGTATGGTCAAAAATTTAATTTTTTTGCATAATTCCCCAGTGGATCAACTTTCCACCTAGTCGTGCCTAGTTTTTGTACTGCTTTTGTGCTAGTTTGCTACATTCGCATAGTACAATGTTTACGGTTTCATCTCTATTACTGGCATAGTCTACATTTACTATTTTTGTTGGGTCTTATTCAATTTTCGCTTTGATATTGTTTGTCCTTATGGCATTATTCTGTGCAGCAATTATTAGTGATTCCAGTTTTCTTTGAGGTTTCCTTTTCTTAACCATGATCCAGAGGTTTTTTCATGTGCAACTCTTCGACTTGTCGTTTGAAGTGTCCATATAATTGTTTTTTTTTCCATTTTTGTTTTCTAGTCTTTGTCGTTTTTTCTGTTTGTCGCATCTGCCGTTTTCCTACTTGTGGCCGCCAAGAGTAGTTTGTCTTTGCTCTTCCTTGTGTAATTTCAAGTTGTTGGATTTTTGTGGTTTCTAACGACGCATTCCTCTAGGTATTAATTCCTTTGATCAGATTTCTGCTGTTTAAGTTTCGTTTCTAAGAGTTTTCTAGGTTCTCCTGAGATATTTCTTTTTTTCTTTCTTTTCATTTCTGCTGCATGATATTGTCCGCTTCTAAAATGTCCTAAGTATTTGTAGCTTTCATTTTCATTCAAGAGATTTTATAGTTTCTGATTTGGTACGTTGTTATTCCATTCATTAGTTTTTCTTTCACGTCCCTTTTTATTACAAGCATAGCACATTTTTCGAATTCAAATTCCATCTCCTATATCCTGGCTAATATATTCTAGTAAGTTTTACTAGGCTCTCAATTTCTTTTTCATTTTTTGCAAAAAAATTTTTAAATGTCAATCCATGTACTATAGGTGGTTATCTTTTCTTGTGAATTACTAATTTGTAATCCCCCCGGTACAATTTTTTCAGTATATGGTTTAGCGGCATCATTGCAATAATAAAGAGTAGTGGTATAAATGAGTCTCCTTGGAAAGATACCTCCTTTGGATTTTTATTCTGCCAGGGATTTGTTTTCCAGCTTTTAATTGAACTCGCCAGTTTTTCCATGGCTTTTTTTAATAAAGTTTATAATGCTTTTGGAAATTTTGTAACATTTTGAGGCATTCTAAAATCCAGGTAATGTGGGACCATGTCATAGGCTTTTCTGTAATCGTTTATCCAGGCTAAATTGCAATAATTTTTCCTTTATTTTTTACTTCTTTAAGAATGTATTGGTCTAATATAGAGAAAATTCGTGGGTTCCTCTTTTTTCCCCTTGCGACATTCTTTCTGTTTCTCTGGAGGAAGTTTCCGGCAATTGAGTGAAAAAGTATTATTCTTTCTCTTATAACAGCAAGTAAAATTTCCACATCATGGGTAGACAAGTTTATTGGTCTATAATTGCTGGGGAACATTCCTTTTTGTGGTGCTTTCTGGATTAGTGTAGTATTCCTTTTGTCATGCATTCGGGTACTCCGTTTCTTGTAGGCATCTGTTCAGTTGCTGGGCGCTCTTTGTGGCTAGTCGTAAATTTTTTGAACCAGAATCATGTATGCCCATCATGGCTAGTGTTTTCCAATTTGCTACTTTCTTGAGTACTGAGTTTAGCGTAATTACATGACACTGCACAGGTCCTTCCTCATTATCCATGCAGTTACATTCTAATATCACTTATTATTATTATTATTATTATTATTATTAATTATTATTAATTTATTATTAATATTCGTCATTAGATTTTTTCACTCCTGTCACTTGGGAAATGAGTGACAGCAAGTGTCCTAGCACCTATATGTTGCCCCAACGCCTATTGCCCGCTGGGTGCCTAGAAGGGTGGTGACTGAGGGTCTACATACCTTGGAATGACTTATAATGACTGGAGGTCTGGGGGAATGTGGTGCACGCCATTCATCACCGATTGCGCTCTGGTGGCACTCTGACGCCGGATTGGTAGTACCTGTTTGGGTCGCATCTATGGGTTTAAATAGAAAACGGTATTATAACAAAATTTGATTATCCATTAAGAATGAATTTCAAAAACTTTGGTCGGCAATTAAATGACGCCAGGAGGTTTGATATGGCCGTAAATAGAGGTAAGAATGAATTTCAAATAACTTATATATTTTAAAAAAATAAAAATAAAGAAATTTAAAACAAGACTTTCGACCACCCTGTAATTCAAAATATTACCATCCGATTTTCCGAGGTCGCCGACAGCACTCGTGGTCTCATTCTTTACTTGGACTAATGGCAAAAGGAATTTCGTGTCAAAAGACTTGAGTTCGAGGTGGGTGGTGTGTAAATAAAAGACTATTGGAGTATTATATTTCCATCAAGTCGTTAATGTCCTTGTTTAATGGAAACAAGATGTCTAATCAAAGACCTTCCTTTTAACATAATATTGTTTTAGTCTTTTGACAGAGCAAAACAAATGTTTCAGGGTTCGTTCACACTGCTGCCACACACACACACACAATCGGTGACAAAGACATCTGATCTTTTCCTTCCTTTCCGTCCGTCTGTCTGTCTGGTTTCTCTATTCAATTAGTTTCCTTCATACCTCCACCTTCAATTCTGGTTATCTTCCTTTCTTTCCTCCCTCTGCTCACTCTCCGCTCTGTCGTGGTGTTCGTATATCTGGCTGTCTTCCCTCACCTCACCCTCTCCCCTCCCCTCTCTCTCTCTTCTCTTCTCTCTCCTGGGTCACATTACTGTGTGTGTTGTGTCTTTTTCGTTGCCACCCTCTCTCTGTCTCTTTCTGTGCTTTGTTTTTCTTCCGTATGTGGTTTGCTTGACACTTGATCAAAGCATGATTTTTTATTTAACAATATTCCTAATATACATGTTTGTGGGGGGGGGATAGAGAGTGGTCTTCACTAACTGTTGCCGGCTGTTTTCCAGTATATGTCCGAAACAGTCGGTCACTTTCTTCTAAGAGGGAGAAGAATCTTAATTTTGGTAAAAAAACGGGGTAGGATCAAATAATTCTAAAATCCTTCCACAGATTGAAAATTTAAGGAGAGACAACAAAATAGGGTCGGGAATCTTGAAGGAGACCTAAACGCCATCCACCCTACACACTAAATAGCAGGGACAGGACACAATCACTCAACTAGACGATAAAAAATAGCTTTTATACGGGACAGAAATATCCTGGGCCCGAGTGTTATCTAGGTGGAGTCAACTTCTAACATGGCCCTTTTCGTGCGACCAGCTTTTTACAAATTCAGACTTTTTCCTGTTACATCTGGATCTTCATGTCGGAAGTTGATTGCCTTAAAAAAGAGGTGATCAGATCGTGAATACAGGAAAAGCCTCATCATCATGATACAATTTCCTGTCAGTCAAGTCGACTATCCACTATCAGCTGCTTGATGTCTCGTACGTTTTGATAATTTTGTCCCCGTTGCCACTTTGGACAGGGGTAGAAACGGGTGCTGGTTTCTCGTGATCTAGCTGTGTGCCCCGAAATGGGGTATGGGCCGACACGACTGAGGAATCGATCTACATGAGCCGTCACCTTATTGGACGTAGTCCAACCGGACGAACCTTGCAACGATAGAAGGGGTATCTGATCAATCTCCCTCCAAACCACTTTCACAGGCAGACTGCAATCGAAAAGTCTGCCTATTTCCGCTTTGAAGGCCAAGAAGAGTTAAAGCATGTACGAGCAAATTACAGGTAAAAGAGATGAGTGATACTCCGCACTTGGCGCTAAACTCCACTGAGAAGCAGATCTCTTTCACCGAGAAGTCGAGATGTTGCCCGAGCGGGTCCTCAATCGAAACCGCACGAACTTTTGGATAGTACCCTAATCGATACCGTGAAAGATCACTGAACTGAGGAAGCTTCCGAAAAGCCGCTCATTCTGCGAAGAAACCACGAATTACCCCATAGCACTAACAACAGGTGGACTTTAGGGAAGTAATTTATAATCTTTCGCCCACACGGAACTCCTTCTGTCAATGTGTCAGTCAGAAACACAGCATCTCAGCAAATATAGATATGCCCTCCACCCCATTGCACGAACGTTGGGTACAGATCTTGCCTACGAATATTGGCTGGCCACGCCTTTCCACAAGAGTGACAATAGAAGCCATTTCTAAGGTCCATAACGGCTGCACAGTAAGGGAGTCAGACAATATTTAAATTGATTACAGGGAATAATGTAGTACGCACATGTCTCCACTCTGCTCTTTAAATGACATCCGCATTCGAAGCTACGATCCGACCAACAATCTTTGCTTGTATTTCAACCAAGGCCTTTTGGGCTAACTGATGTCCGGCCCGAACCCCGAAGTTGCGGGTTGGTTCTCCTTCCAGTAGAGAACTAATCCTTCTCCTCTAACCGCAACCTATCGGATAGTTTATTTGGGCTTCTGAAACACTGCTCATACTATGCAACGCTTCTGTACCGTGCATGGAATCAAGCCTCTCAACAGGATTTGTGAGTAAGCGATGACGTTACATGTGTGTGTCGCGCCGCTTGGATTATTGTCACGGTCAGAAGGCCGTTTGCATAAGTATGGAGCAGGTTTCAGAGCCCAAATAATACCTATCCGATAGGTTGCGGTTAGAGGAGAGGGATTATGTTCTGACTACTGGAAGGAGAAACCACCCGCATACTCGGGGTTCGGCCCGGCATCAGTTAAGAAAAGCCTTGGTGGAATACAAGCAGTGTTGGTGGATCGTAGCTTCGAATGCGGATGTCCATTAAAGAGCAGAGTGGAGACATGTGCTACGTACATATTCCCTGTAAATCAATTAAATATTGGTCTGTACTCTTACTTTGGCAGCGCGGTTATAGGACGCTTAGAATGGCTTTCTATTGTCATGCTTGTGGAAAGGGTGCCAGCCATTATTCGTTAGGCGTCTGTAACCCAACGTTCGTGCAATGGGGGTGGGGGCATATCAATATTTGCTGAGATGCTGGTGTTTTCTGACTGGACACATTGAAGAGGAGTCCGGTAGTGGGGGCGAAGATTATAAATATCTTCCCTAAAGTCCACCCGTTGTAGGCTAATGGGGTAATCGTGGTTCTTCGCAGAATGAGCGGCTTTTCGGAAGCTCCTCAGTTCAGTGATCTTTCGCGGTATCGATAGGTACTATCAAAAGTTCGTGGCGGGTTTCGATTGAGACCAGCTCGGGCAACATTCGACTTCTCGTGAAAAGAGATCTGCGCTCTCAGTGGAGTTTAGCGCCAAGTGCGGAGTATCACTCAGTTCTCTTTTAACCTGGTAATTTGCTCGTAATGCTTTAACTCTTCTTTGGCCTCAAAGCGGAAATAGCAGACTTTTTCCGATGCTCTGCTGTGAAGTGGTTTTGGGAGGAGATGATCAGATACCCTTCTATCGTTGCAAGGTTCGTCCGGTTTGGACTACGTCAATAAGGTGAGCGGCTCCATGTAGATCGATTCCTTCAGTCGTGGTCGCGCCCATACCCCCATTTCGGCCACAGCTAGGATCCTAGAAACAGCAGCCGTTCTACCCCTGTCAATAGTGGCAAGGGGCAACATTATCATAACGTACGAGACATAGCAGCTGGAATAGTGGTTATATCGACTTGACTGAAGGAATTGTATCATGATGATGGGCTTTTCCTTATCACGATCTGATCACCTTTTTTAGGCATCAACTTCGCTGAAGATCAGATGTAACAGGAAAAGTCTGAATTTGGAAAAGCCTGGTCGCACGAAAGGGGCCAATGTAGAAAGTTGACTCCAACTAGGAATAACACTCGGCCCAGGTATTTCCCTATAAGTCATGTTTTTATCGTCTAGTTGAGTGATTGTGTCCTGTCCCTGGCTATTTGGGTGTGTAGGGGTGGGGCGTTAGGCTCCTCCTTCAGATTCCGACCCTTATTTTTTTGTTGTCTCTTCCTAATTTTCATCTTGGAGGATTTTAGAATTATTTGATCCTACCCCGTTTATTTTTACCAAAATTAAGATTCTTCTGCCCTCTTAGAAAGTGAAAAACTTGTTTTCGGACATATATCTGGACAAAACAGCCGCAACAGTTAGTGAAGACCACTCTCTATCCTCCCCCACAAACATGTATATCGTTAGGAATAATTGTTAATAAAATCATGCTTTGATCAAGTGTCAAGCACCACATTGACGGAAGAAAGAACAAAGGACAGAAAGAGACGAGAGAGGGTGTGCAACGAAAGACACACACACACAGTAATGAGCCAGAGAGAGAAGAGAGAGAGAGAGAGAGGGGGGAGGGGAGAGGGAGGTGAGGGAAGACAGCCGATATAACGACACACGACAGAGCGAGAGTGAAGAGAGGAAGAAAGATAACAAGAATGAAAGGTGGAAGGTATGAAGGAACTAATGAAGTAGAGAAAACAGACAGACAGACGGAACGGAAAGGAAGGAAAAGGATCAGTGTGTGTGGTGTGTGTGTGTGTGTGTGAACACCTGAAACATTGTTTTGGGCTGTCTAAAGACTAAAACAGAATATTATGTAAACGGAAGGGTTTTGTAGACACTTGTTTCCATACAAGGGAACATAACGAATTGGAGGAAATATAAGTACTCTTCAATGTCTTTTATTTTACACACCACCGCACCTCGAACCAGGTCTTTTGACGAATTCCTTGCCAAGTCCAGAGTAAGAATGAGACACGAGTGCTGTTGCCCTCGAAATCGGGATGGTAATATTTGAAATTAACAGGGTGGTCCGAAAGTTTGTTTTAAATTTCTTATTTTTTATTTTTTTAAAATATATAAGTTATGTGATCATTCTACCTCTATTTACGGCTACAACCTCCGTGGGTCATTTATGCCGACAAAAGTTTTGAAATTCATTCTTAATGGATTAATCAAATTTTGTTTAATAAATACGTTTTTTCTATTTAACCCATGATGGGACCCCAAACAGGTACTACCAATCCGGGTAGAGTGCACCAGAGCGCAATGGTGTGAAGGGGTGCACCCACATTCCCGCAAGACGCTCCAGTCATTATAAAGTCATTCCAAGGATATGTAGAGCCCTCAGTCACCACTTGCTAGCACCCATGGGATAGGGTTGGGGCAATCATATTAGTGCAGGACACTTGCTGTCACTCAGTTTCCAGTGACAGGAAGTGAAAAAATCTAATTGACGAATATAATAAATAATAATTAAATAATAATAATAATATATAATAATAATAAAGTGATTATTAAGAATGAACTGATGGAATTGAGGAAGGACCTGTTTGCCAGTGTTCATGTAATTACGCTTAAATCAGTAACTCAGAAAGTAGCAAATGGAAACACTAGGGCGCATGATGGCATACATTGGATCTGGTTCAAATAATTTTACGACTAGCCACAAAAGAATGGCCCAGCAACTGAACAGATGCCTACAAGAAACGGAAAGTACCCGAATGGATGCAAAGGATAACTAGCTAATCAGAAGACCCACAAAAAGGAATGTCCCCAGCAATTATAGACGCAAGATAACTTGTCTACCGCATGATGTGAAAATTTTAACTGCTGTTATAAGAGAAGAAGTATACTTTCACTCAATTGGCGGAAACTTCTTCCAGAAGAACAGAAAGGATGTCGCAAGGGAAAAAGAGGAACCCACGATTTTCTCTATATTAGACAATACATTTCTTAAAGAGTAAAAAAATAAACGGAAAAATATTGGGCTAATGGTCCTGGAATGATTACAGAAAGCCTATGACATGGTCCCACATACCTGGATTTTTAGATGCCTACAAATGTAGCAAATTTCCAAAAGCCATTATAAACTTTTATTAAAAAAAGCAATGGAAAACTGGCGAGTTCCAATTAAAAGCTGGAAAACAAATCCTGGCAGACAAGTAAAAATACCAAAGAGGTATATTCCAAGGAGACTCATTATCACCACTACTCTTTATTATTGCAGTGGGTTTGTGGGGTTTTTGGGATGCCGCTAAACCATATACTGAAAAATGTACCGGGGATACAAATTTGTAAATTCACAAGAAAAGATAAACGAACCTTTATGTACATGGATGACATTAAAATTTTTGCAAAAAATGAAAAAGAATTGGAGAGCCTAGTAAAACTACTAGAATATATAGCCAGGATATATGAGAGGGAATTTGGGAATCGGAAAAATGTGCTATGCTGTAATAAAAAGGGGTGAAAGGAAAACTAATGAATGGAATACAACTACCAAATCAGGAAACTTATAAAATCTCTTGATGAAAATGAAAGCTACAAATACTTAGGTTTAGGAAGCGGCAATATCATGCAAGCAGAAATGAAAAGGAAAAGTTAAAAAGAATATCTCAGGAGAACTAGAAAACCTTCTAGAAACGAACTACAGCAGACTCTGATCAAAGGAATTAATACCTAGAGGAATGCGTAGAACCACAATCCAACACTTGAAGATTCACAAGGAAGAGCAAAGACAAACTACTTATGGCGGCGCAACAATGTAGGAAACGGCAGATGGACAAACAGAAAAACGACAAAGACTAGAAACAAAAATGGAAAAAAAACATTATGAATGGACACTTCAAACGACAAGTCGAAGAGGTTGCACATGAAAAGAACCTGGACATGGTTAAGAAAAGGAAACCTCAAAAGAGAAACTGAATCACTAATATTTGCTGCACAGAATAATGCGCATAAGGACAAACATATAAAGCGAAAATTGATAAGACCCACAAAATAGTTAAATGTAGACTATGCAGTAATAGAGATGAAAACGTAAAACGCATGTACTATGCGAATGTAGCAAACTTAGCACAAAAGGAGTACAAAACTAAAATGCACGACTAGTGTTGGAATGTGATCACTGGGAATTAATGCAAAAATTAATTTTGACCATACAACAAATGATCTATGCATAAATCAGAATCTTTTCTGAGACTAAACGCATAAAATCATCTGGGACTTTGAGATAAAAACCGGATCACCTTTCCCAGCAGAATACCAGAACCTAGTGCTGATTAACAAAAAAGAAGACTTGTCAACTGTGGATTTTGTAGTTGCCAGCAGATCACATGGTAAAGCTGAAGGAAAATGAAAAAATGGACAAATACCTGGACCTTGCCAGAGACTGAAAAAGTTATGGAATATGAAAGTGAAAGTTATACAAATTGTAGTTGGTGCACTTGAACGGTCCCAACAAAGATTGGAGAAAAGTTTGGAATCTGGAAATCAAGAAGTAGAATTGAGACCATCCAGACTAACTGCACTGCTGGCAATCGAATAATCAGAGAGTCCTGGAGACTGGGGGACTTGTTGCCACTCAGACCCCAGTGAAATACCATAGCTAACGTTATGTGAAAAACTCAAACGGAGTGAATAATAATAATAATAATATAATAATAATAATAAATAATATAATAATTAATAATAATTGAGATTAACTTATATTATTCGGACTATTGTCCCTCTTTATTGTTATCTGTAGCAACGTTCCCGAGTCTGATAAGAAAATACCTGAACAAGGCCGGAGGGCACATCGGCGCGAAACGATGAGTTCAATAGTCCGAAATAATACAAATAATCTCAGCATTAATTATTAATTATTATTATTATTAATTATTTTACATCTAAAAATACGCAGAGTCTTTGAACTAAACCTGTGTACGTAATTTACAATTAACCTGTTTTACGTGACAATGTTTTGTAATTTTTAACTTGTTTTTTTTTAAGCATAATTGTTTAACTTTCATATATTTATTATTAAAAAAAAGTATCTTAAACACAATTTCTCAAGTGGGGTCCCCGATGCGTATTGGCTAATATGCTGGACTGAACTGCCAAAGGTACGAAATCCGACTAAATCCACAGCTTTTGAGTTAAACGGTATCTACTACAAAGGGACATGGAAGTGGCGTGTTGTAATGGCTATCGTCAAAGGAATAGACTCGAGACTCAAGTTCAAATCCTGGACGTGGGCTGTTTCAATTCACTTTTAGCTTAATACCTTTTGGAAAAGGTATGCCATCCAAACTATGCCCCTTCCGGCTATGGATAAATAGTAGAAGCGATTAGGCTGTTTGACCTTGGTTAGCCAAGAAGGAAAACTCTGAATTCAAACATGTTAAACACCGTTTGAGAAATTGACCATTGTGTCGCATCCTGCCCGTGCGGGGCGGTGTAATTACATACAACAAGTATGGCTTTGGCATTAGATAACCCTCGAAAGTCGATATGCCCATTAAACAAAGAAACCAAAAGAAACAACATTCTCAGGCAAAGATTTATCTTAATTTGTTTTGTTATTTATTATTAAAATGTTATATTTATTATTAAAACTAGCAATAATGCACCCCCGGTGCAAAGTATTCAAGTTTAAATGTAATAAAATATTAGATTAAGATTAAGAAAGGCTAATAAAACTAATTAAGAATTAGATAAAAACGATTTGAAACGAGGATAAAAGATGACGAGGTATAAGTAAAAAAAGAACAACTGAAACTTTACTCTTCCATCACTCTCGTCTTTTCATGTATATTTTCCTAATTAAACAGTTTTAGTAAAAAAGATAAAGATATAACATTGACAGTTCATCTTTTCTTGTTAATGGATTTCATTAAGATTTATTTGAAGAGATTTTTGCTCATATTCATTAAGATAAAACCAAACAATTAGAAATCAATAATACTAAAGCACATATTTTATAAATTCGATTTTTTAATATATAATATGCAAATTAGCCTTCGTTCTACACTGTAACACTGGTATTTGTTGTATATATAAATAAATTGCATGTTTTTAGTATTTAGAATAGGCAACGTATTAATAATTAGAACATTTTATTATTAATTGAGGTTTAGAATAGAAATAACAATCATGGAGAATGTGATCGAATAAACTAAGACGGATTTGTGACCTTGAGTAGTGAATATAGTTTTCGGATTTACAGACAGAACAAACACGCAATCTCCATTATAATAAGATGTATCTTAAACTTCTCAAGGTGGGAGGCCTCCGTGGCACAGTGGCTTAACACACTAGACTCCAGTAAATGAGTTTGTAGTCCTAAAAGTTAGCGACGCCGCCCTATCCCCCATCTATGGGTTAGATAAGTACCGACACAGTACGCTTTTTCTATTTTTATGATTAATGACTTCGGCAGTTGCCATTTGCAGTTAATACTGTGTACGATATTGGTTAATGCTTTGTTAATTTATGGACTGGCAAGAGGTTTGTGAGATTAAAATAAATAAAATGTAAGAATTTTTTTTAAAAAAAAATTTACAACAAATCCCATGGCCTTCACGGAAGAACCCTCCGCGGCATATGCGACAAAGGAATGCTCCGGCTCCGCAAAGAGAATATCTCGGCCGTTCGAGTTTAGGCCTTAACTGAGTGTAAGTCGCTCTTTCTCGCACAGGGGTATATCCCGCTTGCCATGATGACTATGTCCGGTCAATAAAGCCTAATCATAAAACGCACCTCAGCCTTTGTCTTTTCTATTCATTCCTTAAATTTCTTCCTTTCAGCGCGACACCAAAATGAGATGGGGTACAAAGCAAAAAGCCGAAGAACACACACCAACGATATCAGCTACCTTTAAACCATAAAATACCCGCAACCTCTTGCTACCGCATAGGTTTCATGTTTAACAAGGGTAATCTGTTTTTGGTGCATGTTCTTAAGGGTTTGCTTGTAGTAGGGGATTATCTTCCCCTTTGCTGAAGAGTTATCTTCCCGCTGTGTATGGGCCGGTTGGTGTAGCCACCAGGGGGACGCTCTGGTATTATAAGCGGCTGATTCAAATGCTTCTCTCTCTCTCTTCCTTCTGCCTCTGAACGAGCACATGGGTTAGACTTATGTCTACCCCCTTCTCGGTGGTGGCTTGGCTCCCCCTTACATTACTGTATAGTCTTTGTTTACAGCAAATGGACTACCTTTGTTCCATGTCTGTAACTTTATATTTTATGGTACATTTGGGTATCTCGTTTATACTGAATATTGTATCTTGTATTTACGCATTCATGAATTGTCCTTTTAATCTCTACTCTTATATCTTTTTGTAATCTATGTATCTATGTACTTTATGTATCTTAAGTCGTTACCATGTGCTGTACACCTATTAAACCCCGCTTTTCTTGTAATACAGCTTCAGTTTGATATTTTTGAAGAGACGAGATCTATTTTGCGAAAATTAATCTTCATTATTGTTTCCATTTCTGGTTGGTAATATAGCTCAGTTGATACTTTTGAAGAAGCACATATTTTTGAAGAAAATTGAATCTTCATTCATATGTTCATTTCTCTCTTTGGTAATATACAGCTTCAGTTTGACCTTTTGAGGAGCAATATTGAGCCAATTATTTTGTATGTATTTCTCTCTTGGTAAATACAGTTAGTCTTGATATTGAAGCAGAATATTTTGAATAACACTTAATTTTAATTATGTTCTTTCTCTTTTGCGTAATCAGCTTAGTCTTTGATATTTTTGAACAAAGACATATTTGAGAGAAAATTATCTTTCATCATTGTTCCTTTCTTCCTCTTGTAATAATACCCTTCAGTCTTGTGATAATTTTTTGAAGGCGCATATTTGAAGAAAAATTAATTTCATTCATTGTTCATTTCTCTCTCGTAAATACAGTTGTCTTGATACTTTTTGAAGGCAGCAATATTTTGAAGAAAATTAATCTTTCATTCATTGTTCATTTCTCTCTTGGTAAATACAGCTCAGTCTTGATACTTTTTGAAGGCAGCACATATTTTGAAGAAAATTAATCTTTCATTCATTGTTCATTTCTCTCTTGGTAAATACAGCTTCAGTCTTGATACTTTTTGAAGGCAGCACATATTTTGAAGAAAATTAATCTTTCATTCATTGTTCATTTCTCTCTTAAATACAGCTTCAGTCTTGATACTTTTTGAAGGCAGCACATATTTTGAAGAAAATTAATCTTTCATTCATTGTTCATTTCTCTCTTGGTAAATACAGCTTCAGTCTTGATACTTTTTGAAGGCAGCACATATTTTGAAGAAAATTAATCTTTCATTCATTGTTCATTTCTCTCTTGGTAAATACAGCTTCAGTCTTGATACTTTTTGAAGGCAGCACATATTTTGAAGAAAATTAATCTTTCATTCATTGTTCATTTCTCTCTTGGTAAATACAGCTTCAGTCTTGATACTTTTTGAAGGCAGCACATATTTTGAAGAAAATTAATCTTTCATTCATTGTTCATTTCTCTCTGGTAAATACAGCTTCAGTCTTGATACTTTTTGAAGGCAGCACATATTTTGAAGAAAATTAATCATTCATTTAAATACAGCTTCAGTCTTGATACTTTTGAAGGCAGCACTATTTTGAAGAAATTAATCTTTCATTCATTGTTCATTTCTCTCTTGGTAAATACAGCTTCAGTCTTGATACTTTTTGAAGGCAGCACATATTTTGAAGAAAATTAATCTTTCATTCATTGTTCATTTCTCTCTGGTAAATACAGCTTCAGTCTTGATACTTTTTGAAGGCAGCACATATTTTGAAGAAAATTAATCTTTCATTCATTGTTCATTTCTCTCTTGGTAAATACAGCTTCAGTCTTGATACTTTTTGAAGGCAGCACATATTTTGAAGAAAATTAATCTTTCATTCATTGTTCATTTCTCTCTTGGTAAATACAGCTTCAGTCTTGATACTTTTTGAAGGCAGCACATATTTTGAAGAAAATTAATCTTTCATTCATTGTTCATTTCTCTCTTGGTAAATACAGCTTCAGTCTTGATACTTTTTGAAGCAGCACATATTTTGAAGAAAATTAATCTTTCATTCATTGTTCATTTCTCTCTTGGTAAATACAGCTTCAGTCTTGATACTTTTTGAAGGCAGCACATATTTTGAAGAAAATTAATCTTTCATTCATGTTCATTTCTCTCTTAAATACAGCTTCAGTCTTGATACTTTTTGAAGGCAGCACATATTTTGAAGAAAATTAATCTTTCATTCATTGTTCATTTCTCTCTTGGTAAATACAGCTTCAGTCTTGATACTTTTTGAAGGCAGCACATATTTTGAAGAAAATTAATCTTTCATTCATTGTTCATTTCTCTCTTGGTAAATACAGCTTCAGTCTTGATACTTTTTGAAGGCAGCACATATTTTGAAGAAAATTAATCTTTCATTCATTGTTCATTTCTCTCTTGGTAAATACAGCTTCAGTCTTGATACTTTTTGAAGGCAGCACATATTTTGAAGAAAATTAATCTTTCATTCATTGTTCATTTCTCTCTTGGTAAATACAGCTTCAGTCTTGATACTTTTTGAAGGCAGCACATATTTTGAAGAAAATTAATCTTTCATTCATTGTTCATTTCTCTCTTGGTAAATACAGCTTCAGTCTTGATACTTTTTGAAGGCAGCACATATTTTGAAGAAAATTAATCTTTCATTCATTGTTCATTTCTCTCTTGGTAAATACAGCTTCAGTCTTGATACTTTTTGAAGGCAGCACATATTTTGAAGAAAATTAATCTTTCATTCATTGTTCATTTCTCTCTTGGTAAATACAGCTTCAGTCTTGATACTTTTTGAAGGCAGCACATATTTTGAAGAAAATTAATCTTTCATTCATTGTTCATTTCTCTCTTGGTAAATACAGCTTCAGTCTTGATACTTTTTGAAGGCAGCACATATTTTGAAGAAAATTAATCTTTCATTCATTGTTCATTTCTCTCTTGGTAAATACAGCTTCAGTCTTGATACTTTTTGAAGGCAGCACATATTTTGAAGAAAATTAATCTTTCATTCATTGTTCATTTCTCTCTTGGTAAATACAGCTTCAGTCTTGATACTTTTTGAAGGCAGCACATATTTTGAAGAAAATTAATCTTTCATTCATTGTTCATTTCTCTCTTGGTAAATACAGCTTCAGTCTTGATACTTTTTGAAGGCAGCACATATTTTGAAGAAAATTAATCTTTCATTCATTGTTCATTTCTCTCTTGGTAAATACAGCTTCAGTCTTGATACTTTTTGAAGGCAGCACATATTTTGAAGAAAATTAATCTTTCATTCATTGTTCATTTCTCTCTTGGTAAATACAGCTTCAGTCTTGATACTTTTTGAAGGCAGCACATATTTTGAAGAAAATTAATCTTTCATTCATTGTTCATTTCTCTCTTGGTAAATACAGCTTCAGTCTTGATACTTTTTGAAGGCAGCACATATTTTGAAGAAAATTAATCTTTCATTCATTGTTCATTTCTCTCTTGGTAAATACAGCTTCAGTCTTGATACTTTTTGAAGGCAGCACATATTTTGAAGAAAATTAATCTTTCATTCATTGTTCATTTCTCTCTTGGTAAATACAGCTTCAGTCTTGATACTTTTTGAAGGCAGCACATATTTTGAAGAAAATTAATCTTTCATTCATTGTTCATTTCTCTCTTGGTAAATACAGCTTCAGTCTTGATACTTTTTGAAGGCAGCACATATTTTGAAGAAAATTAATCTTTCATTCATTGTTCATTTCTCTCTTGGTAAATACAGCTTCAGTCTTGATACTTTTTGAAGGCAGCACATATTTTGAAGAAAATTAATCTTTCATTCATTGTTCATTTCTCTCTTGGTAAATACAGCTTCAGTCTTGATACTTTTTGAAGGCAGCACATATTTTGAAGAAAATTAATCTTTCATTCATTGTTCATTTCTCTCTTGGTAAATACAGCTTCAGTCTTGATACTTTTTGAAGGCAGCACATATTTTGAAGAAAATTAATCTTTCATTCATTGTTCATTTCTCTCTAAATACAGCTTCAGTCTTGATACTTTTTGAAGGCAGCACATATTTTGAAGAAAATTAATCTTTCATTCATTGTTCATTTCTCTCTTGGTAAATACAGCTTCAGTCAGAGAATACAATGTGTGTTAAAAAATTATCAATTTTTTAACACACATTGTATTCTCTATGCAAACTTTTTTGTTTTCGTGGTAGTCTTACTACAATGTTTTGACCTAGCCATTCTCCAACCATCTTTTGGTTGGGTGATTAATCCATAAGAAAAAGTGGTAAAAGAATCACTTTCTCTTTAGAGGACTGTACTTGAAGAACACCAGAAAGGAATCAATTGTCTAAAAGTAAATTTGCAATGTTAATGATTCTTCTCCAAGACATTTTAGATAAGTTTTCAAAATCTTCAGTTTTAATTTGGAAAAAAAAGTTACACACAAACACACACACCACACACACACACACACACACACATATATATATATATATATATATATATATATATAAATGCTTGAAAACCTTAAAGTTATTCACATATTTATATAAATACACTTATTTATTTAGAACTTTTCCTTTATTTATATTCCACTTCGTATATCTGAATATATGTGCATATATGTGCATATATGTATGGATATGCATATATATATATATATATATATATATATATATATACATTAGGACAAAAAGTAAATTTCAAACACACACACATGTTCTATCAAATACCAAAAATCTAACAAACAACATCAGAAGAAGGGGTTTGGCTATTAATATAAACAAATAGACAACCATAAAATTTCAACACCTTAAAATTAAAATTCATGATCTGCCATCCAGAAACCAAACACCTTCCAAAACCCAAATTACACTCCAACCAAACAGGAAGGGAGGGGTTAGATATGTGTGTATATATATATACATGTACATATTCATATTCAGACAGAATTAATTGACGCCTCAAGAAGATATCAGAAGATCAGAAACACGTGTCACAAATGTAAAATAATAAGAAAAAGAAAAAGAAAAACATATTCCATTTTGCAGACCTTTAAAAAATATATATATATATATATATATATATATATATATATGTATGTGTGTGTGTGTGTGTGTGTGTGTGTGTGTGTGTGTGTGTGTGAGAGAGAGAGAGAGAGAGAGTAAATATATATATATGTCTATATGTAAACTTTACTTATATGCACATTTGAGTTCTCTATTTTGGTTTAATTCTATCATGGAAATACTTGGTATTATTCATACACACACACACACACACACACACACATATATATATATATATATATATATTTATATATATATATATATATATATATTTATATATATATATATATAAAAGGATATATAACTTTAGAAAATAAATCTATTTCAACAATTCTATTTTTGTTGATTTTTTACTCTAATATTTCACCGTCGATCTTACTGGTGTGATTTTCCTGTTCCTTTATTTGTTATTTCATCACCTTTTTAAAAATATTAGTCAGGATTGTGTATGTATATATGTAGGTGAATAAATGTTTTTATGTTATTAAATGTATCTTTTATATAAGTTTAAAGTTATTGGCATTTTTACATTTGAATATGATTTCATTTCTTCTATTTAATGGTTTCTTTCGGTTTTTGAATTTTATTATTGCTATTTTTCCTCCAGACAAAGGTGGCATTTGTCTTTTTAATGATTTGTCATTTCATTTGTGGGTTTTTTCTTCTTTTAGTTTTCAGAAATGTTTAGAAAGTTTGATTTGTTTTTTTGTTTTTTCAATTTTTCCCTTGTGAATGATTGTCTGTGGTTGTAAAAACGAAATTTCCATGGTGTGCTGGTGCTGCCAAAATATATAATTTTTTCCTAAAATGTTTTCTTTTGACAATCGTTTTTTATTTTTACAGTTGCAAGTAGGTTAATTTATTGTTATATTGATGTTGTTTTTGTGTTTTTAGAAGTTTCGAATATATATATATTATAATATTTGTCTATCATTTTTTCGCTTTTTTTTTGTCTATCATTTTTTTCGCTTTTTTTGTCTATCATTTTTTTCGCTTTTTTTTGTCTATTTTTTTTTCGCTTTTTTTTGTCTATCATTTTTTTCGCTTTTTTTCTTTTTTTGTCTATTTTTTTCGCTTTTTTTGTCTATCATTTTTTTCGCTTTTTTTTGTCTATCATTTTTTTCGCTTTTTTTTGTCTATCATTTTTTTTTTCGCTTTTTCTTGTCTGTTTTTTTTTTCGCTTTTTTGTCTGTCATTTTTCTTTGATGTTCTTTGATTTTCTTATCGTCCACAATTTTATTTCATTTTATTTTTCAATTATTCTCACTGTTTTTCTTTTTTTCAATGTTTGTTTATTTCGTTTTCTTTTCCTTTGGAAACTTTGAATATTTTCATTTCTTTCTTTGATAATATTACTTTCAATCGCTCTTTTTTACGTTCTCAATACTTTATTATATATATATATATTATATATATAATCTTATTTTAGGGTACAGAATTTCAGTACTGTAGAATTTGGCAATAGATAATACTTAATAATATAATTAATTGATTGTATAATGTTCCACTAGAAATAATAAAATTCTATATCATAATAGAATTTGGCAATAGATAATACTTAATAATATAATTAATTGATTGTATAATGTTCCACTAGAAATAATAAATATTAATAGAATTTTAGATATCACTATAATAAAATTCTATATCATATAGAATTTGCAATAGATAATACTTAATAATATAATTAATTGATTGTATAATGTTCCACTAGAAATAATAAAATTCTATATCATAATAGAATTTGGCAATAGATAATACTTAATAATATAATTAATTGATTGTATAATGTTCCACTAGAAATAATAAAATTCTATATCATAATAGAATTTGGCAATAGATAATACTTAATAATATAATTAATTGATTGTATAATGTTCCACTAGAAATAATAAAATTCTAATATCTTTGGTTCATAAGAAAATTAGCTTTTTATAAAAAAGAATTGCTAGGAGTGTTCTTATTTATGCTCTATAATGCAAATAATACCTAATAATATTCGTTTTGTAAGTATAATGTTCAACTAACAATGATAAAGTTCTGGTATCATTTGTTTAGAAGAAAACTTTTGATGCCAAAAAAAAAAAAATTAAGGGTGTATTTACAATGCATAGTCTGGCATATGGTCAGTTATCTATGGGCAATACCCTGAATTTATGAATAGTTATTATAAATTTTAATTTTACTTAATGCAAATATACCATTGCTATGATTATTAAAATATAGCAATGAAAGCAGAGAGTGATAGAAAGAGCTAACGTTCTGTTCTTTGATTATACCCCTTCTGTTTCAAATAATTTTGATGTAATACTTTAATTTTAAATGATATTAAATTCTATTTCTTATTTTGGTAATTTTTCTTTATTTTCCTATACCAAATATTAATATTTTTAAATACTTACACACACACGTCATTCAAATAAAGAAATAACTAAAACTTAAATATGTGGTGAGCCGGAAGTTATCGCTTCAACAGACGGAAGTCGAATGGCAAAAATAAGTAGTTTGCACATATGGATCGCGCAACCTTAGTAAAAATAAAATCTAAAATAAAATTCGTAAAATTCAACCAATCAGAGGCGTTCCCGCCTAATAAGAAAATTTATCAACTAGACCCCAATTTGGAGCCTACTCATTTCTTATAAATAACAGAACTACCAGAAAGATCTTAGTTGCCTAAGGGAGTTCTTTTTAAGAACATTTCGCTTACACGCTGAATGTATCTATCTATCTATCAATCTCTCTTTGAATAACTTATGCTTTCGGAGATAAACCTTATATTCATTCAACTTATGCCTGACTGCTTTTGAGTTGACTTTAAACTTTCACTTTTTCGTTCTCACTTTTGAACTGTGAAATACCAGCTTACATTTTACATTTGAACTTTAAAAAAAGAACTTTGGGCGGAACCTTGCCCAGTATTCAATGCTACATTTTGTAAACTTCTGTTAATACAATTTTGTTTGTTTAATCCAGAGTTTTGTCTTCTATGTCATTGTGCTTGATTTATTTATGGTCTTTAAATGTTTGAACACTTTTATTGAATAAAGACATCAAACATCCCACATCAATCACCATAAATACTTGCGCCATGATAATTTTTTTCTTAACAAGGAGTTATTTCATATTTTCTTCTGGAAAAAGATTATTGTCTATGTATTAATTATATTGGTAATGCACACTTCTAATATGAGGGAGAGTAAAAAAGAAAAAAAGAAGAAAATTGTGATTTTGTTGTTGATTTCTAGTTTCTTAGTTGGCTGTTAAATGCTTTGCAAACATCGAGGATGCTTCTCTACTTACAGGATGGAATGGAAGTGGGAAGTGAGAATTATGATGTCTGCACTAAAGGAGTAATGAATGTTGGGGGCTACTTTAAGCCATTAAATGACTGGATAAAAGCCAAAAACTTAAAGAGAGAGAGAGAGAGAGAGAGAGAGAGAGAGAGAGAGAGAGAGAGAGAGAGTGGGGGGAGATAGCTAAAGAGATAGGTAGAAACAGAGAGAAAGAGAGTGAAATTTACATAAAGAGATAGGTAGAAACATAGAGAGACGGAGAGAGAGAGAGAGGGGGGGGAGATAGCTAAAGAGATAGGTAGAAACAGAGAGAAAGAGAGTGAAATTTACATAAAGAGATAGGTAGAAACATAGAGAGACGGAGAGAGAGAGAGAGGGAGGGAGATAGCTAAAGAGATAGGTAGAAACAGAGAGAAAGAGAGTGAAATTTACATAAAGAGATAGGTAGAAACATAGAGAGACGGAGAGAGAGAGAGAGGGGGGGTAGCTAAAGAGATAGGTAGAAACAGAGAGAAAGAGAGTGAAATTTACATAAAGAGATAGGTAGAAACATAGAGAGACGGAGAGAGAGAGAGGGGGGGGGAGATAGCTAAAGAGATAGGTAGAAACAGAGAGAAAGAGAGTGAAATTTACATAAAGAGATAGGTAGAAACATAGAGAGACGGAGAGAGAGAGAGAGGGGGGGATAGCTAAGAGATAGGTAGAAACAGAGAGAAAGAGAGTGAATTTACATAAAGAGATAGGTAAAAACATAGAGAGACGGAGAGAGAGAGAGGGGGGGATAGCTAAAGAGATAGGTAGAAACAGAGAGAAAGAGAGTGAAATTTACATAAAGAGATAGGTAGAACATAGAGAGACGGAGAGAGAGAGGGGGGGGGGTAGCTAAAGAGATAGGTAGAAACAGAGAGAAAGAGAGTGAAATTTACATAAAGAGATAGTAGAAACATAGAGAGACGGAGAGAGAGAGAGGGGGGGGAGATAGCTAAAGAGATAGGTAGAAAAAGAGAGTGAAATTTACATAAAGAGATAGGTAGAAAATAGAGAGACGGAGAGAGAGAGAGGGGGGGGATAGCTAAAGAGATAGGTAGAAACAGAGAGAAAGAGAGTGAAATTTACATAAAGAGATAGGTAGAAACATAGAGAGACGGAGAGAGAGAGAGGGGGGGGAGATAGCTAAAGAGATAGGTAGAAACAGAGAGAAGAGAGTGAAATTTACATAAAGAGATAGGTAGAAATAGAGAGACGGAGAGAGAGAGAGAGGGGGGGATAGCTAAAGAGATAGGTAGAAACAGAGAGAAAGAGAGTGAAATTTACATAAAGAGATAGGTAGAAACATAGAGAGACGGAGAGAGAGAGAGGGGGGAGCTAGCATAAAGAGATAGGTAGAGAGAGAGAGAGAGAGAGATAGAAAGAGATAGGTAGAAACAGAGAGAAAGAGAGTGATTTACATAAAGAGATAGGTAGAAACATAGAGAGACGGAGAGAGAGAGAGAGGGGGGGATAGCTAGAGATAGAGAAAAGAGAGAAAGAGAGTGAAATTTACATAAAGAGATAGGTAGAAACATAGAGAGACGGAGAGAGAGAGAGAGGGGGGGGATAGCTAAAGAGATAGGTAGAAACAGAGAGAAAGAGAGTGAAATTTACATAAAGAGGTAGAACATAGAGAGACGGAGAGAGAGAGAGAGAGCGAGACGAGAGAGAGAGACGAGAGAGAGAGAGAGAGAAGATGGGGAGAGAGATAAAGAGAGAAGCGAGAGAGAGAGAAAAGAGAAATTTCACTAAAGATATAGGTAGAAACAGAGAGAGAGAGAGAGAGAGGAGAGAGAGAGAGAGAGAGAGAGAGAAGAGAAGAGAATTTCACAAAGATATAGGTAGGAAGAGAGAGAGAGTGAGAGAGATTGGTAGAAAGAGAGAGAGAGAGAGAGAGAGACGAGAGAGAGAGACGGAGAGAGAGAGAGAGAGAGAGATTTAGCTAAAGAGATAGGTAGAACAGAGAGAGTGAGATTTACATAAAGAGATAGGTAGAAACACAGAGAGAGAGAGAGAGAGAGAGAGAGAGAGAGAGAGAGAGAACATTTAACTATGGGTTACAAAGGTAAAACAATAATTTACTAAACTGTGGAGAGCTGGTGGTATGTGTGGTGCTCCATCTCAGCCACAAAAAAAAAAAATTATTGTCAATGTACTCAGTATGGGGCACCCGGTTGGGAATCAAACTCACTAGTAATGGTCTACTATCCTTGTTCAGTACACTTTGTGAGGTACTCAAATTATTTGCTAAACTTTACTTTGTCGTGACACAAGGCTAAAAGTATGGGGTACTCATTGGGGATCAATCTCACTACTTTGCTAGTTTGCTAGCCTATCTCACTAACCATTATACTATGTGAGGTATACTAATGAATTACAAAATTTTGATTATTTGAAAAAAAGAAAAAAGGAGTGGGAATGATGTAAATCAAGATTATTATACTTTTTAAATATTGAAAAATTTCAATAGCTCTTAAGTAAACATTTGTTTGTTTGTTTGTTTTGTTTTACAGCATATCAACCTCAGTGGGTCATTTAATGCCGATAAAGTTTTGAAATAAATCAATTCTTAATGGATAATACAATTTTGTTTATAAATACATTTTTCTATTTAACCCATAGATGGGACCCTAACAGGTACTACCACTCCGGGTCAGAGTGGACCAGGGAGCAATGGTGATGAAGGGGTGCTCCACATTCCCCAAACCTCCAAAACTGGAACCTCACCATCAGATAGAGTTTAACGTCATTCCCAGGACATGTAGACCCACCGCCTTCTAGCACCCATATGATAAAAAGGGCAATAGGGTTGGGAAAATCATATAGGTGCTACGGCTTGACGTGACCAGCCGATTGATCGGAGGGGGTCTCTCCGACCGCCCGTCTAGCCCAAGATAGGGCCAAAGTGGAGTATTGCATGTCATGAACTGCTCATCTACCTGGGCTCTATCCTTAAGCATCACAGGTCGCCACCTACGGCCAACAGGTGGCCCCATTGGGGGAGTCATACCCCTCTGCAGAGGTGCAGTTGGTGCATTCTAACGCCCCAGCCGACAGGGCGGTTAAGTAAACATATCAAAGAATTTAATAATTAATTATCATACTGAGGTACATCCACAGGTCCTGCTAATAAAGAGAGTTAAATCAAGATTATTATAATTTTTAAATATTGAAAAATTTTCAACAGCTCTTAAGTAAACATATCAAACATTCGAGTGCTCACATTCGAAACTATTGTATAGCTTTTTTTTTCTTTTTTGCAACATCAAGGTTTTTTGTTTTGAACTCATATGACTTTTGTCTCCGCTCTTGACAATACGGAGTATAAACAAGCTCTGAAGATGATTTTTATAAAATCGAAATATTGTTCAATATCAGCTATGAATATGTTATAAAATGTTTTCACTTTAACAGCATTGTGTGGTGTTTTCATACCCTTTTATCTATACTCATACTGTCGGATTCATTTCCTTTCTTTTAACTTATATCTAACATTGTAATAATTAATTATCATACTGAGGTATATCCACAGGTCCTGCTAGTAAAAAATTATTCACACCAGTTTATAACATCAAACCAAACAAAATATTTACCAACAAACTACAAATTTACCTGAATTCACTCACAAATATTTAATATACTAAAAAGGTATCAATGTTTGGAATCAAACTTAATAGTAATGGTTGGATTTTATGGCATATCAACCGTTGTTGGGTTATTTTATGCCAAAGACGTTTTGTTTTATTCATTCTTGGTGATTTTATGGCATATCAACCGTTGTTGGGTTATTTTATGCCAAAGACGTTTTGTTTTATTCTTTCTTGGTGATTGGTTGGATTTTACGGCATGTCAACCTTATTGGGTTATTTTATGCCAAAGATATTTTGTTTTATTCATTCTTGGTGATTGGTTGGATTTTACGGCATGTCAACCCTTGTTGGATTATTTTATGCCAAAGATATTTTGTTTTATTTATTCTAGGTGATTGGTTGGATTTTATGGCATATCAACCGTTGTTGGGTTATTTTATGCCAAAGACGTTTTGTTTTACTCATTATTGATGAATATTTGACATTTTAGAAACTCATCATTTTATCTATTTAATCCATAGATGGGAACCTAACAGGTACTACCATGCCGGGTCAGAGTGGACATGGGAGTAATGGCGAAGAAGGTTTATTCTACACTCCCCAGAGTTTCAGAATTGGAACCTCACCACTAGATGCAGTTTAACGTCATACCCAGGACGTTCACTAGTAATGGACTGTTACCCTAACTCACGTACACTTGTGCCCGTCTGACCAATTGGCTGATCACATCAAGCCCCAGTACCGATATGATTGTCCCAAGCATATTGCCCTTATGGCAAGCACCATATATGTGCTAGAAGGCAGTGGTGGAGGGTCTACATGTCCTGAGTATGACGCTCGTAAAGTTTTTAAATGACATCTTTGGCCAGTTGAAAAGGGCTTAAAGAAAGTCCTATGTTATATGATCCTTTGGTAAGCGTGTGGCGAGCTTTCTGTGGTGAAGCCGGAAGTTATCGCTTCAACAGACAGAGGTCGAATGACAAAAATAAGAAGATTACGCAACCTTAGTAAAAATAAAATTTAAAATACAATTCGTAAAATTCAACCAATCAGAGGCGTTCCCGCTTAAAAAGAAAATTATCAAAAGAAGCCTCGCTGATCCTACCTGATTACTATAAATAAGCCAGCCTTTCAGATCCTAACCAGAAAGATCTCACCTGCCTAAGGGAATTCACGTCACCCTCTTTAAGAACATTTCGCTTACACGCTGAAGGTATCTATCTATCTATCTATCTCTCTCTTTGAATAACCTATGCTTTCGGAGATAAACCTTATATTCATTCAACTTATGCCTGACTGCTTTTGAGTTGACTTTAAACTTTCACCTTTTCGTTCTCACTTTTGAACTGTGAAATACCAGCTTACATTTTACATTTGAACTTTAAAAAAAGAACTTTGGGCGGAACCTTGCCCAGTATTCAATGCTACCTTTTTGTAAACTTCTGTTAATACAATTTTGTTTGTTTAATCCAGAGTTTTGTCTTCTATGCCATTGTGCTTGATTTATTTACGGTCTTTAAATGTTTGAACACTTTTATTGAATATTGACATCAAACATCCCACATCTTCCACCATAAGCGTATAAGTCCTATCCTGCGTATTGGTAAAGGTCCAGTGATTTAATCCTATGTCCGTCGTCAATGAGCGATGTCGTAATTATGACCAGTAGGATCGGTTACGTATTGTATCAGCCTCAGAGTACTGCCAGTGATTGGCCAAGGAATAGATCACATGGTCTCGCCTAGTCTATAAGTAATAGTGAGGATCTAGCACACACCTTATATACTAAATTTCTCAACAATGAACAGATACACACTTGAAAGTAGTGGCAAAAATAGCTTAGTTCTTTCAACAACAACAACAAACCCCCCCCCCTTTTAGGAGTGCCTCAGGCATCAGGCAATAAACCTAACCCTACCCCTTTTAGACAATGGCATGGGTGATATCTGGGAGGGATAGCCCCTGGAGCTGAGCTCATTTATTATATCTCATCCGGCACGTGGATATGCCAGAGTACCTGCTATTTCTAATTAGTTAAAGTTATTTACTAAGCTTGGTTTAGTTTAAATTCAGGGCCAGGAGTATGCGTTACTTAATATCACTAATAAGGTTTTGCTAGATAAGCTATTTATATACTGCACAAGGTATATTTTATTTTTTGGATCACGGTGAGAATCAAACTCACTAGCAATCCTTAAATGGTTAAGTGTTTTACGATGCTTAGTAAACTTTGGCTCATGGCCTGAAGTATGTGGCACCCAGTGAGAATCAAATGTCCATTGGATTTCTATAGTTAAAAAAGAAAAACTCTACCAATCATCTATATAAACTCAAGAACAATCTGTCTTTTATAAACGACCAAATGTTTTGATGCCGAGATGAGTTTGGTTTGGTTTGGTTTGGTTTGGTTTATGGCAAATAACGATTGAGAATGACATCTACTCAGCTGAAAATCGGGCACATTGTGCGGTGCAATTAGTGAGCAAAATTAGCAAACCATTATTTGTGAGTTTGATTCTCACTGGGTGTCCCATACATTCGGTATTATGGCACAACTAAGCAAAGCTTAGTAAATAGTAACTTATTTTAGAATCTGGTATATGCCTCTTCAGTGTGTTAATAACCATAGCAATTCTTAAATGGTTAAGTGTTTTACTATGCGTAGTAAACTTTAGCTCATGAAGTATGAGGCACCCAGTGAGAATCAAAATCACAAGTAATAGTCTGTACTATTTCAATTTTGTGGACTGTTGTCCGCATCTTTATTGTTATACATACAATGTTTCATCCTTCTTCAGGTGTTTCTTGTCGACCTTGGGTAACTTCATGGATCTTCAAACAAAACCCTTTATCTAATCCACTGTAATAGTCAGTTAGTCTAACTTGCAACACCACAAGAAAGTGAGACGCCTGTGGTGTAATGGTTATCATCATAGGAAATAGATATGATGACATCTATTAATAATGGAGATTCGCTTCCAGTTTTTGTCTGTAACAAAAATTACGTCACTGATTACGTCACATTACCCAAAATCGTCATAACATAGAATACATACACTCAAAATTTGAACATGCAACATTAGACAGTCCTCATTGTTTTTTAAAACAAGTTTTAATAAATACATGACTGGTATTATATATCTATATATAGTTTGTTTTATTTTAATACATATTTAAAGTTTACATTTCAAATTGTTTTATTTTTTAATCCTTTAATGAATTTGATGATTTTATTTACTTAGGGTACAAACTCGCTGACATTGAATTTTTTACTCCCACCCCTCAGGCAATATGTTTCAAAAATCTATTTTTACATCGCCCGGAGGGTGTTTTTTATTTTGTACTAGTGTGTTCAAATCCTGGACGAGGCTGGTTGCATTTCAAATAATGCTAATACACCCAGGAAAGTTATTTATCCAATTATTCTCCCTGGATAAATAGTAGGGCAGACTGGGCTCTTTGACCTTGCTATGTCAAGGTTAATAATAATTAAAGCACACAAGAAGCCAAAAATTTATTAAACTTATCTTAGTTTGGTACAAACGCCTCAGATTCTATACAGTATGTATTTACCCAACCTTGATGGAGTGTTTATATATATATATATATATATATATATATATATATATATATATATATATATATATATATATATATATATAACATTTGGACATTTCGCCAGATGTGAGCTGGGAGATTCTGAAAGTTGCACCCGCTTACAGCAAAACATCTAAAAGATGCCTTCTTTGTCTCCAAGAAAAACTTTCTATTATCACTCATCCATCACAACAGACCCTACTAAACAAAAAATCGGAAATCCTATCGAAATGCCGACATGAAAATAAACACCTGCTATTACACTTCGATCCATATACATAGCCCACACACACCTCTTCTACCCAATTATTATATATATATATATATATATATATATATATATATATATATATATATATATATATATATATAAATAGTAATATAATTAGTAAACACTACAACAGATCCGCCAAACTGTAAGTATCTTTCTCTCTACCTGTATACATTGTACAATAATATCATACAAATATAACGTCCACATTACATCACCAATGCAATAAATAACACAGTTATTATTATTAACAGCATATTTAAAAAATACATTATATTAATTTGCACATAACATATGTAACCAAGAATACCAAACACAAATACGCATATTCATACGCACATACGCGCGTGGAGACAATTATATCATCACAGCCTTCATACATTCCCACGCGCACACGCACGACATCATACACATACGCACAAACAAAAATACGCACACGTACAAGCTAAAAAAAAAAACATTCCATATCACGTAAACACGCAAACATGCAAACACGAGAATACAGTTAAAAAAAACAACAAAAAAAAACGCACACATTTGACCATTTACACCATTTCTGTCATTTTCAAAGGAACCGTTTCATTTACCTGATGAATGCTTTCAGCAAGAAACCATTGGTTGTAATATCATTCCGAAATAAATAAATAAAAGCTAAAACTTTTATTTGTTACTTCATTTAACTATATATATATATATATATATATATATATATATATATATATATATGTGTGTGTGTGTGTGTGTGTGTGTGTGTGTGTGTGTGTGTGAATTTATATATCCTCCCAATTGCTTAGCTTATTAACAACAACAACAACAACAACAACAAAAGCAGCAACAACAATAGCAACAACAATAACAACAATAACAACAACAATAACAACAATAACAACAACAAAAGCAGCAATAAAAATAACAAAACAACAATAACAACAACAAAAGCAGCAATAAAAATAACAAAACAACAATAACAACAACAAAAGCAGCAATAAAAATAACAACAACAGTAACAACAACAATAACAAAAACAGTAACAACAATAACAACAACATATACTACAGGCAGCAGTATATGACATGAAGTCAATTTTTAAGCAGAGCAGAGCTAGTTTGAATTCAGTTTTCCTTCTCCCAGATTGGTTGCTATCCCAAAGCCATAGTGCCACAGTCTACTTTACTATTTACTTATAGCTGAACAATTTTTTTGTATTAAATTGAGTTTGAAAAAATAATTATCCAATAAGAATGAATAAAAGAAAATGTCTTTGGCATAAAATAACCCAACAAGGGTTGACATCCACCAACCAACCAGATATAAATTTATAATTTTGTTATCTTTTAGAATATTTCAATATTTTTCAATATGACATTTCCATGAGAATGGAAGAAAAATAGAATATGAAAACTGATTTGATGGAATAGAACCGTGCTATGGATTATTCTCGGGAAACTCGGATGCCCTTCGGGATTCGTTCAGATGTTTGAACAACTCCATCAAGGCATGAAGGCACGCTTTCACTTTAACGGGTCCCTCTCGGAGCCAATACCCATCGACAACGGTGTTAAGCAGGGTGATATCCCTGCACCAACACTTTTCTCTATCTACTTTGCGATGACTCTATCATACGCCTTCCAAAACTGTGATTCCGGTGTCCTTATACGATTCCGTACCACTGGCAAGGTTTTCAATCTTGCCCGTTTCAAGGCTAGGACGAAGACCTTCCAGACCCTCGTCCGTGAGCTGCTCTATGCCGACGATGCAGATTTCGTTGCCCACACTGAGGAAGACCTACAGGAAATAATGAATCACTTCTCTGAAGCATGTACTGCCTTTGGACTTACCATCAGTTTGGAGAAAACGAAGGTGATGCTCACTCCACCACCTGGACAAGGGTATGTGGAGCCCAACATCTACGTTAACGGAACCAGATTGAAGGTAGTTGATTCATTTGTCTATCTTGGCAGCACACTCTCCAGATGTGGAACCCTTGACTTTGAAGTTTCACTAAGGATCGAGAGAGCAAGCAGAGCCTTTGGTGACCTCGAAAAACGAGTATGGTCGGATAGAGGTATTACCATCAGGACGAAGCTCAGTGTGTACGAATCATGTGTCTTATCTATACTCCTGTATTCCTCGGAAACGTGGACTACACATCGTCGACATATCAAAGCCTTGGAGAGATTTCATCAGACGTGTCTCAGAAGGATAATAAACACAGGGTGGCAATCCCTCACTTCAGACGCTGAAGTTCTGCAACAAGCCAAAACGCCCAGCATAGAAATGCGCATTATACGTAACCAGATGCGCTGGGCTGGGCATCTTGTCAGAATGCAAGACAGCAGACTCCCGAAGCAATTGTTCTACGGAGAACTGCAATGTGGGAAGCGTCCGAGGCACAAGCCCAAAAAGCGTTTTAGGGATGCTATCAAAAACAACATCAAAACTCTCAACATAAACGTTCATGAATGGGAGAAAATAGCTATGAATCGCGCAGGATGGAGAAAACTTGTCTATGATAGCTGCAAGGGCTTTGAGGTAAAACGGCTCGAACACTCCATCCTGAAGCAGTCCCTACGCAAATGGCACATGACAAACGTCATGGATACATTTCCTACATTTAAGCCGGACTATATATGTGATGCGTGTGGCAGGGCCTGCCTGACAAAGGCTGGGTTTCTTAGTCATGTACGGTCGCACACGAGAGGAAACCGGGGAAGAGGCTCATATGTATAACAGTAAATAAAAACAAAGCTGAACGCCTGGGCACCGCGCAATCACCGCCGAACTTGTAGAAATGGCCTTATTCTGTCAAGAAGTGGCAATCACCATATATATATATGTGTGTGTGTGTGTGTGTGTGTGTGTGTGTGTGTGTGTGTCTGTGTGTGTGTGTGTGTGTGTGTGAACACTCCTCCCAATTGGTTAGATATTCCAAAGTGTTTTAAGTTATTTACTAAGCTTAGCTTAGCTTATTAACTGTTAGTACAACAACAACAACAACAACAACAACAACACCTCCACCACCACACACACACACACACACAGATATATATATTTATAATGCCTGCTGGCAAAGCCTTCATCAGATGATGACTCCGGGCTCAGGCATGATTTGGGGGCTAAAGCACTATATATATATATATATACAAAATTTCACACACACACACACACACACACATACACACACACACACACACATATATATATATATATATATATATATATATATATGCATTGCCATCTCATCATCGTTTTTCTCTGTCCACTGCAGGAATCATTGTGTTTTATATCGAAGTAGATTATATTTTTATTAATATTTTTTTTCTTTTTTCTTTGGGCTCAAAACAAATCATATTCTTGACATATGTACATAGTTTTATATGTAAAAGAAGCCATTATGACATGTTGATCATATTGATTTATATATGATATCGGAAAGACATTGGACCATTCTGCTTCCTGTAGTTGGGATTATCATGTTTCCTGCTAATAAATTGTGAATGATTCATTCGGTTCTGCATAAAACTGTGTCACCAAAACAACCACTTCTTCCTGTTTCAAGCAAGTCTCTGTGTAACCATTAGCTTAGCTTAGTTTGGTTTTTTTGGTTGATTTGTTTTATAGCATATCAACCCTTATCGGGTCATTTAATGCCAAATCAAGTCATATTTGATGAACAAAAAACTCTGGTTGCTTACAGTACCTGCTGTTGCTTAAGTGATCACCAATCTAATTATTGAACAGGTCCATAGCTGCATAACTTTGGTGATGTAGCAGGAACCAGTAGTTTCCATATGATTTGACTGTAAGCCCTACACATAGATTCTGTTAAATAGCAATTCTTACAGGCTTGATGGTTGGTTGTTTTGTTTTATGGCACATCAACCCTTTTCGGGTCATTTAATGCTGAATCGAGTCATTTTAATCTCAGGTTGTTTACAGTATCTGCTTTTGCTTAAATGGTCACCCACCTAAATATTGAACAGGCTCATTGCTGCTTAACTTCAGTGATCTAGCAGGAACCAGTGCTTTCAATGTGACTTAACTGTTTGCCAACTTTGTTTGCCATAAGGGCAGAAGTTTGTGGTACTCAGTGTGAAAGTAGGTAATTTATGAGGAAGTGCGTACCGGTCTCCTACCTCAAAAATTGTTACCCGGTGACTATTAAAATAACGACCCCAGCTCAGTCTATTCAAAACTATCCATCTTCATATCTATCTATCTATCTCAATTTGTTCATATTTATCTATATTACTTTAAATACTAAGATTTTCTTTTATTCATGTTTGTTTAATGTCTTGTTTTTAGTTTAAATAAACAAGAATTACGACAAAAATAGAAGCGACCCCCCCCCCCAAATACATTTACTTGTCGAAAATATCTATCTATCTATCTCCATTTGTTCATATCTATCTATATTATTTTGTTTGTTTATCTATCTATCTATCTCAGTCTATTCCAAACTATATATCCATCTTCATATCTAAACAAGAATTACGACAAATTACGATAAATAAACAAGAATTACGACGTGCTGGCGTCGTTATTTTGATAGTCACCGGATAGCAATTTTTGAGGCAGGAGACTGGGACGCACTTCCTCATAAATTACCTGAAAGTAACTTGGTAACTCGCTAATTCATTAATACTTGCACCATGAAAAGTTCCCAAGTCATTGAGTAGTACACATGAGTTGACAAAATATTTTTTCCTAAGTGGAAGGGGGGGGGTCCCTACGGTGTAGTAGCTAATGCACTGACTGTGATATCATAGCAAACAAGTTCAGACTCCAGTTGCACTATCACATTCACTTTTGGACTAATACCCTTGGGAAAGGTATGAACACCCTCATCCCTCTAGGTAAGGGTTAAAATAAAGTAAGTAAAGTCGTCGGGGGGCGGCTTAATGTCGGTATCAGCCAGATGTCGAGGGAGTCTATCCCCCTTTTCAACAGCGCTAGACCAAGGAGATTATTTTAGCATCTGAGGTGGAGTGCCACATCTACCATCAGCTCCCTCACTTTACTGCACAAATCCCTGTGCTAATCATATGCTGAGTTGGCGCGGACCAGTATCAAACCAGGAACCTTGTGATTCCTAACTGAACGCTCTACCGACTGAGCTAAACCAGCCCTAGATAAGGGTTAAATAGTACCAAAACTGTTCTACTACAAGGAAGGCTCTGCTATTAAATAATCAACAAATATTAATATGCAAGTTTAACAAAAGAAAAAAACATTAAAAATGCATTGGACAATGATTTTTACTATAAAAATGCATTGAAAATGCATTGGACAATGATTTTTACATTGAAAATGCATTGGACAATGATTTTTACATTGGACAATGATTTTTAAAAAATGCATTGGACAATGATTTTTACATTGAAAATGCATTGCAATGATTTTTACAAAAATGCATTGGACAATGATTTTTACATTGAAAATGCATTGAACATTGAACAATGATTTTTACATTGAAAATGCATTGGACAATGATTTTTACATTGAAAATGCATTGGAAATGATTTTTACCTTGAAAATGCATTGGACAATGATTTTTACTATGAAAATGCATTGGACAATGATTTTTACCTTGAAAATGCATTGGACAATGATTTTTATTATGAAAATGCATTGGACAATGATTTTTACTATGAAAATGCATTGGACAATGATTTTTACTATGAAAATGCATTGGACAATGATTTTTACCTTGAAAATGCATTGGACAATGATTTTTACATTGAAAATGCATGGGACAATGATTTTTACTATGAAAATGCATTGGACAATGATTTTTACATTGAAAATGCATTGAACAATGATTTTTACAATGAAAATAGAGTGTAAAAATACCAGCTGCGTTTCAGACAAGTTCCTCTCCATCCATAGAGTGTAAAAATACCAGCTGCGTTTCAGACAAGTTCCTCTCCATCCATAGAGTGTAAAAATACCAGCTGCGTTTCAGACAAGTTCCTCTCCATCCATAGAGTGTAAAAATACCAGCTGCGTTTCAGACAAGTTCCTCTCCATCCATAGAGTGTAAAAATACCAGCTGCGTTTCAGACAAGTTCCTCTCCATCCATAGAGTGTAAAAATACCAGCTGCGTTTCAGACAAGTTCTTCTCCATCCATAGAGTGTAAAAATACCAGCTGCGTTTCAGAAAATTTCTTCTCCATCCATAGAGTGTAAAAATACAAGCTGGGTTTCAGACAAGTTCCTCTCCATCCATAGAGTGTAAAAACCATTACCGATAAAGAAAATATAGAACATATACCACCATCCATAGAGTGTAAAAATACCAGTTCACAAACAAAAAACCTTAAACTTAAGGTGATTAAGGTTTTTTGTTTGTGAACTGATTTGACATTCTTCTCCGACCCAAACAACTACGGAGTGAATGAGCTCTGATGATGATTTTTGTAAAATCGAAATATTGATCAGTATCAGCTATGATTATATTATAAATTGTTTTCTCTTTAACAGCATTTTGTGATGTTTTCATTCCACCTTTTCATACCCATATTGTCGGATTCATTTCTTTTCTTTTAACTTATATATATATATATATATATATATATATATATATATATATATATATTTCTGTTGCAATTTATACTTCTTTGTTATTTCAACTGTTTTCTTGTTTTTATTTTTTATTTCACGTTTAACGTTTTTGCCAGAAAATTCATTTGCAACATTCCATTCGGAATACATATATTCACCACAAACTTTATTGTGACCCCTGCAACACCAGTGACCCAAACGAATGAACTGAACGCAACCACATAACACACACACACACACACACACACACACACAAACACACACACACATACACATTCACACACATACACATATATACACATACACATACACAAACACACATGCATACACACACATATACACATACATATACACACACACATACACGCATACACACACATACACACACACAAACACACACATATACACACACACACAACAAAACACACACATACACACACAGACACACATATACATACACATACACACACAGACACACACAGACACACATACACACACACAAACACACATGCATACACACACATATACACATACACATATATGCATACACACACACATACACACACCCACACACACATACACCACACACACAAACACACATACACATACACATACACACCACACACACACACACACATACATACACATATACACATACACACACAAACACACACATGCATACACACACATATACACACATACACAAATACAAATACGCACACACATACATGCATACACATACACCCACACACGCACACCCACACACACAAATGGAACAAAGAATGGAGGAACAGACACATCAGGTGAGTGTGAAATTACCTGAGTTTATGGCTAAACTGCTCTAAATGGGAGGTTTACTATATTTGTAGGAAATCTTATCCCTGTAAGTAGCACTGTTTAAACCTTAAATTTTGTAGGGTTTATAAACCATGTGTGAGTGCACAGAGAGAAAAAAATGGGTGGAGATTTTGAAGAAAAGAAAACAACATCCGTTTACTACTACAAGAAATTTGCTGTACAGAATAGCACAAAGTTAGCTCAGTCAGTAGAGCGTCCGCCTGGGAACCACATGGTTCCAGTTTCAATACCAGCCCTTGCCAACTCAGTGTATGAGTAGCACAGTTTGGATCTGTGCAGTAAAGTAAGGAGCTGATGGTAAGGTGTGGCGCTTCACCTGATGCAAAAACAATCTCCTTGGTCTAGCACTAGTGAAAAGGGGATAGACTCCCTCGCTGATTGGCTGATACCAACTTTTGGCCACCCCGACGACTTTACTTTTACTTTTTTTTCATACATAATTAGGTAGAGACAAGGTACAAAACAAGCAATAATACTTCAATGTTCAGTGTTAAAAAGTTAAAGAAAGAACTTCATTCATCTAAAAAGCAAAATTTAAAAGGTAGAATATTTTATTCATTAAAAAAAAAAGAATATTTCATTCATTAAAAAAAAAGAATATTTCATTCATTAAAAAGTAAAATTAAGAAAGAATAAAATTTTATTTATTTGAGAATTTAAGTTAATATCAAATATCTTAATTATCATCACTTTGAATTTCTATTGGCCAAGCAAAGTCTTTATAAAAACAGAAACTGGGATTTGATTTTATAATGTTGAAAGAATAAAGGAATATTATTGAAAAGAAAAAGAAAAGAAAAACTTTTTGTATATTTCATTTAGACAATCTGCTATTATAATTATGCTGTTTCTTATGATTTAAGATTAAAGGTTTGGTAAGTTTTGGTTAGGTTTGGTAAGTTTTGGTAAGTTTGGCAGATAATATGCCTGCAGAAACTTATTGGTTGGTTGAATTTCCTTGTAGCTCATTTACACATGACCTGGTTCAAATTGTAGTAAGAGATTTGGTTGTTGGCACTTGGTGACCCAAATAAAACAGAACCCACAGATAAATAAAGATGAAAAATGGTTTCAACAAGATGGAGCTACATGATTCCCAAGCCTTGCCTAGAGAATGGTTTCAGGAGAGGTTGATCAGCAGGAATGGGTACCACACTCACCGGACTTGAATATTTATTATATAATATTTATATTATTCTATAAATTTTTATTTGTGAGGGTTCCTCAAGGATAAGGTGTACCAGAAAAACCCTCAAACAATTGGTGAACTAAAGGAAGCAATTACAGTAAAAATCAGAGAAATCCCGTAAGAGAAATGTGTGTGCATGATTGACAATTTTGTCCAAATAAATTCTAATATATTAAAAACTCAGTTTCACCTATGAAATACAACAGCACCCAAAGATGAAATTTTACACTGGGGTATCGTCTCTACCAGCTGAGATGGTGGCTAAACTATCAAATGCTACACTGGAGTCACAGAATTATGAGGAATTAAAACATATCCTCATTGCAAATGAAACCAGAACTCCTAGAAAAGTTAATGTTGATGATGACATGTAGTGATGAGATTGTTTGTTTGTTTATTGTTTTTAACGGCATATCAACCCGTCTGGGGTTATGTCATGCCTAACAGTTAGGAAGTGATACATATCATGTATTTATATTTATACTTTTATGGTTTCTGATGTGAGCAAAAAACCTGCATTCCATGAATAAGTGTTTAACAGTCAAAGGTGTTTGATATGTTTCACATTGTGGTTTTTGTTCTTGTTTGAGTATATTGGAGTGCATTAGTCTTGTATGACCAATGTGTAATCGCGATACAATGTACCTTTCTAGACTTCCTTAAAGTTGGTCTCCAGCCTCCCAAAGTGGGTTTGATTAGGAAGAGTTTATTGTTGATGTTGTTATTCCAGTGTTGTTGCCATTTTGTATGAAGGAATCTATTAATTTTAGGTTTAAAATTAGTATATGGTATCTTGAAATTGTTGGGGATCAAATCTAGAGCCGATTTAGCTGCGGAGTCAACTCTTTCATTCCACCTCACTCCTATATGATATTGATGGGATGTTATCTGGGTAAGTGATGATATTGTGAGACAAATTTCTTCAGTTCCTCTGAATTCTTGAGATGAAGCTTGATTATTTTCTCCCCATGCAGCGAATAAGAATCATGGGCTAGATAAAATAAAAACTTGATCAGGTAACAAAAAATTCAATTACAATGACCAAATCAGCCCTTAGTCAGAAGAAACAGCCCTTAGTTAAGAAGAAGTTAGTTAGAAGTCAACCCAAGATAGCAGCCGGAGATGGTAGAAGGATCAGCAAGAAAGAAATAAGATCTCCTCACCAAGTAAGTCTAATCTGTCTGTCTCTGTCTCTCTCTAATATCTCTCTCTTTCTAATATCTCTCTCTATCACTGAAGAACTCTCTTCTCTCTGAAGTCTCACTCTCACACACCAATTGTGTGTGTGATGTCAATGTGGGTATGTAATAGTACCAGAATTTGGATTATCTAAATTATTTAAACTATTGTCCTCATCTTTATTGTTATATACACTGATGTGTCCTTTGGCCTTCTTCAGGTATTTCTTGTCAGATTCAGGAACCTTCTTGAAGAGTTCAAAGAGAAAGTTCCCAAATCCAACAAGAAATACCTGTAGAAGACCAGAGGCACATCAGGAACCTTCTTGAAGAGTTCAAAGAGAAAGTTCCCAATCCAACAGAAATACCTGTAGAAGACCAGAGGGCACATCAGGAACCTTCTTGAAGAGTTCAAAGAGAAAGTTCCCAAATCCAACAAGAAATACCTGTAGAAGACCAGAGGGCACATCAGGAACCTTCTTGAAGAGTTCAAAGAGAAAGTTCCCAAATCCAACAAGAAATACCTGTAGAAGACCAGAGGCACATCAGGAACCTTCTTGAAGAGTTCAAAGAGAAAGTTCCCAATCCAACAAGAAATACCTGTAGAAGACCAGAGGGCACATCAGGAACCTTCTTGAAGAGTTCAAAGTAGAAGACTTTTTCCCAAATCCAACAAGAAATACCTGTAGAAGACCAGAGGGCACATCAGGAACCTTCTTGAAGAGTTCAAAGAGAAAGTTCCCAAATCCAACAAGAAATACCTGTAGAAGACCAGAGGGCACATCAGGAACCTTCTTGAAGAGTTCAAAGAGAAGTTCCCAAATCCAACAAGAATACCTGTAGAAGACCAGAGGGCACATCAGGAACCTTCTTGAAGAGTTCAAAGAGAAAGTTCCCAAAATACCTGTAGAAGACCAGAGGGCACATCAGGAACAAGAGTTCAAAGAGAAAGTTCCCAATCCAACAAGAAATACCTGTAGAAGACCAGAGGCACATCAGGAACCTTCTGAAGAGTTCAGAGAAAGTTCCCAAATCCAACAAGAAATACCTGTAGAAGACCAGAGGGCACATCAGGAACCTTCTTGAAGAGTTCAAAGAGAAAGTTCCCAAATCCAACAAGAAATACCTGTAGAAGACCAGAGGGCACATCAGGAACCTTCTGAAGAGTTCAAAGAGAAAGTTCCCAAATCCAACAAGAAATACCTGTAGAAGACCAGAGGGCACATCAGGAACCTTCTTGAAGAGTTCAAAGAGAAAGTTCCCAAATCCAATACCTGTAGAAGACCAGAGGGCACATCAGGAACCTTCTTGAAGAGTTCAAAGAGAAAGTTCCCAAATCCAACAAGAAATACCTGTAGAAGACCAGAGGGCACATCAGGAACCTTCTTGAAGAGTTCAAAGAGAAAGTTCCCAAATCCAACAAGAAATACCTGTAGAAGACCAGAGGGCACATCAGGAACCTTCTTGAAGAGTTCAAAGAGAAAGTTCCCAAATCCAACAAGAAATACCTGTAGAAGACCAGAGGGCACATCAGCCGAAATGTTGTGTAGATAACAATAAAGATGTGGACAATAGTCTGAATAATACAAATAATACAAAAAATTTCTTCAGGCACAGCCGTCAACAATATCCATAGCAATTGCCTCACAAATGGATT
>CM042179.1:33784617-33789617 GCA_023376005.1 Doryteuthis pealeii | reverse complement strand
CCAGGCAAATACGAAAATAACCCCACAAGGGCATTCATCTATATGGAAAGAAACTTTGAAAAATAGATGTTTGTAAGCCTTTGTTTTTGTCAGTGTGTTGCAGCTTCTGTTTGAAGCCCTGAAGATGGTTTGCTGAACAAACCAAAATGTTATAACGTCGGCTAATAAAAAATATCATCCTTCTGAACACCTAGTTGTTTTTCCATTTTTTTATATACTTACATACCGTCAGATTCATTTCCATTTTTCCTGATATATATACATATATGTATATATTCATATTTATCTATCTATTCATATTTATCTATCTATTCATATTTATCTATCTGTTCATATCTATCTACATAGATAGATAGGCATGTTAGTAGCACAGGGATCTTTGTGATAAAGTGAGGAGCTGATGGTAGGTGTGGCGCTCCACCTCAGAGGCTAAAATAATCTCCTTGGTCTAGCACTAGTAAAAAGTAAAAAGATTCCCATGCTGTTTGGCTGAGACCGACATTAGGCCACCCCGCCGATGACTTTATACACACATATATATATATATATATATATATATATATATATATATATATATATATATACAGAATTAGAGAGATAGATAGATAGATAGATAGATAGATACAGAGAGAGATATGAACATACGTACATACATATGAACATAGATAGACACACACAAAATATATATATATATAAATATATATATATATATATATATATATATTTCTTCTTTTTTTTTCTTTTTTTTTTAGGCTGTTGACGCCGTAAGTTCAGGGAGTTGGCTTATCGTTTTTAGTGTTCTAACGTTAAATGTTGCCAGCTTGAGTGATTTTTTTACATCTAAGTAGGTTTGTATTGGGTTTGGGTTCCATGTCTGTCTTGGCTATGTCTTCATTAGAGAGTGTGTCTTGTTTGTCAGTGCTGAGAGTGATGTGATTTAGATGTGTGATGCATTTGGAGCTCCATAGGTAATTTATCGAACACTGGACCAGAGCTCGAGCAGAGCGCGTACTCTTTGTGATAGCAGGGTGCACAATGCTGCATAATTCTTTGACTTTGTGTATTGTCATGAATAGGTTCCATTGGGTCGAAGTCATGGATATCTATCGGTGGCTGTTTAGTTAACACATCAATGGGCACTAGTCTTAGAGATGAGGATCAGTAGTTATCTCACTGAACTGGTTGATCCTGGCCATTGACCCATTCAGGGTTCCTCCGCCCAGCATCTTGTGATATATGCCGTTGGCCAATTTAGGTTCTTCTGACGCATCTCACATCCACCATGCTGCTACCATGGTTTTGTTTTTACAAGCTGATGTGGCATGTGGATTTTTGCCAGAAGTAGAGGAAGGAGAGAGAGGATGGAAGAGAGAGAGAGACACACAGAGAGACAGAGAAAGATGAGGAGGAAGAAGGAGAAAAAAAAGGGGGGGGGGAAAGCAAGATATAAAGCTTTAACTTAGTATAAGTCCACATGTCCCCTCCTATATTATTGTTGGTAGATCATTTCCTTAATTTTCCTAAAATTGATGTGTGATGCATTTGGAGCTCCATAGCTTATTTATCGAACACTGGGCTGGAGCTCGAGCCTCAGCAGAATGCATACTTTTTGTGATAGTGGGAAGTACGATGCTGCATGATTCTTTGGCTTTTGGCACTGTCATGAATGGTTTCGGTCGGTCGAGGTCATCGATATCTGTCAGTAGCTGTTTAGTTATCTCATCAATAGTCTTGAAGATGAGGAGCAGTAGTTACCTGACTGAACTGATTCATCCTGACCATTGACCCATTGACGTATTTATCCTTGACAATTAAGAGTCTCTGATTCAGCGTGCTGAGTTCCCGGTTTCTATTTCTGTCAGAAGGAAATCGTAAGTATACATCGCAGATGAGACTTAATAAAGTTGAAACAGCTGTACGATGTTCTACGTAGGGCATGATATTTGCCGAGTTCGCTTGTCATGATTATTTTCAATAATTATCAAATTTTATACAATATATGCATTGTAATTGCCTTCAAGCAAAAAAATATAAATAATAGTAATAATATATATATATATATATATATATATATATAGTGATAATTTAGTTTCCTATATTTATAAATAAAGAGTTCAATATCATTGATAGAGCATATATATCTAAGTTATGTGAAAATAAAATGGAAATTAATCCGACAGTATGAATAAGATATAATGAAAAAACAAACGATGTTTACAACTGAAATAGGCTCATCAGAAGAGAAAGTGTGCAAACCGTTTCGGGGCCCAATTCTCTTGACGGTTTAAAAAGCAACACTCGGCCCATCCTCAACTAATTAGGTTCAACATACATATGAACATAGACAGAGAGATAATACATACACACACATACACACATATATATATGTATATATATATATATATATATATATATGGTGAGTCTAGTTCTACGTGTATATATCATATTTGTATATATGTTTTTTATATATGTCTATAATATATATTTTTAGGGGGATTTTGTGTGAAGCATGGATGTGAAATAAATGAGAAACTCTGTTAGATGCTATGTGTTAAGTTTCATTTTATTTCATTCATATTTCATAGGGGTGAACTTCCTTTATCAAGATTTTCTAGACTGGTTGATTAGTGCAGTTGTTGACGCTTTTATAGATTGGAATGTTGAAATATATTTTCATTCAATATTTCATAGGGGTGAACTTCCTTTATCAAGATTTTCTAGACTGGTTGATTAGTGCGGTTGTTGGGCTTTATAGATTGGAATGTTGAAATATATTTCATTCAATATTTCATAGGGGTGAACTTCTTTATCAAGATTTTCTAGACTGGTTTGATTAGTGCAGTTGTTGGCGCTTTTATAGATTGGAATGTTGAAATATATTTCATCAATATTTCATAGAGGTGAACTTCCTTTATCAAGATTTTCTAGACTGGTTGATTAGTGCGGTTGTTGACGCTTTTATAGATTGGAATGTTGAAATATATAATGAAATAACAACAAGGTGTTCAGAAGGATGATATTTCTAATTGGCTAACGTCATAACATTTTGGTTTGTTCAGCAAATCATCTTCAGGGTGTAAAACCCGAGTACATTTACGACCATTGTTGTGGTCGTCTTGGGCCAAAAGGGTACGTGTTCGTATCACTTCAGGGTATCACCAGTTGTAAAATTCAAAAGGTTATGACAAAGTCATAACTCGTTGGAACACAAAACAACTCCGACAAAGGTTGAAGGACAAAACATTTTATATAACAGCACAGAATTAACAAGGTACATAATACATAGAGGTGTACATAAACATACATACATAAGTAATATACAGTTACATGTAAAAAGGATAAACATAAAAGCAATAGACATGAGACTAAGAATTGTCCATGCTGTATAAATCACTTACAGTGACAAGTCCTGGCATTGAGGGCCGAAGCCCCAACGAGAAGGGGGTAGACCAGAGTCTAACCCATAGTCTCGTAGGTTGAACAGCAGGGAAAAAGAGGAAGAGACGTTCAAATCAGCCTTAAATATACAAGGCCCCTAGCGGGAACCAGCGAAACTAAACGGACAGACAACTCCCCAGGCAAATACGAAAATAACCCCACAAGGGCATTCATCTATATGGAAGAAACTTTGAAAAATAGATGTTTGTAAGCCTTTGTTTTTGTCAGTGTGTTGCAGCTTCTGTTTGAAGCCCTGAAGATGGTTTTGCTGAACAAACCAAAATGTTATAACGTCGGCTAATAAAAAATATCATCCTTCTGAACACCTAGTTGTTTTTCCATTTTTTTATATATTTACATACCGTCAGATTCATTTCCATTTTTCCTGAATATATATACATATATGTATATATTCATATTTATCTATCTATTCATATTTATTCTATCTATTTATCTATCTGTTCATATCTATCTACATAGATAGATAGGCATGTTAGTAGCACAGGGATCTTTGTGATAAAGTGAGGAGCTGATGGTAGGTGTGGCGCTCCACCTCAGAGGCTAAAATAATCTCCTTGGTCTAGCACTAGTAAAAAGTAAAAAGATTCCCATGCTGTTTGGCTGAGACCGACATTAGGCCACCCCGCGATGACTTTATACACACATATATATATATATATATATATATATATATATATATATATACAGAATTAGAGAATAGATAGATAGATAGATAGATAGATACAGAGAGAGATATGAACATACGTACATACATATGAACATAGATAGACACACACAAAATATATATATATATAAATATATATATATATATATATATTTCTTCTTTTTTTTTTCTTTTTTTTTTAGGCTGTTGACGCCGTAAGTTCAGGAGTTGGCTTATCGTTTTTAGTGTTCTAACGTTAAATGTTGCCAGCTTGAGTGATTTTTTTACATCTAAGTAGGTTTGTATTGGGTTTGGGTTCCATGTCTGTCTTGGCTATGTCTTCATTAGAGAGTGTGTCTTGTTTGTCAGTGCTGAGAGTGATGTGATTTAGATGTGTGATGCATTTGGAGCTCCCTAGGTAATTTATCGAACACTGGACCAGAGCTCGAGCAGAGCGCGTACTCTTTGTGATAGCAGGGTGCACAATGCTGCATAATTCTTTGACTTTGTGTATTGTCATGAATAGGTTCCATTGGGTCGAAGTCATGGATATCTATCGGTGGCTGTTTAGTTAACACATCAATGGGCACTAGTCTTAGAGATGAGGATCAGTAGTTATCTCACTGAACTGGTTGATCCTGGCCATTGACCCATTCAGGGTTCCTCCGCCCAGCATCTTGTGATATATGCCGTTGGCCAATTTAGGTTCTTCTGACGCATCTCACATCCACCATGCTGCTACCCATGGTTTTGTTTTTACAAGCTGATGTGGCATGTGGATTTTTGCCAGAAGTAGAGGAAGGAGAGAGAGGATGGAAGAGAGAGAGAGACACACAGAGAGACAGAGAAAGATGAGGAGGAAGAAGGAGAAAAAAAAGGGGGGGGGAAAGCAAGATAT
>CM042179.1:33749617-33774617 GCA_023376005.1 Doryteuthis pealeii | reverse complement strand
CAAACAGCCTTTTTCAGGATTTGTACTCATCCCATGGTGTCCATTTCTTGTGATGATAACCATTGCAGCACGTGATTTATAAAGTTGCTGTCTTATCAAATTTGCTGTCTTTTTAATAAAAAATATATAAAATGCCAAATTCAGTCTCTAATGACTTTAATTCTTAAATATTTTCTCTCCTCCTTCAGGACCTGTGTCTGAGGTGCCTTTAGCCAGTGAAACACAGAGAAGAATTAACAAGTGTGACCCCAGGGGGCCATTACCCCCAGGCAGCACATACCTCCTTGCCTGAGGCGCCCCCATTAGGAGAATGCTGAGGGGATCAAATGCATTTTTTGTGCTGTCATCCAATGAACTTTGGTTCATGTGTGGTCTCACATTAAATGGATCCTTCTGTCTGACCAGCATGGTGGGATGCGGGAAAATGACATATTTTTTCTCTTGTAGCTCTCACTACAAAAATAACAATAATCATATTCAATTTTTTTTTTTTGATATCACAAACAGGCATGAAGAGTTGCCGGTTTAAAATGATTGGGAACTTCTGTTTTAAGAGCCAAGGTATTGATAAAGTTCCCAATCATTTGAAACAGGTAACTCTTCATGCCTGGCAGCAATATCACTGTTTTAAGAGCCAAGGTATTGATAAAGTTCCCAATCATTTCAAACAGGTAACTCTTCATGCCTGGCAGCAATATCACTGTTTTAAGAGCCAAGGTATTGATAAAGTTCCCAATCATTTGAAACAGGTAACTCTTCATGCCTGGCAGCAATATCACTGTTTTAAGAGCCAAGGTATTGATAAAGTTCCCAATCATTTGAAATAGGTAACTCTTCATGCCTGGCAGCAATATCACTGTTTTAAGAGCCAAGGTATTGATAAAGTTCCCAATCATTTGAAATAGGTAACTCTTCATGCCTGGCAGCAATATCACTGTTTTAAGAGCCAAGGTATTGATAAATTTCCCAATCATTTGAAACAGGTAACTCTTCATGCCTGGCAGCAATATCACTGTTTTAAGAGCCAAGGTATTGATAAAGTTCCCAATCATTTGAAATAGGTAACTCTTCATGCCTGGCAGCAATATCACTGTTTTAAGAGCCAAGGTATTGATAAAGTTCCCAATCATTTGAAATAGGTAACTCTTCATGCCTGGCAGCAATATCACTGTTTTAAGAGCCAAGGTATTCATAAAGTTCCCAATCATTTGAAATAGGTAACTCTTCATGCCTGGCAGCAATATCACTGTTTTAAGAGCCAAGGTATTGATAAAGTTCCCAATCATTTGAAATAGGTAACTCTTCATGCCTGGCAGCAATATCACTGTTTTAAGAGCCAAGGTATTGATAAAGTTCCCAATCATTTGAAATAGGTAACTCTTCATGCCTGGCAGCAATATCACTGTTTTAAGAGCCAAGGTATTGATAAAGTTCCCAATCATTTCAAACAGGTAACTCTTCATGCCTGGCAGCAATATCACTGTTTTAAGAGCCAAGGTATTGATAAAGTTCCCAATCATTTCAAACACGTAACTCTTCATGCCTGGCAGCAATATCACTGTTTTAAGAGCCAAGGTATTGATAAAGTTCCAATCATTTCAAAAGTAACTCTTCATGCCTGGCAGCAATATCACTGTTTTAAGAACCAAGGTATTGAGAAAGTTCCAATCATTTCAAACAGTAACTCTTCATGCCTGGCAGCAATATCACTGTTTTAAGAGCCAAGGTATTGATAAAGTTCCCAATCATTTCAAACAGGTAACTCTTCATGCTGGCAGCAATATCACTGTTTTAAGAGCCAAGGTATTGATAAAGTTCCCAATCATTTGAAATAGGTAACTCTTCATGCCTGGCAGCAATATCACTGTTTTAAGAGCCAAGGTATTGATAAAGTTCCCAATCATTTGAAAGGGTAACTCTTCATGCCTGGCAGCAATATCACTGTTTTAAGAGCCAAGGTATTGATAAAGTTCCCAAAGGTAACTCTTCATGCCTGGCAGCAATCACTGTTTAAGAGCCAAGGTATTGGGTTCCAATCATTTGAAATAGGTAACTCTTCATGCCTGGCAGCAATATCACTGTTTTAAGAGCCAAGGTATTGATAAAGTTCCCAATCATTTGAAATAGGTAACTCTTCATGCCTGGCAGCAATATCACTGTTTTAAGAACCAAGGTATTGATAAAGTTCCAATCATTTGAAATAGGTAACTCTTCATGCCTGGCAGCAATATCACTGTTTTAAGAACCAAGGTATTGATAAAGTTCCAATCATTTGAAATAGGTAACTCTTCATGCCTGGCAGCAATATCACTGTTTTAAGAGCCAAGGTATTGATAAAGTTCCCAATCATTTGAAATAGGTAACTCTTCATGCCTGGCAGCAATATCACTGTTTTAAGAACCAAGGTATTGATAAAGTTCCCAATCATTTGAAATAGGTAACTCTTCATGCCTGGCAGCAATATCACTGTTTTAAGAACCAAGGTATTGATAAAGTTCCCAATCATTTGAAATAGGTAACTCTTCATGCCTGGCAGCAATATCACTGTTTTAAGAGCCAAGGTATTGATAAAGTTCCCAATCATTTGAAATAGGTAACTCTTCATGCCTGGCAGCAATATCACTGTTTTAAGAGCCAAGGTATTGATAAAGTTCCCAATCATTTGAAACAGGTAACTCTTCATGCCTGGCAGCAATATCACTGTTTTAAGAGCCAAGGTATTGATAAAGTTCCCAATCATTTGAAATAGGTAACTCTTCATGCCTGGCAGCAATATCACTGTTTTAAGAGCCAAGGTATTGATAAAGTTCCCAATCATTTGAAATAGGTAACTCTTCATGCCTGGCAGCAATATCACTGTTTTAAGAGCCAAGGTATTGATAAAGTTCCCAATCATTTGAAATAGGTAACTCTTCATGCCTGGCAGCAATATCACTGTTTTAAGAGCCAAGGTATTGATAAAGTTCCCAATCATTTGAAATAGGTAACTCTTCATGCCTGGCAGCAATATCACTGTTTTAAGAGCCAAGGTATTGATAAAGTTCCCAATCATTTGAAATAGGTAACTCTTCATGCCTGGCAGCAATATCACTGTTTTAAGAGCCAAGGTATTGATAAAGTTCCCAATCATTTGAAACAGGTAACTCTTCATGCCTGGCAGCAATATCACTGTTTTAAGAGCCAAGGTATTGATAAAGTTCCCAATCATTTGAAATAGGTAACTCTTCATGCCTGGCAGCAATATCACTGTTTTAAGAACCAAGGTATTGATAAAGTTCCCAATCATTTGAAATAGGTAACTCTTCATGCCTGGAAGCAATATCACTGTTTTAAGAACCAAGGTATTGATAAAGTTCCCAATCATTTGAAATAGGTAACTCTTCATGCCTGGCAGCAATATCACTGTTTTAAGAGCCAAGGTATTGATAAAGTTCCCAATCATTTGAAATAGGTAACTCTTCATGCCTGGCAGCAATATCACTGTTTTAAGAGCCAAGGTATTGATAAAGTTCCCAATCATTTGAAATAGGTAACTCTTCATGCCTGGCAGCAATATCACTGTTTTAAGAGCCAAGGTATTGATAAAGTTCCCAATCATTTGAAATAGGTAACTCTTCATGCCTGGCAGCAATATCACTGTTTTAAGAGCCAAGGTATTGATAAAGTTCCCAATCATTTGAAATAGGTAACTCTTCATGCCTGGCAGCAATATCACTGTTTTAAGAAGCCAAGGTATTGATAAAGTTCCCAATCATTTGAAATAGGTAACTCTTCATGCCTGGCAGCAATATCACTGTTTTAAGAGCCAAGGTATTGATAAAGTTCCCAATCATTTGAAATAGGTAACTCTTCATGCCTGGCAGCAATATCACTGTTTTAAGAGCCAAGGTATTGATAAAGTTCCCAATCATTTCAAACAGGTAACTCTTCATGCCTGGCAGCAATATCACTGTTTTAAGAGCCAAGGTATTGATAAAGTTCCCAATCATTTGAAACAGGTAACTCTTCATGCCTGGCAGCAATATCACTGTTTTAAGAACCAAGGTATTGAGAAAGTTCCCAATCATTTCAAACAGGTAACTCTTCATGCCTGGCAGCAATATCACTGTTTTAAGAGCCAAGGTATTGATAAAGTTCCCAATCATTTCAAACAGGTAACTCTTCATGCCTGGCAGCAATATCACTGTTTTAAGAGCCAAGGTATTGATAAAGTTCCCAATCATTTGAAATAGGTAACTCTTCATGCCTGGCAGCAATATCACTGTTTTAAGAGCCAAGGTATTGATAAAGTTCCCAATCATTTGAAATAGGTAACTCTTCATGCCTGGCAGCAATATCACTGTTTTAAGAGCCAAGGTATTGATAAAGTTCCCAATCATTTGAAATAGGTAACTCTTCATGCCTGGCAGCAATATCACTGTTTTAAGAGCCAAGGTATTGATAAAGTTCCCAATCATTTGAAACAGGTAACTCTTCATGCCTGGCAGCAATATCACTGTTTTAAGAGCCAAGGTATTGATAAGTTCCCAATCATTTGAAATAGGTAACTCTTCATGCCTGGCAGCAATATCACTGTTTTAAGAGCCAAGGTATTGATAAAGTTCCCAATCATTTGAAATAGGTAACTCTTCATGCCTGGCAGCAATATCACTGTTTTAAGAACCAAGGTATTGATAAAGTTCCCAATCATTTGAAATAGGTAACTCTTCATGCCTGGCAGCAATATCACTGTTTTAAGAACCAAGGTATTGATAAAGTTCCCAATCATTTGAAATAGGTAACTCTTCATGCCTGGCAGCAATATCACTGTTTTAAGAGCCAAGGTATTGATAAAGTTCCCAATCATTTGAAATAGGTAACTCTTCATGCCTGGCAGCAATATCACTGTTTTAAGAGCCAAGGTATTGATAAAGTTCCCAATCATTTGAAATAGGTAACTCTTCATGCCTGGCAGCAATATCACTGTTTTAAGAGCCAAGGTATTGATAAAGTTCCCAATCATTTGAAATAGGTAACTCTTCATGCCTGGCAGCAATATCACTGTTTTAAGAACCAAGGTATTGATAAAGTTCCCAATCATTTGAAAAGGTAACTCTTCATGCCTGGCAGCAATATCACTGTTTTAAGAACCAAGGTATTGATAAAGTTCCCAATCATTTGAAATAGGTAACTCTTCATGCCTGGCAGCAATATCACTGTTTTAAGAGCCAAGGTATTGATAAAGTTCCCAATCATTTGAAATAGGTAACTCTTCATGCCTGGCAGCAATATCACTGTTTTAAGAGCCAAGGTATTGATAAAGTTCCCAATCATTTGAAATAGGTAACTCTTCATGCCTGGCAGCAATATCACTGTTTTAAGAGCCAAGGTATTGATAAAGTTCCCAATCATTTGAAATAGGTAACTCTTCATGCCTGGCAGCAATATCACTGTTTTAAGAGCCAAGGTATTGATAAAGTTCCCAATCATTTGAAACAGGTAACTCTTCATGCCTGGCAGCAATATCACTGTTTTAAGAGCCAAGGTATTGATAAAGTTCCCAATCATTTGAAACAGGTAACTCTTCATGCCTGGCAGCAATATCACTGTTTTAAGAGCCAAGGTATTGATAAAGTTCCCAATCATTTGAAATAGGTAACTCTTCATGCCTGGCAGCAATATCACTGTTTTAAGAGCCAAGGTATTGATAAAGTTCCCAATCATTTGAAACAGGTAACTCTTCATGCCTGGCAGCAATATCACTGTTTTAAGAGCCAAGGTATTGATAAAGTTCCCAATCATTTGAAATAGGTAACTCTTCATGCCTGGCAGCAATATCACTGTTTTAAGAACCAAGGTATTGATAAAGTTCCCAATCATTTGAAATAGGTAACTCTTCATGCCTGGCAGCAATATCACTGTTTTAAGAGCCAAGGTATTGATAAAGTTCCCAATCATTTGAAATAGGTAACTCTTCATGCCTGGCAGCAATATCACTGTTTTAAGAGCCAAGGTATTGATAAAGTTCCCAATCATTTGAAATAGGTAACTCTTCATGCCTGGCAGCAATATCACTGTTTTAAGAGCCAAGGTATTGATAAAGTTCCCAATCATTTGAAATAGGTAACTCTTCATGCCTGGCAGCAATATCACTGTTTTAAGAACCAAGGTATTGATAAAGTTCCCAATCATTTGAAATAGGTAACTCTTCATGCCTGGCAGCAATATCACTGTTTTAAGAACCAAGGTATTGATAAAGTTCCCAATCATTTGAAATAGGTAACTCTTCATGCCTGGCAGCAATATCACTGTTTTAAGAGCCAAGGTATTGATAAAGTTCCCAATCATTTGAAACAGGTAACTCTTCATGCCTGGCAGCAATATCACTGTTTTAAGAACCAAGGTATTGATAAAGTTCCCAATCATTTGAAATAGGTAACTCTTCATGCCTGGCAGCAATATCACTGTTTTAAGAGCCAAGGTATTGATAAAGTTCCCAATCATTTGAAATAGGTAACTCTTCATGCCTGGCAGCAATATCACTGTTTTAAGAGCCAAGGTATTGATAAAGTTCCCAATCATTTGAAATAGGTAACTCTTCATGCCTGGCAGCAATATCACTGTTTTAAGAACCAAGGTATTGATAAAGTTCCCAATCATTTGAAATAGGTAACTCTTCATGCCTGGCAGCAATATCACTGTTTTAAGAGCCAAGGTATTGATAAAGTTCCCAATCATTTGAAATAGGTAACTCTTCATGCCTGGCAGCAATATCACTGTTTTAAGAACCAAGGTATTGATAAAGTTCCCAATCATTTGAAATAGGTAACTCTTCATGCCTGGCAGCAATATCACTGTTTTAAGAGCCAAGGTATTGATAAAGTTCCCAATCATTTGAAATAGGTAACTCTTCATGCCTGGCAGCAATATCACTGTTTTAAGAGCCAAGGTATTGATAAAGTTCCCAATCATTTGAAACAGGTAACTCTTCATGCCTGGCAGCAATATCACTGTTTTAAGAGCCAAGGTATTGATAAAGTTCCCAATCATTTGAAATAGGTAACTCTTCATGCCTGGCAGCAATATCACTGTTTTAAGAGCCAAGGTATTGATAAAGTTCCCAATCATTTGAAAGGTAACTCTTCATGCCTGGCAGCAATATCACTGTTTTAAGAACCAAGGTATTGATAAAGTTCCCAATCATTTGAAATAGGTAACTCTTCATGCCTGGCAGCAATATCACTGTTTTAAGAGCCAAGGTATTGATAAAGTTCCCAATCATTTGAAATAGGTAACTCTTCATGCCTGGCAGCAATATCACTGTTTTAAGAGCCAAGGTATTGATAAAGTTCCCAATCATTTGAAATAGGTAACTCTTCATGCCTGGCAGCAATATCACTGTTTTAAGAGCCAAGGTATTGATAAAGTTCCCAATCATTTGAAATAGGTAACTCTTCATGCCTGGCAGCAATATCACTGTTTTAAGAACCAAGGTATTGATAAAGTTCCCAATCATTTGAAAAGGTAACTCTTCATGCCTGGCAGCAATATCACTGTTTTAAGAGCCAAGGTATTGATAAAGTTCCCAATCATTTGAAATAGGTAACTCTTCATGCCTGGCAGCAATATCACTGTTTAAGAGCCAAGGTATTGATAAAGTTCCCAATCATTTGAAATAGGTAACTCTTCATGCCTGGCAGCAATATCACTGTTTTAAGAACCAAGGTATTGATAAAGTTCCCAATCATTTGAAATAGGTAACTCTTCATGCCTGGCAGCAATATCACTGTTTTAAAGAGCCAAGGTATTGATAAAGTTCCCAATCATTTGAAATAGGTAACTCTTCATGCCTGGCAGCAATATCACTGTTTTAAGAGCCAAGGTATTGATAAAGTTCCCAATCATTTGAAATAGGTAACTCTTCATGCCTGGCAGCAATATAACTGTTTTAAGAGCCAAGGTATTGATAAAGTTCCCAATCATTTGAAATAGGTAACTCTTCATGCCTGGCAGCAATATCACTGTTTTAAGAGCCAAGGTATTGATAAAGTTCCCAATCATTTCAAACAGGTAACTCTCATGCCTGGCAGCAATATCACTGTTTTAAGAGCCAAGGTATTGATAAAGTTCCCAATCATTTGAAACAGGTAACTCTTCATGCCTGGCAGCAATATCACTGTTTTAAGAGCCAAGGTATTGATAAAGTTCCCAATCATTTGAAATAGGTAACTCTTCATGCCTGGCAGCAATATCACTGTTTTAAGAGCCAAGGTATTGATAAAGTTCCCAATCATTTGAAACAGGTAACTCTTCATGCCTGGCAGCAATATCACTGTTTTAAGAGCCAAGGTATTGATAAAGTTCCCAATCATTTGAAATAGGTAACTCTTCATGCCTGGCAGCAATATCACTGTTTTAAGAGCCAAGGTATTGATAAAGTTCCCAATCATTTGAAACAGGTAACTCTTCATGCCTGGCAGCAATATCACTGTTTTAAGAGCCAAGGTATTGATAAAGTTCCCAATCATTTGAAAGGTAACTCTTCATGCCTGGCAGCAATATCACTGTTTTAAGAGCCAAGGTATTGATAAAGTTCCCAATCATTTGAAATAGGTAACTCTTCATGCCTGGCAGCAATATCACTGTTTTAAGAGCCAAGGTATTGATAAAGTTCCCAATCATTTGAAATAGGTAACTCTTCATGCCTGGCAGCAATATCACTGTTTTAAGAGCCAAGGTATTGATAAAGTTCCCAATCATTTGAAACAGGTAACTCTTCATGCCTGGCAGCAATATCACTGTTTTAAGAACCAAGGTATTGATAAAGTTCCCAATCATTTGAAATAGGTAACTCTTCATGCCTGGCAGCAATATCACTGTTTTAAGAGCCAAGGTATTGATAAAGTTCCCAATCATTTGAAACAGGTAACTCTTCATGCCTGGCAGCAATATCACTGTTTTAAGACCAAGGTATTGATAAAGTTCCCAATCATTTGAAAAGGTAACTCTTCATGCCTGGCAGCAATATCACTGTTTTAAGAGCCAAGGTATTGATAAAGTTCCCAATCAGGTAACTCTTCATGCCTGCAGCAATATCACTGTTTTAAGTATTGATAAAGTTCAATCATTTGAAATAGGTAACTCTGCCTGGCAGCAATATCACTGTTTTAAGAGCCAAGGTATTGATAAAGTTCCCAATCATTTGAAATAGGTAACTCTTCATGCCTGGCAGCAATATCACTGTTTTAAGAGCCAAGGTATTGATAAAGTTCCCAATCATTTGAAATAGGTAACTCTTCATGCCTGGCAGCAATATCACTGTTTTAAGAGCCAAGGTATTGATAAAGTTCCCAATCATTTGAAATAGGTAACTCTTCATGCCTGGCAGCAATATCACTGTTTTAAGAGCCAAGGTATTGATAAAGTTCCCAATCATTTGAAATAGGTAACCCTTCATGCCTGGCAGCAATATCACTGTTTAAGAGCCAAGGTATTGAGAAAGTTCCCAATCATTTGAAATAGGTAACTCTTCATGCCTGGCAGCAATATCACTGTTTTAAGAGCCAAGGTATTGATAAAGTTCCCCAATATCACTGTTCATGACTGGCAGCAATATCATTGTTTTAAGAGCCAATGTATTGATAAAGTGATTATACTCTTTCTGCCAGGCATGAAGAGTTACCTGTTTGAAATGATTGGGAACTTTATCAATACCTTGGCTCTTAAAACAGTGATATTGCTGCCAGGCATGAAGAGTTACCTGTTTGAAATGATTGGGAACTTTATCAATACCTTGGCTCTTAAAACAGTGATATTACTGCAAGGCATGAAGAGTTGCCAGTTTAAAATGATTGGGAACGTTATCAATACCGTGGCTCTTAAAACAGTGATATTGCTGCCAGGCATGAAGAGTTACCTATTTCAAATGATTGGGAACTTTATCAATACCTTGGCTCTTAAAACAGTGATATTGCTGCAAGGCATGAAGAGTTGCCAGTTTAAAAATGATTGGGAACGTTATCAATACCATGGCTCTTAAAACAGTGATATTGCTGCCAGGCATGAAGAGTTACCTATTTCAAATGATTGGGAACTTTATCAATACCTTGGTTCTTAAAACAGTGATATTGCTGCAAGGCATGAAGAGTTGCCAGTTTAAAATGATTGGGAACGTTATCAATACCTTGGCTCTTAAAACAGTTATATTGCTGCCAGGCATGAAGAGTTACCTATTTCAAATGATTGGAACTTTATCAATACCTTGGCTCTTAAAACAGTGATATTGCTGCCAGGCATGAAGAGTTACCTATTTCAAATGATTGGGAACTTTATCAATACCTTGGCTCTTAAAACAGTGATATTGCTGCCAGGCATGAAGAGTTACCTATTTCAAATGATTGGGAACTTTATCAATACCTTGGCTCTTAAAACAGTGATATTGCTGCCAGGCATGAAGAGTTACCTATTTCAAATGATTGGAACTTTATCAATACCTTGGCTCTTAAAACAGTGATATTGCTGCCAGGCATGAAGAGTTACCTGTTTGAAATGATTGGGAACTTTATTAATACCTTGGCTCTTAAAACAGTGATATTGCTGCCAGGCATGAAGAGTTACCTATTTCAAATGATTGGGAACTTTATCAATACCTTGGCTCTTAAAACAGTGATATTGCTGCCAGGCATGAAGAGTTACCTGTTTGAAATGATTGGAACTTTATCAATACCTTGGCTCTTAAAACAGTGATATTGCTGCCAGGCATGAAGAGTTACCTATTTCAAATGATTGGGAACTTTATCAATACCTTGGCTCTTAAAACAGTGATATTGCTGCCAGGCATGAAGAGTTACCTATTTCAAATGATTGGGAACTTTATCAATACCTTGGCTCTTAAAACAGTGATATTGCTGCCAGGCATGAAGAGTTACCTGTTTGAAATGATTGGGAACTTTCAATACCTTGGCTCTTAAAACAGTGATATTGCTGCCAGCATGAAGAGTTACCTATTTCAAATGATTGGGAACTTTATCAATACCTTGGCTCTTAAAACAGTGATATTGCTGCCAGGCATGAAGAGTTACTGTTGGAAATGATTGGGAACTTTCTCAATACCTTGGCTCTTAAAACAGTGATATTGCTGCCAGGCATGAAGAGTTACCTATTTCAAATGATTGGGAACTTTATCAATACCTTGGCTCTTAAAACAGTGATATTGCTGCCAGGCATGAAGAGTTACCTATTTCAAATGATTGGGAACTTTATCATACCTTGGCTCTTAAAACAGTGATATTGCTGCCAGGCATGAAGAGTTACCTATTTCAAATGATTGGGAACTTATCAATACCTTGGCTCTTAAAACAGTGATATTGCTGCCAGGCATGAAGAGTTACCTGTTTGAAATGATTGGGAACTTTATCAATACCTTGGCTCTTAAAACAGTGATATTGCTGCCAGGCATGAAGAGTTACCTATTTCAAATGATTGGGAACTTTATCAATACCTTGGCTCTTAAAACAGTGATATTGCTGCAAGGCATGAAGAGTTGCCCAGTTTTAAAAATGATTGCAAACTTTCAATCTCTCCTTNCGAGAGATATGAAGAGTTACCTGTTTGAAATGATTGGGAACTTTATCAATACTTGGCTCTTAAAACAGTGATATTGCTGCCAGGCATGAAGAGTTACCTGTTTAAATGATTGGGAACTTTTCAATACCTTGGCTCTTAAAACAGTGATATTGCTGCCAGGCATGAAGAGTTACCTTTTCAAATGATTGGGAACTTTTCAATACCTTGGTTCTTAAAACAGTGATATTGCTGCCAGGCATGAAGAGTTACCTGTTTAAATGATTGGGAACTTTATCAATACCTTGGTCTTAAAACAGTGATATTGCTGCCAGGCATGAAGAGTTACCTGTTTAAATGATTGGGAACTTCTAATACCTTGGCTCTTAAAACAGTGATATTGCTGCCAGGCATGAAGAGTTACCTATTTCAAAATTGATGGGAGACACTTTATCAATACCTTGGCTTCTTAAAACAGTGATATTGCTGCCAGGCATGAAGAGTTACCTGTTTCAAATGATTGGAACTTTATCAATACCTGGCTCTTAAACAGTGATATTGCTGCCAGGCATGAAGAGTTACCTGTTTCAAATGATTGGGAACTTTATCAATACCTTGGCTCTTAAAACAGTGATATTGCTGCAGGCATGAAGAGTTACCAAATGATTGGGAACTTTATCAATACCTTGGCTCTTAAACAGTGATATTGCTGCCAGGCATGAAGAGTTACCTGTTTGAAATGATTGGGAACTTTATCAATACCTTGGCTCTTAAAACAGTGATATTGCTGCCAGGCATGAAGAGTTACCTATTTCAAATGATTGGGAACTTATCAATACCTTGGTTCTTAAAACAGTGATATTGCTGCCAGGCATGAAGAGTTACCTGTTTGAAATGATTGGGAACTTTATCAATACCTTGGCTCTTAAAACAGTGATATTGCTGCCAGGCATGAAGAGTTACCTGTTTCAAATGATTGGGAACTTTATCAATACCTTGGCTCTTAAAACAGTGATATTGCTGCCAGGCATGAAGAGTTACCTGTTTCAAATGATTGGGAACTTTATCAATACCTTGGCTCTTAAAACAGTGATATTGCTGCCAGGCATGAAGAGTTACCTGTTTGAAATGATTGGGAACTTTATCAATACCTTGGCTCTTAAAACAGTGATATTGCTGCCAGGCATGAAGAGTTACCTGTTTGAAATGATTGGGAACTTTATCAATACCTTGGCTCTTAAAACAGTGATATTGCTGCCAGGCATGAAGAGTTACCTATTTCAAATGATTGGGAACTTTATCAATACCTTGGTTCTTAAAACAGTGATATTGCTGCCAGGCATGAAGAGTTACCTGTTTGAAATGATTGGGAACTTTATCAATACCTTGGCTCTTAAAACAGTGATATTGCTGCCAGGCATGAAGAGTTACCTGTTTCAAATGATTGGGAACTTTATCAATACCTTGGCTCTTAAAACAGTGATATTGCTGCCAGGCATGAAGAGTTACCTGTTTGAAATGATTGGGAACTTTCTCAATACCTTGGTTCTTAAAACAGTGATATTGCTGCCAGGCATGAAGAGTTACCTGTTTCAAATGATTGGGAACTTTATCAATACCTTGGCTCTTAAAACAGTGATATTGCTGCCAGGCATGATGAGTTACCTGTTTCAAATGATTGGAACTTTATCAATACCTTGGCTCTTAAAACAGTGATATTGCTGCCAGGCATGAAGAGTTACCTGTTTCAAATGATTGGGAACTTTATCAATACCTTGGCTCTTAAAACAGTGATATTGCTGCCAGGCATGAAGAGTTACCTATTTCAAATGATTGGGAACTTTCTCAATACCTTGGTTCTTAAAACAGTGATATTGCTGCCAGGCATGAAGAGTTACCTGTTTGAAATGATTGGGAACTTTATCAATACCTTGGCTCTTAAAACAGTGATATTGCTGCCAGGCATGAAGAGTTACCTGTTTGAAATGATTGGGAACTTTCTCAATACCTTGGCTCTTAAAACAGTGATATTGCTGCCAGGCATGAAGAGTTACCTATTTCAAATGATTGGGAACTTTATCAATACCTTGGCTCTTAAACAGTGATATTGCTGCCAGGCATGAAGAGTTACCTATTTCAAATGATTGGGAACTTTATCAATACCTTGGTTCTTAAAACAGTGATATTGCTGCCAGGCATGAAGAGTTACCTGTTTGAAATGATTGGGAACTTTATCAATACCTTGGCTCTTAAAACAGTGATATTGCTGCCAGGCATGAAGAGTTACCTGTTTGAAATGATTGGGAACTTTCTCAATACCTTGGCTCTTAAAACAGTGATATTGCTGCCAGGCATGAAGAGTTACCTATTTCAAATGATTGGGAACTTTCTCAATACCTTGGTTCTTAAAACAGTGATATTGCTGCCAGGCATGAAGAGTTACCTGTTTGAAATGATTGGGAACTTTATCAATACCTTGGCTCTTAAAACAGTGATATTGCTGCCAGGCATGAAGAGTTACCTGTTTCAAATGATTGGGAACTTTATCAATACCTTGGCTCTTAAAACAGTGATATTGCTGCCAGGCATGAAGAGTTACCTGTTTCAAATGATTGGGAACTTTATCAATACCTTGGCTCTTAAAACAGTGATATTGCTGCCAGGCATGAAGAGTTACCTGTTTGAAATGATTGGGAACTTTATCAATACCTTGGCTCTTAAAACAGTGATATTGCTGCCAGGCATGAAGAGTTACCTGTTTGAAATGATTGGGAACTTTATCAATACCTTGGCTCTTAAAACAGTGATATTGCTGCCAGGCATGAAGAGTTACCTATTTCAAATGATTGGGAACTTTATCAATACCTTGGTCTTAAAACAGTGATATTGCTGCCAGGCATGAAGAGTTACCTGTTTGAAATGATTGGGAACTTTATCAATACCTTGGCTCTTAAAACAGTGATATTGCTGCCAGGCATGAAGAGTTACCTGTTTGAAATGATTGGGAACTTTATCAATACCTTGGCTCTTAAAACAGTGATATTGCTGCCAGGCATGAAGAGTTACCTGTTTGAAATGATTGGGAACTTTATCAATACCTTGGCTCTTAAAACAGTGATATTGCTGCCAGGCATGAAGAGTTACCTATTTCAAATGATTGGGAACTTTATCAATACCTTGGCTCTTAAAACAGTGATATTGCTGCCAGGCATGAAGAGTTACCTGTTTCAAATGATTGGGAACTTTATCAATACCTTGGCTCTTAAAACAGTGATATTGCTGCCAGGCATGAAGAGTTACCTGTTTGAAATGATTGGGAACTTTATCAATACCTTGGCTCTTAAAACAGTGATATTGCTGCCAGGCATGAAGAGTTACCTATTTCAAATGATTGGGAACTTTATCAATACCTTGGTTCTTAAAACAGTGATATTGCTGCCAGGCATGAAGAGTTACCTGTTTGAAATGATTGGGAACTTTATCAATACCTTGGCTCTTAAAACAGTGATATTGCTGCCAGGCATGAAGAGTTACCTGTTTGAAATGATTGGGAACTTTATCAATACCTTGGCTCTTAAAACAGTGATATTGCTGCCAGGCATGAAGAGTTACCTGTTTGAAATGATTGGGAACTTTATCAATACCTTGGCTCTTAAAACAGTGATATTGCTGCCAGGCATGAAGAGTTACCTATTTCAAATGATTGGGAACTTTATCAATACCTTGGCTCTTAAAACAGTGATATTGCTGCCAGGCATGAAGAGTTACCTGTTTCAAATGATTGGGAACTTTATCAATACCTTGGCTCTTAAAACAGTGATATTGCTGCCAGGCATGAAGAGTTACCTGTTTGAAATGATTGGGAACTTTATCAATACCTTGGCTCTTAAAACAGTGATATTGCTGCCAGGCATGAAGAGTTACCTATTTCAAATGATTGGGAACTTTATCAATACCTTGGCTCTTAAAACAGTGATATTGCTGCCAGGCATGAAGAGTTACCTGTTTCAAATGATTGGGAACTTTATCAATACCTTGGCTCTTAAAACAGTGATATTGCTGCCAGGCATGAAGAGTTACCTGTTTGAAATGATTGGGAACTTTATCAATACCTTGGCTCTTAAAACAGTGATATTGCTGCCAGGCATGAAGAGTTACCTATTTCAAATGATTGGGAACCTTGGTTCTTAAAACAGTGATATTGCTGCCAGGCATGAAGAGTTACCTGTTTGAAATGATTGGGAACTTTATCAATACCTTGGCTCTTAAAACAGTGATATTGCTGCCAGGCATGAAGAGTTACCTGTTTCAAATGATTGGGAACTTTATCAATACCTTGGCTCTTAAAACAGTGATATTGCTGCCAGGCATGAAGAGTTACCTGTTTCAAATGATTGGGAACTTTATCAATACCTTGGCTCTTAAAACAGTGATATTGCTGCCAGGCATGAAGAGTTACCTGTTTGAAATGATTGGGAACTTTATCAATACCTTGGCTCTTAAAACAGTGATATTGCTGCCAGGCATGAAGAGTTACCTGTTTGAAATGATTGGAACTTTATCAATACCTTGGCTCTTAAAACAGTGATATTGCTGCCAGGCATGAAGAGTTACCTATTTCAAATGATTGGGAACTTTATCAATACCTTGGTTCTTAAAACAGTGATATTGCTGCCAGGCATGAAGAGTTACCTGTTTGAAATGATTGGGAACTTTATCAATACCTTGGCTCTTAAAACAGTGATATTGCTGCCAGGCATGAAGAGTTACCTGTTTGAAATGATTGGGAACTTTATCAATACCTTGGCTCTTAAAACAGTGATATTGCTGCCAGGCATGAAGAGTTACCTGTTTGAAATGATTGGGAACTTTATCAATACCTTGGCTTCTTAAAACAGTGATATTGCTGCCAGGCATGAAGAGTTACCTGTTTCAAATGATTGGGAACTTTATCAATACCTTGGCTCTTAAAACAGTGATATTGCTGCCAGGCATGAAGAGTTACCTGTTTCAAATGATTGGAACTTTATCAATACCTTGGCTCTTAAAACAGTGATATTGCTGCCAGGCATGAAGAGTTACCTGTTTCAAATGATTGGGAACTTTATCAATACCTTGGCTCTTAAAACAGTGATATTGCTGCCAGGCATGAAGAGTTACCTATTTCAAATGATTGGGAACTTTCTCAATACCTTGGTTCTTAAAACAGTGATATTGCTGCCAGGCATGAAGAGTTACCTATTTCAAATGATTGGGAACTTTATCAATACCTTGGCTCTTAAAACAGTGATATTGCTGCCAGGCATGAAGAGTTACCTATTTCAAATGATTGGGAACTTTATCAATACCTTGGTTCTTAAAACAGTGATATTGCTGCCAGGCATGAAGAGTTACCTGTTTGAAATGATTGGGAACTTTATCAATACCTTGGCTCTTAAAACAGTGATATTGCTGCCAGGCATGAAGAGTTACCTGTTTGAAAATGATTGGGAACTTTCTCAATACCTTGGCTCTTAAAACAGTGATATTGCTGCCAGGCATGAAGAGTTACCTATTTCAAATGATTGGGAACTTTATCAATACCTTGGTTCTTAAAACAGTGATATTGCTGCCAGGCATGAAGAGTTACCTGTTTGAAATGATTGGGAACTTTATCAATACCTTGGCTCTTAAAACAGTGATATTGCTGCCAGGCATGAAGAGTTACCTGTTTCAAATGATTGGGAACTTTATCAATACCTTGGCTCTTAAAACAGTGATATTGCTGCCAGGCATGAAGAGTTACCTGTTTCAAATGATTGGGAACTTTATCAATACCTTGGCTCTTAAAACAGTGATATTGCTGCCAGGCATGAAGAGTTACCTGTTTGAAATGATTGGAACTTTATCAATACCTTGGCTCTTAAAACAGTGATATTGCTGCCAGGCATGAAGAGTTACCTGTTTCAAATGATTGGGAACTTTATCAATACCTTGGCTCTTAAAACAGTGATATTGCTGCCAGGCATGAAGAGTTACCTATTTCAAATGATTGGGAACTTTATCAATACCTTGGTTCTTAAAACAGTGATATTGCTGCCAGGCATGAAGAGTTACCTGTTTGAAATGATTGGGAACTTTATCAATACCTTGGCTCTTAAAACAGTGATATTGCTGCCAGGCATGAAGAGTTACCTGTTTGAAATGATTGGGAACTTTATCAATACCTTGGCTCTTAAAACAGTGATATTGCTGCCAGGCATGAAGAGTTACCTGTTTGAAATGATTGGGAACTTTATCAATACCTTGGCTCTTAAAACAGTGATATTGCTGCCAGGCATGAAGAGTTACCTATTTCAAATGATTGGGAACTTTATCAATACCTTGGCTCTTAAAACAGTGATATTGCTGCCAGGCATGAAGAGTTACCTGTTTCAAATGATTGGGAACTTTATCAATACCTTGGCTCTTAAAACAGTGATATTGCTGCCAGGCATGAAGAGTTACCTGTTTGAAATGATTGGGAACTTTATCAATACCTTGGCTCTTAAAACAGTGATATTGCTGCCAGGCATGAAGAGTTACCTATTTCAAATGATTGGGAACTTTATCAATACCTTGGCTCTTAAAACAGTGATATTGCTGCCAGGCATGAAGAGTTACCTGTTTCAAATGATTGGGAACTTTATCAATACCTTGGCTCTTAAAACAGTGATATTGCTGCCAGGCATGAAGAGTTACCTGTTTGAAATGATTGGGAACTTTATCAATACCTTGGCTCTTAAAACAGTGATATTGCTGCCAGGCATGAAGAGTTACCTATTTCAAATGATTGGGAACTTTATCAATACCTTGGCTCTTAAAACAGTGATATTGCTGCCAGGCATGAAGAGTTACCTATTTCAAATGATTGGGAACTTTATCAATACCTTGGCTCTTAAAACAGTGATATTGCTGCCAGGCATGAAGTTACCTGTTTCAAATGATTGGGAACTTTATCAATACCTTGGCTCTTAAAACAGTGATATTGCTGCCAGGCATGAAGAGTTACCTGTTTGAAATGATTGGGAACTTTATCAATACCTTGGCTCTTAAAACAGTGATATTGCTGCCAGGCATGAAGAGTTACCTGTTTGAAATGATTGGAACTTTATCAATACCTTGGCTCTTAAAACAGTGATATTGCTGCCAGGCATGAAGAGTTACCTATTTCAAATGATTGGGAACTTTATCAATACCTTGGCTCTTAAAACAGTGATATTGCTGCCAGGCATGAAGAGTTACCTGTTTCAAATGATTGGGAACTTTATCAATACCTTGGCTCTTAAAACAGTGATATTGCTGCCAGGCATGAAAAGTTACCTGTTTCAAATGATTGGGAACTTTATCGATACCTTGGCTCTTTAAACAGTGATATTACAGAATAACGAGAAAAGTGAGTGGTAGTTAACACATAACTACCATTCCCTTTTCTCGTTATTCTGTGATAAATAATTTCTCATCACCTTCCATATACCAACAAATGCTCTGAAGATGATTTAATTAATACATCGAAACACTGCCGCGCCGGCCAATCAACTCGCCACTTAACCCATTTAAACCTGTGTTTTTTCATTTTTCCTAATATACTTTATATAACATACCGTCGGATTCACTTTCTTTCTTCACATATATATATATATATATATGGTATTTGTGGAAAAGGTGAATTACCGCTGAAACAGGTCACAATGGTTAGTTGATGCAAGATTCACAATGATAAGGCAGCGATATAACAAATATAATGTGCTCAACCAACCATTTATCGCAAAAAATACACATGTGCAATCAACTGCAATTAATCAATATCTTGATTAATCCAGTGGATTTAACCCTGAAGATCCTTATGGTGAAACTCAAGTAGGTTATTGCCGTGTACCATTATCATAATATATATATATATATATATATATATATATATATATATATATATATATATGGAGGGCTGGTTTAGCTCTGGCAGTAGAGCGTCTGACTAGGAACCACAAGGTTCCATGTTTGATAGCAGCCCTCACTAACTCAGCATATGAGTAGCACAGGGATCTGTGCAGTAAAGTGAGGAATTGATAGTTGGTGTGGCGCTCCACCTGAGACATCAAAACAACTTCCTTGGTCTAGTGCTAATAAAAAGGGGTCTCCCTCGCAATCTTGCTGATACCACCTTTAGGCCACCCCGTCTTGATTTTACAGACACACATATTTATTATAATTGACATTCTCTCTCACAGATACATACACACAAACACAAACACACACACATACACACACATATATATATATACCACAAACTAAAGCGTAAATGCAATGCTCTCCTATTAAAAGGATGGAGCACTCAATGGCAGCCTTTACATACATATAGATGAGTTTATTTAACAGTTAAAATCTCCTTCCCATTCTGTAGGTCATGATGGCTGAGCGGTTAAGCAACCTGACTGATGATGAATCGATTGGGTTCTATCCCAGCTGTAAATAGCTTACAAATGTCTATCCACACTGAAGAGACATGGTACAGTGAAACAGGGTGTCTGTGGATGAGTATATATATATATATATATATATATATATATATATTATACTAAAGCTGAGATTATCAACTTTCTTTTCCTAAAGGATTTTTTTCTATTTATGTTATGGACACAATATTTATACTTAGATATTCCTTGGTTTTAGGACTACTCATTTTTTTTTTAAAAATCAGTTTAATTGGTTTTAATTAGCTGTAATTAGCAATTAAGTCAACAACAGACCAATCCCTGTCTTATATTATATACGATTCTCTTCTTCGCCTGTATATAGAGTTAACGTGAGTAGGAATTTTAACGGGAGTAGTCGAGTTAACCGTAGTGGGAGGGCCCACAGCCTGTAATTGTTTTATTACTAAAAAATCAGCAGTCATACCCACCCTTTACCCCGTAACTATCTGTAGATTTGCCCCTTCCCTTTCTCCAGATCATAGTTGTTTTGTTTTAATAAAACTGACTGCTGATAGCTCTCTCTCTCTCTCTCTCTCTCTCTCTCTCTCTCTCTCTCTCTCTCTCTCTCTCTCTCTCTCTCTCTCTCTCTTAGTGATACTTATACTAATACTTAAAATTTATTTCTTAAAAAATGTAAATAAGATTCTGACTGACTTCTGAAGACAGTCGGAAAATTAAAACGAAAGGTTTTTTGGTGGTCCCTAATAACAGTTTAACTACAGTCTATGAATTAACATTTTGCTAATTGGGTTACGGTTTTAGGGGATTAAAGTTGTTTTTAATTACATATTGCTTAAAAGAATTTTTGAAAATATTAAAAAGAAAAAAAATAGCGCTTTAGGCGTTTTACCAAAATATTTAATGCTATATTTTACCAGGTCGGTTTGTTTTTTTACCTATCACCACGTAGGGTTTTTTAAGGACTGAATTCTGTGAATAGTAACCTTTTAAATGAAAAATATCAGACACTAGCAAAGTTGCAGTAAAATCTATATTTTACAAAATAGAAATTTTCAATATAATGTTTCTACAAAAATGATTAGTTAACAATAATAAACTAAAGTAGTTATTAAATATATATTTGTTTTTGAGAATCTTGAAATAGGAAATTTGAAACTTAAAATTAGGCATTTCATATTCGAAATGAATTTTAAATATTAATTTACCATAGCAGAAATACCTAATTAAGTCAGAAGGTTTTGAAATAAAATAACTGATGCATTAGAAAATTTATTTATTAATAAATCAACACTGAAAACTTCATTAAAATTGGAAAATTCCCAGATTTTTGGTAATTTTTTTCAATAGGGAGGGAAAGGTAAAATTATTTTGTAAAATACAGATTTTACATCATCTTAGACAACGTTGATGTCCATGTTTACGATAAATTGGCACAAAATTGACTGAAAAATACTTTAGAATGTATTAAAAATAAATTACATTATTGTAATTTTTTAACAATCTAACCCAAACTCAATGGGTGACCCAACGGGTCATATATTTTCTAGTATATATATATATATCAATTATACATTTTCTAATTGCATCAAGCTGGCAAATCCTTAATACCCCGGGTATGAAATATTTTAAGTTTTTCAGACCATATGACCTTAAGGCACCCCTTCCGCGATCTTAATTCATGGGGACACTTTTCTCATTTACACCGTAAAAATCTGGTTGTTTGTTAGGGGTTAGGGGTTAGGGATTAGGGTTAGGGTTAGGGGGTTAGGGTTAGGGGATAGTTTTATAATTTAAAATAAAAAACTGTAAAAATCGTCTGTAAACAATTAACCGGATTTTGACGGTGTAAATGGAAAAAATGTCCCCTCAAATTTAAATGAACTGAATATCAAGAAAAAAGACATCTTTCATTTTACCCGGAACAAAAGCAATTGCTTCTCAGAATATTATATGAACATTTATCATAAAATCAGAAGACAAAAATGGAAGTATCAATAGAAGTTTAACAAGCACACACACACACACACACACACACACACACACATATATATATATATATATATATATATATATATATACTAGCAAAAGTACCCGGTCCATGAGCAGACTAAAAAAACAATTTAACATCAGGTCGTGAGTGGTTAGAGAGATAATGATAATAAGAGGAAAATAATTTATAGAATTAAAAAAATGTAATTCTTAACTTTTGTGCCTACAGGAGAAGGGGTGAGAGCGTACCTTTTTTTTTTTTTAGAAATGAACATACAGTAAAAGACCGGTAGAGTCTACCGTCTGTGAACTTAAAAACTAAACTCATATCGACGTAAGTAGAGTGGGGGTGGAGAGCGTGTATGAGGTTTTTTTTTGGTTTTTTTTTCTTTATTATTGAATTATATCTTTTAATCATCAAAAATCAAAAAACAAATTTTGTGTGTTTCTTAGTTATAAGCATATCAAGTAGTATGCTAGATTTCAAATCTGAATGATCTCTCGTTTGTGAGTTATAAGTCGACACGTACATAGCAAACTTCTTTATATATAATATATATATATATATATATATATATATATATACAGATAGCGGACCTCGTCGGGTTATATATATATATATATATATATATATATATATATATTGGGAAGGCCAGTTTAGCTCAGTCGATAGAGTGTTTGATTAGAAACCATAAGGTTTGATACTAGCCCTGGTCAACTCGGTGTAAAAGTAGCACAGGAATCTGTGCAATAAAGTAAAGAGCTGATAGTAGGTGTGGCACTCCATCTCAGATGCAAAAACAATCTCCTTGGTCTGGTGCTTGTGAAAAGGGGATAGATTCTCTTGCTATCTGGTTGATACCACCTTTAAGCCAACCCAATGACTTTACTTACTTAAAATAAAAAGTTAAAAATAAATCTCTTATAGCTTCATAAAAATTATCTAAAGTTTTCTTTTTCCATACATTTGTTTTATCTTTTTATTCTTTTTACTAGTACAAAATAAAAAAAAACGCACACCGAGCGATGTAAAAATAGATTTTTGAAACATATTACCTGAGAGGTGGGAGTTAAAAATTCAATGTCAGCGAGTTTGTACCCTCAGTAAGTAAAATCATCAAATTCATTAAAGGATTAAAAAATAAAACAATTTGAAATGTAAACTTTAAATATGTATTAAAATAAAACAAACTATATATAGATATATAATACCAGTCATGTATTTATTAAAACTTGTTTTAAAAAACAATAAGGACTGTCTAATGTTGCATGTTCAAATTTTCAGTGTATTTATTCTATGTTATGACGATTTTGGGTAATGTGACATAAGCAGTGACGTAATTTTTGTTACAGACAAAAACCGGAAGCGAATCTCCATTATTAATAAAGACATTATTAATAGATATTCTTGATTCTAAGTTATTTTTCTTCTTCTTCTTCTTCTTCTTCTTCTTGTATTTTTTCTTTTATTTGTCTTTTATTAGTTTTTGATTATGTTTTATCCTTTAATCATTTTTCATTTAGATTTTTTATGTAAAATAAGGGGTAAAAAGTTTTTTTAACCTTGGAAAAAATAAGTTGAGGATCGATTTCTACAAAACTTGTTTTGATTTTTCCTAGGAATTTTGTCTGTTTCATGTTGAATGGGATTTGAAAAGGATGCCATTATAAATCTCAGTAGGTATGGAAATTAAGAGTTTTACCTCTGTTTTTCTTACTGATTTCCAAAGGTTGTCTTTCTTTGGGAATGGGGCAATGTTCATTTCTCTATTGTATTTTGTTTATACATTGGATTGCATAATCAAAGAAGTATCTAGTCAAATTTCCTTGTCTTCCATACTTCAGGGGCTATTTCATCAAGGCCGGCAACTTTTCTACTTTTGATTGTTTTTCAGGACTTTACCAAATTCATCCTCTGTAAAGTGTCTAACATTAAGTGGAAGATTATACAATCAAAACGGATATTATTAGGTATTATTTACACTATCACCCATGAATAAATACATCTCAAACAATTTTTGTAATTGAAGTTAATTTTCTTCTAAAGCAAAGATACCAGGATTTTATTATTTCTAGTTAAACATTATACAATCAAAACGGATATTATTAGGTATTATTTACAGTATAGCCCATAAATAAATACAACCTCAAACAATTTTTTCTGTCCTTCTTTTTTTCTTTCTTTCTTTCTTTTCCACTTACTTAAAAAGAACTATTTTCTTTCACTCTTTCTTATACACTTTCTTTCTTCTTGATTTCCTTTTTCTCTGCTTCACTTATTCCTTCCTTTCTTTCTTTTTCTTCCTTATATTTCTTTTTTATATTTCTCACTTTCTCATACACTTTCTTTTGTTCTCATTTCATTTTACTCAGCTTCATTTTTCTCTCTTTCTTTCTTTCATTTCCTCTTGTTTTTTCATTTAATTTTATTTTTTCTCTCCTTTTTATACAATTTCTTCCATTCATTTTTATATCATTTTTCTCTGTGTCACCTTTTCCTTCTCTTCTCTTCTCTTCTCTTCTCTTCTCTTCTCTTCTCTTCCTTTCTTTCTTTTCCTGATGCTTATTCATTTTATTTTGTATTCTCTTTCTCTCCTACTTATTAACTTTTTCATTCTTTCTTTTTTCCTTTCTTTTTTCTTTCTTCCTTTCCTTCTTTCGTTTTATTCTCTGCTCCACTTTCTTTCTTTCTTTTCCTTTTGCTTTTCTATTTCATTCTTATTCTCTTTCTTTCCTTCATATACACTTTTTTCATTTCTTTCTTTCTTTCTTTTTCTCTAGATTTTATATTTCATTCTTATACTCTTTCTTTCTTTCTTTCCAATTCACTTTCTTTCTTTCCTTTTTTCTTTCTTTTTCATTTTATTTTTCTATGCTTTTCTTCTATTTTATTTTCTTTCTTTCTTTCCTTTCCTCTTGCTTTTTTATTTCGTTTTTATTCTCTTTCTCTCCTTCTTATACACTTTTTTCTTCCTTTCTTTCCTTTTTTCTTTCTTTCTTATACACTTTTTACTTTC
>CM042179.1:33742117-33744617 GCA_023376005.1 Doryteuthis pealeii | reverse complement strand
CGTTTGACTAGTGTCTGTTGACATTTTTGAAATCTACAACATGCGTTCCGTTTCGGCGTCTCTGTATACATTTTAAAAACGCGTTTTCATCAACAATTTCAAATAGACCGACCGACCACAAAACAAAAGGTTCTCAAAGATTTCTTATTTTTCTGTGATACTTTTATTTCTTCCCCCAAACTAACGAAAGCCCTGATGAAGATCTATTGAAACACATCGAAACACTGCAGCATAGGTGAAATAAACATTATTCGTTTATGGACTTGTGTTTTTCAATTTTGTCATGATATTTGGCCCTCACGTTAAAATAGAAAAGAGTAATTTTGTCAATATAAAAAATGATTACAGTCAGAGACCATTTATCTGAAGTCGGCTCTCAAAGATAAATCACTTATTTTTATTTCAAATAGTAAATATTGTATTAACACTATGGCCAAATGCATTTAAATTTCTCCACTAAAACGTATAAAAAAGTCACCTATTTAATAGAAAATGGTACCGGTGAACTTATACTAAGTCAAAACTTAGAATTTTTCCGGAGTGGTGGACCCGTAGATCGCGTTAGATCAATCACCTGCGTTCCCCAAAGTCTTTTCAGTCATCCTGTCTCAGCTTGTCACTGATACTAGACTTTGAGGAAGGAGAGCATGCGGTGCGTGTCGCACAAGCGCACATGTCAACATGTGCATATATTTTTACAAGTCCCTCGGTGATGGAGGAATGGTGATGTGTGCAGGTTTGACGACCTGGAATCACACAACACTAATATACATGTGGCGAGGTTTGTGACCCATTTAACAGCACTGCATTGTCGATTAAACAGCAACATACCTCGGTGATGTTATGAGTGACTGTGCAGCCCCTTGGGTAGCACTGTTCACTCAGACATCTGGGAAGGGTCTAAAAATGTAGGCCTAAACAAATGCCTGTTCACCTATCAAGCTGACCAGCAAAATGCGGTTTGACGGCTGTTCCTATTAGCAGGGCGAAAATAAGAAAAGATTGCAACATAAAACAGGCTAACAATAGCCACCTGGAATGTCTGGCCAATTCACGATCCTGAGTGATTGGTAAAACCCCAACACCAAATGATGAACTGCAATCGTGACAAACTTTCTTGATATGGGGTAGACATCGAGACCCCTGCGGAAGACAGTTATAGCAATGAGGACCAATTAACAGAAGTCGGGGCTGGCTACACTTTCTTTTCAAACGGCAGGCCGATAGTAGCTGTAAGGGGTTTGATGTAAGCCGGATCGAGCACTCCATCCTGAATTGGCCTCTACATAGGCATTACATTCACATGTGATAGGGTACATAAAAACAAATCTGTATCTTTGGGCCATCTGCTTCCTCACAACAAAACTACTTGTAGAAATGGCATTCGTTGGATACGTGAGGAAGACGGGGAAGGGATTCACATGTGATAGGGTACATAAAAACAAATCTGTATCTTTGGGCCATCTGCTTCAACAACCAAACTACTTGTAGAAATGGCATTCGTTGGATACGTGACGAAGACGGGGAAGGGATTCACATGTGATAGGGTACATAAAAACAAATCTGTATCTTTGGGCCATCTGCTTCCTCACAACCAAACTACTTGTAGAAATGGCATTCGTTGGATACGTGACGAAGACGGGGAAGGGATTCACATGTGATAGGGTACATAAAAACAAATCTGTATCTTTGGGCCATCTGCTTCATCACAACCAAACTACTTGTAGAAATGGCATTCATTGGATACGTGAGGAAGTAAAATTGAAATACCGAAGAAATTTTTTTTTAGCAGATTGAAGACGTTTTTATCGACAAATTACTTTTTTTCGTGGTTTGAAGTAAGTCCTATTTTTATCGACAATTAAATGTAAATATTTAGCCCCTCCCCACCCCCCACCGAAAATATTTTAAAGAAGGGGAGGGTTAAAACATTTACATTTACTTGTCGAAAAAAAGAATGGAGTGTGGAAGAGGGGTAAAATATCACATTAACTTTTCGGGAAAAACGCCTTCAGCGAAGGTTGTTTTTTCAGCAGGGACTTTTTTTGAACGAGCACCGCTTAGCCTTTTTTTAAGGACGCAATTCTCCGAAAGCCCCATCAATTTTATTTATCTATTTATTTTTTAAACTAAGTCACATTACGAATCTTAACATTTTTTTTTTTTTTTTTTTTTTAGAAAATAAACAATTTTAAGTAGATTTTTGAGTTAAATTGAAAGTTTAGTAAAAAAATAAATAAAAAAACTTTGAAATATAAATAAGGGGAAACAGACGGACTTCTTCAAAACATGAACAAATTAATAGTTTGGAAAGCGAATAAATTTTAAAAATTATACAACCAGGCTAGACTGAGAGAGAGAGACAGACAGACAGACAGTGAACATCGGCAAGCAACAGTCAATTACCTTCTCTCTTTATTTAAGTGTTAAAGGGAACATTATATCTCTTTCTCTTTTTGTCCCGCTTATGAGAGTAGTAGATAGAGTAAAGAAACGTTTT
>CM042179.1:33734617-33739617 GCA_023376005.1 Doryteuthis pealeii | reverse complement strand
TGATTCAAATTTGTTTGTTTCCTGTCACACATGAACCCCTTTCTTGGTTTCCACTCGCATGTGACCGTATGTGACTGAGAAGCCCAACCCTCAACAGGCAGACCCTGCCACACAGGTCACATATGTGGTCAGTCTTAGATGTAGATGTGTCCATGCCGTCTGTCATGTTCCGCTTACACAGAGGCCGCTTTAGGATGGGATGCTCAAGCTGCCTTACCTCAAATCCATACAGCTACCATGGGCCTGCTTTTATGAAATGATTGTGAACTTTATTAATACATTGGCTCTAAAAACACTGATATTACAACTAAATATGACATTTACTTGTTTAGAAATACAGTGAACTTTATTACAACATTGAAGTATGTAGCTCCCATGTAGCATGGTTGGTCATAAATAGCCTGAAAGAGCCCATACTTGTCCAGACATACAACTAGATTGGTTTTCTAACCAATGTTAAAGAGCCTAGTCTACCCTACTATTTATGCATATTTTCCCAAGGATATTAGGGCTATGTACAATGCAAACTGCCCCATCCAGTAATTGAACTTGGTTTGCCATGTCCATAATGATAACCATTACACAATAACCACCTCCAAAGATAATATTTAAGTTAGAAAAGGGGAAAAAAAATCTCTTTCTGTTGATGGAAAAGAAGGTGTTCATTGCTTTTCAGTAAAGTAATCAACAACATAAATGTGTTTCATAAAACTATATATAATTTTCCAAAAGCTTTTAAGAGATAATGCAGTGAGCCTTCACTGGAATCGGTAATGCTAGAAGTCACTAAGTGGGTGACATTAGAATGTTTACTGTCCACAGAAAACAACAGCCATTATTTAGCTTTGGATTTAAGCAGGTAAGATGGGAAGTAAAGTACTTGCCAACTATATCACCTTGGTATCTGACGTCAAAAGATAAACCATCTGAATGCTATCCAGGTTCAAATCCTGAATGGGACTGATTGCATTTCACATAGCGCTAATACTCTTGAGAAACACATGAAACCAACTACTTCTCACTCCAACACATCTTCCTAAATATATATATATATATATATATATATATATATATATATGTGTGTGTGTGTGTGTGTGTGTGTGTGTGTGTGTTATATATATATATATGTATATGTCTCTCTCTCTCTCTCACTCTCTCTCTCTCTCTCTCTCTCTCTCTCTCTCTCTCTCTCTCTCTGTGTGTGTGTGTGTGTGTGTGGAGTCGTTCAGTGTAATGGTTATTATTCTAGGATATAGACACAGCAAAACGAATTCAAATTCTGAATGAGACTGTTTGCACCTTTCATAGTGCCAATACCCTTGGGAATGGTATGAATCTATCTTCTTCTCTATACTACTATGGGTAAATAGTAGGGGAGACTGGACTCTTTAACCTTGGTTAGACAACCAGTCACAGAGAGAGAAAAAACTCTGAATTCAAACCTGTTAAAATCTGCTTAAAGAATTGACTTTATGTTGCATCCTATGAATGAAGAAAAAGAAAGTGAACAGTCTTCACTTGATTTGGGCTTTCCAGATGATGATGATGAAGGAGGCCAACCTGAAAGTAATTTATCACAATTATTTATTAACTCTAATCAGTTGTTGTATCTTTTGAATCTTTTATTTTTGATTTTTGAGATTTTGAGTTTTATTCTTAAATCTCAGTTTTTATTCCAATATATATCCTTGAATATATATATATATATCGTTGAATCATTCCTTTTTCCTTTTTGGGGATTCTGAGTGTCTGAGTTCATTACATATCTGAGTTTTATTCTTAAATCTCAGTTTTTATTCCAATATATATCCTCCTAAGATAAAAAGATAAAAGTTGAAAGTGCAAAGATTGTATCAGTGAATAATGTAATAAGTAATAATAATGTTATATTTAACAAGAAAGGCTAATCTATATAGGAAATAATGTAATAAGTAATAATAATGTAATATTTAACAACAAAGGCTAATTTATATAGGAAATAATGTAATAAGTAATAATAATGTTATATTTAACAAGAAAGGCTAATCTATGTAGGAAATAATGTAATAAGTAATAATAATGTTATATTTAACAAGAAAGGCTATTCTATATAGGAAATAATGTAATAAGTAATAATAATGTTATATTTAACAAGAAAGGCTAATCTATATAGGAAATAATGTAATAAGTAATAATAATGTAATATTTAATAAAAAAGGCTAATTTATATAGGAAATAATGTAATAAGTAATAATAATGTTATATTTAACAAGAAAGGCTAATCTATATAGGAAATAATGTAATAAGTAATAATAATGTAATATTTAACAAGAAAGGCTAATTTATATAGGAAATAATGTAATAAGTAATAATAATGTTATATTTAACAAGAAAGGCTAATTTATATAGGAAATAATGTAATAAGTAATAATGATGTAATATTTAACAAAAAGGCTAATCTATATAGGAAATAATGTAATAAGTAATAATAATGTAATATTTAACAAGAAAGGCTAATTTATATAGGAAATAATGTAATAAGTAATAATGATGTAATATTTAACAAAAAGGCTAATCTATATAGGAAATAATGTAATAAGTAATAATAATGTAATATTTAACAAGAAAGGCTAATCTATATAGGAAATAATGTAATAAGTAATAATAATGTAATATTTAACAAGAAAGGCTAATTTATATAGGAAATAATGTAATAAGTAAGAATAATGTTATATTTAACAAGAAAGGCTAATCTATATAGGAAATAATGTAATAAGTAATAATAATGTAATATTTAACAAGAAAGGCTAATCTATATAGGAAATAATGTAATAAATAATAATAATGTAATATTTAACAAGAAAGGCTAATCTATATAGGAAATAATGTAATAAGTAATAATAATGTAATATTTAACAAGAAAGGCTAATCTATATAGAAAATAATGTAATAAGTAAGAATAATGTTATATTTAACAAGAAAGGCTAATCTATATAGGAAATAATGTAATAAGTAATAATAATGTAATATTTAACAAGAAAGGCTAATCTATATAGGAAATAATGTAATAAATAATAATAATGTAATATTTAACAAGAAAGGCTAATCTATATAGGAAATAATGTAATAAGTAATAATAATGTAATATTTAACAAGAAAGGCTAATTTATATAGGAAATAATGTAATAAGTAATAATAATGTTATATTTAACAAGAAAGGCTAATCTATATAGGAAATAATGTAATAAGTAATAATAATGTAATATTTAACAAGAAAGGCTAATTTATATAGGAAATAATGTAATAAGTAATAATAATGTTATATTTAACAAGAAAGGCTAATATATAGGAAATAATGTAATAAGTAATAATAATGTAATATTTAACAAGAAAGGCTAATCTATATAGGAAATAATGTAATAAATAATAATAATGTAATATTTAACAAGAAAGGCTAATCTATATAGGAAATAATGTAATAAGTAATAATAATGTTATATTTTAACAAGAAAGGCTAATTTATATTGGAAATAATGTAATAAGTAATAATGATGTAATATTAACAAGAAAGGCTAATTTATAGGAATAATGTAATAAGTAATAATGATGTAATATTTAACAAGAAAGGCTAATTTATATAGGAAATAATGTAATAAGTAATAATGTAATTTAACAAAAAGGCTAATCTATATAGGAAATAATGTAATAAGTAATAATAATGTAATATTTAACAACAAAGGCTAATCTATATAGGAAATAATGTAATAAGTAATAATAATGTAATATTTAACAAGAAGGCTAATCTATATAGGAAATAATGTAATAAGTAATAATAATGTAATATTTAACAAGAAAGGCTAATTTATATAGGAAATAATGTAATAAGTAATAATAATGTTATATTTAACAAGAAAGGCTAATCTATATAGGAATAATGTAATAGTAATAATAAGTAATAACAAGAAAGGCTAATCTATATAGGAAATAATGTAATAAGTAATAATCTAATATAGGAAATAATGTAATAAGTAATAATAATGTTATATTTAACAAGAAGGCTAATCTATATAGAAAATAATGTATAAGTAATAATAATGTAATATTTAACAAGAAAGGCTAATCTATATAGGAAATAATGTAATAAGTAATAATAATGTTATATTTAACAAGAAAGGCTAATTTTTATAGGAAATAATGTAATAAGTAATAATAATGTAATATTTAACAAGAAAGGCTAATCTATATAGGAAATAATGTAATAAGTAATAATAATGTTATATTTAACAAGAAAGGCTAATCTATATAGGAAATAATGTAATAAGTAATAATAATGTTAATTTAACAAGAAAGGCTAATCTATATAGAAATAATGTAATAGTAATAATAATGTAATATTTAACAAGAAAGGCTAATCTATATAGGAAATAATGTAATATATAATATAATGTTTATATTTAACAAGAAAGGCTAATTTTATAGGAAATAATGTAATAAGTAATAATAATGTAATATTTAACAAGAAAGGCTAATCTATATAGGAATAATGTAATAAGTAATAATAATGTATATTAACAAGAAAGGCTAATCTATATAGGAAATAATGTAATAAGTAATAATAATGTAATATTTAACAAGAAAGGCTAATCTATTAGGAAATAATGTAATAAGTAATAATAATGTAATATTAACAAGAAAGGCTAATCTATATAGGAAATAATGTAATAAGTAATAATAATGTAAATATTAACAAAGAAAGGCTAATCTATATAGGAATAATGTAATAAGTAATAATATGTAATATTTAACAAGAAAGGCTAATCTATATAGGAATAATGTAATAAGTAATAATAATGTTATATTTAACAGAAAGGCTAATCTATATAGAAATAATGTATAAGTATAATAATGTAATATTTAACAAGAAAGGCTAATCTATATGGAGGAATAATGTAATAAGTAATAATAATGTTATATTTAACAAGAAAGGCTATTTTTATAGGAATATGTTTAAGTATAATAAT
>CM042179.1:33694069-33734517 GCA_023376005.1 Doryteuthis pealeii | reverse complement strand
GGGGAGAGATAGCTCGTAGAAACAATAAACAAACCAGTAAATCTGTACGATACGACTGCTTGAACACTTGCCAGGATATATTCAATCGCACGCTGTTGCAGTAAGAAATAAATTCGATAACCTCAAAGTACTGAAGCTCCACACCAAAGAGCAATACGAAACTTTGTGTGCACCCTAGAAGCAGCAGCCGAGTGCGTACCAACAAAAACTAAGAGCCAAACACTCTGTTCCCTGGGACACAGAAGCAGTAAGAGGAGAAAGGATATCAAAAAGGCAGCCAAACGTAATAAAACAAAACCCAACTAACACCATTTATACATACCTTAGGAAGCTCGATAGAACTACCAACATACAAAAAAGAGCAATAGAATCATCAAGTACAAATAAATAATATACTCCCATCAAACAATACACCTTCGGTGGAAGACAGACAGTCGCGATTAACATGGCAAACAGTAAATGAAATCAGTGATAGGAAAGTACCCTTCTAGATCAAAGCTAAGGCACCAGCCAAAAAGATAGACTTCGAAATGGAAGATCACTTCCAGAAACTTCTGGGGAACCACCTAAAATCATAGAAAATAACACCCAAAACATCATAGATAGCACTGGACATCAAACTGGGGATTTCACAGCAGAACTCAAGCGACTTAAGATTGGTGAAGCCAGCAGGTCTTGACGAATACTCGAGGTATGGGATGGCTAAGTCAATGACATACTACTACTTAGGCTATGCAATGCAGTTATAGACAATAGAATAGATAAATGGACAAAAGGATGCATCCTCCCATTCCCCAAAAGGGAGACGTGGGAATCGCTAAAAACCAGAGGCATAACTCTTTACTGCTATTGCGCTAAGATATATAATGCCTTCTTAATCGCATCCGACCTGAAATGGAGAAAATTCCTTAGGAAAAACCAAACGGTTTTCCGCAGAAATCGATCCACATATCCTCAGATCCTGACTATTCGACGGATCATAAAAGGGGTTCGACAAGATCGAGAGGCACGCTACTATTCGTAGATTTCTCCAAGGCATTTGATTCCAATATACAGAGGGGAAAATGGAACAAATACTATATGGTCTCCCAAAGAAACGGTTGGCCGCTATAATGATGTTTACAATGAACACTAAATGGTACGCTCACCTGATGGCGACAGATTTCTTTGGCGACCTGATGGCGACACAGATTTCTTTTGACATCGGCCGCTAGTCCTAAAAGGAGTAATTGCGCATATATATTATAATATGCGCCTAGACTATGTACTCCGAACATCACTAGATACCATAAAAAAAAAAGGTTTTCACACTAAAAAAAGGCAAGGAGGCAGGCGATATTCCCGCATAAACTGTCACAGATTGCAGACTTGCTGATGATGACCTCGCACTTCTTGCAGATACACCAGCACAGGCTAAGTCACTACTACATAGCTTGGAGAAGGCAGCAAAGAACGTCGGCCTCTATTTGAACTCTGATAAAACGATAAAACATTTATATGCTAGATACATTGACTTATTGTAGGACAATGGCGTCTGGCGTGAGTGATCGCCACCCAATGTTTAAGATACTCCTGAGATATGTCTGAGGAATCTCTCTTTATGGATACGTAGTCCACATCTCCGAAGAATATGTGTATAGTCAGACACACGATTGTACACACTGACGGTGATAGCCCTGTCTCGAGCCAATCAAAGGCCTTGTTGGCTCATTCAATCCTTAGAGATATTTCTGAATCAAGGGTTCATCTCTGGATAGAGCACTGCCAAGATAAACAAATGAGTCAACTATCTTCAGTCTGGTCCCTTGACGTAGATGTCTGGTTCTACATAATGATGACCGTGTGGTGGAGTGAGCATCACTTCAAGTTTTCTCATAGTTGATTGGTGAGTCCTAAAGCAGTGCAAGCTCCAGAGAAGAAATCCATTATTTCTGCATGTCTCTTCAGTGTGAGCAACGAAGTCTGCATCATTAGTGCATAGAAGCTCACGGCGATTGTCTGGAAGATCCTAGATTTAGCATTAAAATTTTATTTTTTTTTTTAATGAATTAATAATTTAATAAATTATTAAATTCATTAAAAAAATAAATAAATAACATACACTATCATAACAAAACTGACTGCTTAGAAGGTGGGTTATTATTTATTTATTGTAAACAGTTCCCATATAAAAAATTTTAAAAAGAAGATTTTCTGTCCTTTTGAAGGAGTGTCGGTCTTTAAAAGAGAGAAACCAGGAACCAAATGTTACCAAAATCGCAAAACCGGTAGTTTTCATTCAAGAATTTTAAAGCAAGAAGAAATTGGGGTTATTATTTGTTATTAAAAAATATTAGATATTGATTCTCGTATGAAATCTTTATCGACGTGCCATATACATACAAACAACATACATACACCTTGATTAATTTCTACAATATTCATTTATTTAGATATCATTTTTAAATTGTTTACCTGATTTTAAAACGAATCCACATAACAAATATGTGAACCCAAAATTTTTCAATATCGGACACGACACACCTTTCATTTAATTTTCAATGAAATCAAAACCATAAGTACAAAACACTGCTAGTGATTCGGAATCGTATAAAGACACCAGAATCACGACCCCATTAAAAATGAGTCGCTAGTGATTCGGAAATCGTATAAAGACACCAGAATCACGACCCCATTAAAATGAGTCTGCTAGTGATTCGGAATCGTATAAAGACCCAGAATCACGACCCCAGAAAGCATATGACAGTCACCGCAAAAGTATATGGAGAACAATGTCGGTGCATGGAGTCGCCCCTGTTTAACTCCATTGTCGATGGCTATTGGCCCCAAGAGTGGCCCGTTGATAAAGCTGTTGAATCCCTGTCCATAGGGACTGGCCTATTTCACCGTGTCAAACCGAGGCCACCGATTATAGAAAAAACACTAACTTTTGGTCCATTTCTATAGTTTCCATTACAAAAAAGGCACAAACACACTTAAAGGGCATTTGTTTATAAATTAAATAAAATAAATTAATTGACTGAATAATTACAAGAAAAAGTCGTTGACTATTTTGCAAAAAAACTTCAAGGTGTTAGACACGTGTGGCAAGACGGATAGTCTCGTGTGGCCTCGGTTGGGTGAAACAAAATTGGGACTAGATATGATGATATCGCAGTGACGTCAGACTCGATCCATTTGGCCTAGTATCTAGCCGGTTGGTCAAACGCTTTCACTAAATCCACAAAGATAGAGTGCTACATGTTGTTCTATGTACTTCTACTGAAGTTGCCAGCTGAAAAGATCATATCCATCGTCCACGGCCAGATCTGAACCCCTGGCATTATGGGATGACTGAAGGCACACCCACCTGGTGAGTCGATTAAACGGGAGCTTAGAAAATACCTTGCCTACTGCCACGAGAAGGCTTATGCCTCGATAATTGCTGCAGACTGACCGCAATCCTTTGCCCTTGTACAATGAGATTGATATATAATGAGATATCTCTAAAAGCGTATGGCATGCAAAGAAGAAAATAATGGACGAGAAGGTTTGGATTAAATCGTTTATTTTAGAATAAACAAAAACTGGAAAAGTTGAGAAGGAATTCCCCTTAAGTCGGTGAGTGGAAATGGGGGCAGGCGCGTATGGTTGAAGGTCAGTCTGGCTCTGCGTAGTGTGGGTGTGGTATAGTGATAGTAGATAATAAGTCAGGAAGCTCTCTGTTGTGCCAGTCAGTAGTATTGGATAGTGATGTATGCAGATGGACAAGTGATGGTAGTTGTAGTTTCGTGTCGGTAGGAAACGATGTAAGTTGATACGGTGACTTTGAGTTGACAGGCGTATTAGTAAGATTGATGATAGTCGTAGTCACTTTAGGGGACCCGGTGTGGTTGGGTCAGGTGAGGGTAGGGGTATCGGGCCGGCTGTGGCGTAGTGTTGAAGCAGAGTTGAGTTGGTTGGGTAGACGCGGGTGTGTGTGGTTAGTGTTGAAGCGACTCTTTGATCCTGCCTGCCGGTCGGCGATACTAATGCTTGGAAAGTTTCGGTCAACTGCTTTGGTCCTCAAATGCCGGACTTTATAGTAACGAGATAGGCTCCAGAAAGGCCTTTCACATGATTTGGGGGGGAAGGTTTTTTATTGGCCGAAAATCCGGATTCTGTTTATAACATTATTTTTTATTGTTTTTAGGAAAATTCCTTTCAGTGGAATTCAGTCCGAGCCTATGCGCAGAACTGTGTTAATTTGGTCACTTTGTTTTAGGGTACCGTTGGGTTAACTTCCGTGGTAGGCGTCCGTGACTTGTGTTTTGTTTTGTTTTTTTTAATTTTGTTTTGTTGGCGAGTGGATGCATTGTGAAGCAAGGATTGTGAATCATAAGAGACATCTTATTTCTGTTATAACAAGATGAAGATAGCATCAATCCAATCCTGAGGGACTGGAGCACCCAACCATACATTAGAAATGATCTTGTCACCACCCTAGCGGAGAACCTCAACGGGGATGCCGTCAAGACCAGGTGACTTTCCGGTGTTTACTTCCTTGATTGTTTTGCGGGTATCGCCAATGGTGGGATGATCTATTATGTCATGGCTTATGTCCTCTGAGACAGGCCGTTGAGGACACATTCGTTAATGACTGAGAGATTGTAAATAGATCTATGTAGTGTTCTGTCCATCGCTTCATGATGTAAGGATTAAAGTTATAACAAAATCATAACTAGTTGAAACATAACAAACTCCGACACATTTCTGAGACAAAACATTTTATATAATACAGCACATGAATAAACAAGATACATAAACAATGGAAGATAGAATAGTGTACATAAACATACATACATAAAAGTCACTGACAAGATAATATAAAAGTACGCGTATATAAAGGTACAGACATGAGACTAAGAATAGTCCATGCTGTATAAATCACTTACAGTGACCAGTAGCCGGCGTTAAGGGCCGAAGCCCAACGAGAAGGGAATGACAATTGTCTAACCCATGTGGGTACCTACGAGGAGAGGTAGAAAAGAGGAAGAGAAGTTTGAAATAGCCGCTTAAATACCAGAGGTCCCCTAGTGGGAACAAACGACAACGGCATATAACTCCTCAGGCAAATGGAATAACCCCTACAATGATACTCTCGGAGCTTTTAAATGGAGACGAGAGCCCTTTATCGACTTGAGGGAAGTACCTTGATGATATATAAACATTTTTTAAAAACTTAACCAAAAAGTTGATTGAAGATAACGTATCAATTAACATTCTTAGTCTCACTTTTTGACACCGATGACCCTGAGAGAGTGAGGTGCCGACATTGGGTCCGTTACTGAAGAAAATTCAGTGTTAGGTTCAACATTGTCCAATAAGGACTCAGAGTTTTATCCCTCAGACTGGAAACTACTATCATATCAGCAAGAAGCCAACCTTGAAATTCAACCAAAAAGAAAGAAAAAAAAACGGAGAAATCTTCACAAAGAATTTGGAACAGCAATAAAAAGAAAGCTTTCTGAAACTAATTCATCAACCCGTCTCTGCGATAAAATAATAGGTTGACAAATCCTGAAATTCAACTTTAAAAATACAAAAGAAATCGACACTTCATCTTAACTCAAAGATTACCTTCAATTCTAACAGAAATTCAACTCTAAATCACAAAAGAAATTGACGCTTCAAAACGACTCTACGCATACATTTCCATACATATTCCATACATATTTCCATACATTTCCATACATTTCCATACAACTATTTGCATCTTCAAGAATTCAAGCCACTATTACCTTTCAAAACTACACACGGGAATTCAAACCACTATTACGAACTTATTACTCGGACTCTTAAAGCTGAGTTTACCCACAAATAACTACAAATTTGCAACCACTCCACTCCTTCACCTTCACCTTTGCTCTTCTTCTATCTTTCCTTTCATTTTTGTTGGTAATTAAAATTGGGAAATTATATTTGTGTTTTACTGCCTTGTCTTTTCATTCAGAATTCCGAACTTGAAATTGCAGTATTTTACTTCAACACATAAACCTTTCCCAATATACACAAAATTTCCGTAGTTTACTCATATACTGGAACTTGGAATTATTTCCCCAGTATATTAATATACCCGTGCCCTGATCGCGGGAGAATCCAAATTGCTTCATGGACAGGATTCTGGTGTGAGAATGTATTGCAGATCCTGTCATTGATGCCGTGTGGCTGCTCAATATGATTGACTACTTCAGTGCGAATAGCAAAGCTCACTCCGCCTACTCCCCTCTCACCTCCAGCTTTATCCTTCCCCTCAAAAAAGTATACCGGTCCCACCTCTGTCAATTGGTCCTCAATCACCGAGTGGACTTCCACAAGAGCAGTGATGTCCCTACCTATATTGAGACAGTTCTCCTTTGCCACGAATACAGTTTCGTCGCTCCAACACATTTTCCGACCCTCACGATAAATAGAGTCCGTACGTTCCAGGTGGCTATCAGTAGCCTGGGTTTTGTTTTTAATGTTTAGTTTTTCCCTCTGCTATTGTGAACAGCCGCCAACCGCAGGTTGATGGCCAGCTTTGATTGGCATACAGGCTTGTTTGGGTCACCTTTTCTATGCTTTTCCCTGCTTTCTGGGTGAGTAGTGTTACTCCAAGGCCTGCTCAGACACTCATAACATCGCCAAAGCACGTTGCTGTTCAAGATAACAATGCAGCGACAATTAGATGGGCCACAAGCCGTACACATGTAGATTCATGGCTATAATGCTTCCAACCGTGTCAAGCCTGCATACGTCGTCATTCCTTGGGATTTGTAGAAATATCTGCACATTTAAAAGATCATGCTATGCGCTTGTGCAAATATGCACATTAATGGCCTGCTTCTTCTCTAAAGTCTGGTATCAGTGACAAACTAGGGTAAGATGACTGAAAGGCTATGGAGAATGCAGGTTTTACTTCAGAGTGGTCCTTCTCCTAGACGGATGATCTAACAAGATCTATGCATCCATCAGCGCTGAGTGGTATTTATGCAACTGAGAAGCTTAGGCAGGTTTTGCTAAGCACTTGGATACCAACCCAAGTACTACTACTTCTCCGGGTCAACTTGGTAGATGACCGTTTTGAGCAAAAAGCTTCCTCTGCCTTTTGACAGGTTTTGTTTTTCATCCCGTTGGGTGTCCTAGCCGCCTACCCATCTCACCAAAGAAACTTGGTGGGAGTACTGGTTTTTATTCACTGATGACCGACCCTATGAAACCGTTGTACAGGATTACATAGTACATGTAGCACTTTAATTATATATTTTATATGATTATATATATATATATAATAATATATATATATAATATATATATATATATATATATATATATATATATATATATAGTTTAGGATAGATAGGATAGATAGATAGATAGATAGATAGATAGATATAGTTTTAAGATAGATAAATAGATAGATAGATAGATATGAACAGACTGAATAGATAGATAGATAAGATAGATGATAGATTAGATAGAATATGGAACAGACTTAGATAGATAAGATAGATAGATAAGATAAGGATATGAAGAGACGGAGATAGATAGATGTAGATAAATAGATAGAAGATAAATGAACTACAAACTGTGAAGATAGATAGATAGATATGATAATGATAGACTTATATATATATATATATATATATATATATATATTTATATATATTATATATATATATATATATATAATAGATAGATAGATAGATAGATAGATATGAAAGACTTAGATAGATAGATAGATAGATAGATATGAACAGACTTAGATATATATATAATATATATATATATATATTATATATATATATATATATATATATATATGATTAGATAGATAGATAGATAGATAGATAGATAATGAAAAAGACTTAGATAGATAGATAGTATATATGATATGAACAGACTTAGATAGTTAGATAGATAGATAGATAGATAGATAGATAGATATAAACAAAGTGTAAATGAGAATAATGGATATAATGTGAATATCAGTGATTATAAAGACAATTTTATCAGAGAAATACTTTTTGGTAGGTAAGGTGAGATATTAAAGGAGATGGTAAAATAATGATGAGGATGGTGGGGTGGGGCGTTGGTGGTGTAGTCGGTGACGATGGTCATGATAGCAGCAAAGACATTTAATGATATTGTAATCAGAAAGTATCAAGGATAGTAAATAATTGTATTAATTTATTGCTGATAGTGGATGATTTGTCTTGGTGATGCTGGTCATATTGCTTGCAGCTGATAATGATGATGATGATGATGATGAATGATGATGATGATGAGTGATATCTTTTTATGATTCACAAAAGGATAGACATGAACTATACTTTTATTCTCTATCGGCACCCATCACCCAACTTCCCCATTACTTGAAGTAAATTTTATGACATTCCATTGTCAGGGATTCCAGGTGTTCTGCACCTGCTTTATAAACGGCAGCCAACCATGTTCCTGAGCCTAATTTGAAAATGTCTGGGGATAGGGAAGTTCATCAACAAGCAAATGGAATTAGATAGATAGATAGATAGAATAGGATAGATAGATATAAACAGACTGTAAAACAGAGCAGACAGGCAGACAGACAGGTAGGCAGACAGACAGATTAGAGAGATCAGACAGATATAAACAGAGATAGATAGAATAGATAGATAGATAGATAGATAGATAGATAGATAGATATGACAGACTGGAGATAGATAGATAGATAGATAGATAGATAGATAGATATGAACAGAGATAGATATAAAACAGATATAGATAGATAGATAGATAGATAGATAGATAGATAGATATAAATAAAGATAGATAGACTGATAAAATAGAAAGATAGATAAGATGATTAGATAGATAGAAAGAAAGAAACAGACATAGGTAGAATAGATAAATATTAAACAGACTGAGATAGATACATTGATAGATTGATAGACTGTTCATTCAAACAAGCACTAAAGTTCAATAACAATTGTTGAAATATATACACAACCATTAAAGGTACTTGTAATAACGCTGCCAAACAATGGCTGTTACCGGTTCCCACAAGATCACACAAAGTTAAGCAACACAAATCCAGTTCAATAATTAATTGAGTGACCTCTTAAGCAAGAGCTAGGTACTGTAAACAACCCAAGTCCTTTGTTTATCAAAAATGACTTGATTCGACATTAAATAAACCTGAATGAGGGTTGATATGCTGTAAAACAAAACAACCAAACATTTCAGTTACTATTCTATGAATTTATATATGGTTTACCCCACTCCACAGTGCGAGCTCCCTATGGCATAGCTAATGTACTGGTCTGCAACATTGTAATAAGCGAGTTCAAACTCCAGTCGAGCTATTATGTTCACTTTCAGACTAAAACACTTGGGAAAGATATAAACCCTCTTATTCCCACAACTATGGGTAAATAGAACCACTATTATTCTTCGACAAGGATGGCTTTGGTATTAAATTATTATAATAATATATATATATATATATATATATATATATATATTATATATATATATATATATATATTTATAAAACAATTATAAGAGGTAAAGTCTTATAATAAGTTGAAAGGCTTAAAGTAACCTTCCATCGTGGGTACATGTGTGTACATAAAATACTCCGACAAAGGAGTTATAAGATAATAGACTTTATTCCATGAACACATAGAGAAATACATTCAAGACAGGAATACATATATCCATTATCTTCCTCCTACTCTTACTTACTCTTCTTCTACTCTTCCTTCTTTCCTCTTCCTTCTACCTCCTCTTCCTTCTACTATTCTTTCTACTCTGCCTTCTACTCCTCTTCCTTCAACCACCTCTTCCCTCTACTCTTCCTTCTACTCTTCCTTCTGCTCTTCCTTCTACTCTTCCGTCTTTCCTCTTCCTTCAACTACTCTTCCTTCTCATCTTCTTCTACTCCTCTTCCTTCTACTCTTCCTGCTATTCTCTTACTTCTACTCTTCCTTCTTTCCTCTTCCTTCTACTGCTCTGCCTTCTACTCTTTCTACTCTTCATTCTACTCTTCATTCTACTCTTCCTTCTACTCCTCTTCTTCTACTCATCTTCTACTCATCTTCCTTCTACTCCTCTTTCTACTCTTCCTTCTACTCTTCCCTTCTACTTCTTCCTTCTACTCCTCTTTCTACTCTTCTTCTACTCTTCCGTCTTCCTCTTCCTTCACTCTTACTCTACTTCTTCTTTCTACTCCTCTTTCATCACTCCTCTTCCTTCTACTCATCTTCCTTCTACTCTTCCTTCTACTCTTCTTTCTACTCTTCTTTCTACTCATCTTCCTTCTACTCCTCTTTCTACTCTTCCTTCTACTCTTTCTTCTACTCCTCTTCCTTCTATTCTCTCCTTCTACTCTTTCCTCTTCCTTCAACTCTTCCTTCAAACTCCTCTTGCCTTCTACTCCTCTTCCTTCACCTCCTCTTCCTTCTACTCTCTATCCTATTTCCTCTTACTTCTACTCTTCCTTCTTTCCTCTTCCTTCTACTCCTCTGCTCTATTCCTCTTCCTTCAATTCTCTTCCTTCTACTCCTCTTTCTACTCTTCCTTCTACTCTTCAATTCTACTCCTCTGCCTTCTACTCCTCTTCCTTCACCTCCTCTTCCTTCTACTCTTCCGTCTTTCCTCTTCCTTCAACTCCTTCCCTCCTCCTCCTCCTCCTCCTCCTTCTTTCCCATTTGTAACCACTTTATCTGGTTGCAGACAGAGTATTTCCAGATATACTCATCCTGGTTTTATGGTGGGGTGAGTGGTGTTGGTAGATACATTGGGTTTTATAGGGGTGGGGTGAGGGGGTCTCCATAGAAAGATTATCAGGAGAATGAAAAGGTATTGGGGTGGTGTTCGAGGTGGCAAAAGGGCTTATGGCAGGAGATAGCCAGATGATGATGATGATGATGATGATGATAGCTGTAACAAGCAGAACTGTCTACAACTGACAATGATGGCGGGTGGGGGGGCAGAGGTGATGGTGTGGTGGATGGGGTGTATGTATGATGGGGGTGGTGGTGATGGGTGAAGGGTTTGGCTTATAAGAATGAATATCTATCTCTGTGCATAGGGTTGTCTAGTATAAGACAGAGAGAATGAGAGAGAATGAGAGAGAGAGAGAGAGAGAGAGAGAGGAGAGAGAGAGAGAGAGAGAGAGAGAGAGAGAGAAAGGCTAAAGTAGCAAAATCTGTTTCTTTCACCGGAAGTACCAAAGAAGGAAGCTGTTGGACATGAGAGATAAGCCGTGTACGTGTATACATGTGTCTATGTGTGTGTGTGTGTGTGTGTGTGTGTGTGTGTGTGTGTGTGTCTATGTGTGTGTGTGTGTGTGTGTGTGTGTGTGTGTTGATCAGCCAATCACATGACCTATTTGACAGGCAAACTTATTGACCTCAGTTCAAAGTAGAATAAGATTTCTTCCTAACTTCATCAATCCCTTCTAATCCCCCCCCCCCCAAAAAAAAAACCCCATCGATAGTCTGTCTTTTTATCTCTCTTTTGCTCTTTTAGCTGTCTGACTCTGAAGAGGAGGAGGAGGAGGAGGAGGAAAAAGAAGAGGAAGAAGGAGGAGGAGGAGGAGGGGAGGAGGAGGAGGAGGAGGAGGAGGAAGGATTCTACTAGGAATTTATCATCAAAATTCCCACCAGCACATCTTGCAAACCTTCCTTCAAGAACATTTTCCAGCATCAAAAAAAAAAAGAAAAAGAAAAAGAAAAAAGTTTCCTAATTTAAAAATAAAAAATATATTCTCGATTTAGTAAAAAAAAGATTAACTATTGAAATTTTAATTTGTTATAAATGACATTTAACCAAAGGCTATTAACTTTATCTTTGCTACACTAAACAGCAGAGACAGATAGATAGATAGATAGATAGATAGATAGATAGATAGATAGATAGGAACACACTGGAGATAAATAGATAGATAGATAGATAGATAGATAGATAGATATGAACAGACTGAGATAGATAGATAGATAGATAGATAGATAGATAGATATGAACATACTGAGATAGATTTGATAGATAGATATGGACAGACTGAGATAGTATAGATAGATATAGATATGAACAGACCGAGATAGATAGATAGATAGATAGATAGATAATGAACAGACTGAGATAGATTGATAGATAGATATGGACAGACTGAATAGATAGAGAGATAGATAGATAGATAGATAGATAGATACAGAACTGAGATAGATAGATAGATAATGAACAGACTGAGATAGATTGATAGACAGATATGAACAGACTGAGATAGATTGATAGATAGATAATGAACAGACTGAGATAGATTGATAGATAGACAGATATGAAGAGACTGAAATAGAGATTGCCATTTCTTCAGAGAAGAAAGCCATTTCTACAAGGAGTTTGGTTGTGAGCCACCACCATTACAAATCTCCTCCAAACTGATCAATTTGTAGCTGTCCTTTACCAGCCTAATCTATCTATTAATCTATCTATCTATCTATCTATCTCTCTCTATATATATATATATATATATATATATATATATATATATATACATACTATAGTGTGGGATTGTCACTGTTTTCAGCTTATACTGGAATGGTGTGCCAAAATGCAGTATTATTGGAAGAAGTGCTCAATATATATATAAATATATATATATTATATATATATATATATATATATGTAATATATATGTGTGTGTGTGTGTGTGTATGTATGTGTGTGCATATGTGTATCATAGGCTTTTCAATATATAAATCCAAATGAGAAAAAAAGATTAATAGCTTCTTCTTCTTCTTCTTCTTCTTCTTCTTCTTCTTCTTCTTCTTCTTCTTCTTCTTCTCTTCTTCTTTTATTAATTATTATTATTATTATTATTATTATTATTATTATTATATGGGAAATTTGGCTCAGAACCACCCTCGGTGGCGTCAGCTTTCCATAGCAGACTGTTAATGTCTGAAATCACCCTGGCGCAATACTATGAAGCTAAGAGTTCCAGAAGAAAACAGTGGCAACAAGCACTGGCACATCAACATCTTCAGGACAAACCTTCACATGTGATATCTGTGGTTGAGAATGTTTTTTCAAACATTGGACTTCACAGTCAGAGGAGGGGCTGTAACTTCAGGAGCACAAGAATTATATATTCTTCAGAGACTGCAATGCCAATAATTATTATTATTATTATGCTTATTTTTACACGATTAGATTTTTTCACACCTGCCTTCACCAGTGGTTCACTGAGTAACACAAGTCTCCTCAGGTCTGCAGGACTCTTCTGAGTAATCTCAACAATGCTGTAGTCTGGATGGTCTCAATTCTTTCTCTTATTTCCAGTTCATCCAGACTCTCGTCGAGACCACAGGGGATCGTTACTAGGGCACCAATTACAATTGGAACAATCTTAACCTTCATGTTCCACAGTTTTCTAGTTCTCTGGCAAGGTCAAGTATTTGTCTATCTTTTCGCTTTCTTTCACTTTCACTCGGTGATTGGCTGGGATGGCAAAATCCACGAGATGATAAGTTTTAATCTTCTTGTTGATCAACACCAGGTCTGGTCTTCTGGCTGGGATTAGGTGATCTGTCTGTACCTCAAAGTCCCAGAGAATTTTTGTGTGTCTCATTCTCCAGGACAGATTCAGCAGTGCATATACCATTTAGATGAATTATTATTATTATTATTATTATTATTATTATTATTATTATTATTATTATTATTATTATTATTAATAGTAATGATAATAATATTCATTTTGATTTTTTAATGGAGCATGTGTCTGATTATTTGTCCAATTTGTTTTTAACAGTAACAATTAAAAAGAATTTGTTTTAATGGAGCATGTGTCTGATTATTTTGTCCAATTTGTTTTAACAGTAACAATTAAAAAGAATTTGTTTTAATGGAGCATGTGTCTGATTATTTTGTCCAATTTGTTTTAACAGGAACAATTAAAAGAATTTGTTTTAATGGAGCATGTGTCTGATTATTTTGTCTAATTTGTTTTAACAGTAACAATTAAAAAGAATTTGTTTTAATGGAGCATGTGTCTGATTATTTTGTCCAATTTGTTTTAACAGTAACGATTAAAAAGAATTTGTTTTAATGGAGCATGTGTCTGATTATTTTGTCCAATTTGTTTTAACAGTAACGATTAAAAAGAATTTGTTTTAATGGAGCATGTGTCTGATTATTTTGTCCAATTTGTTTAAACAGTAACAATTAAAAAGAATTTGTTTTAATGGAGCATGTGTCTGATTATTTTGTCCAATTTGTTTTAACAGTAAACAATTAAAAAAGAAAATTCTCTGGTAAAAACAGTCCTGTCATCTGGGTGTTTGGAACAGGTCAACTCAACCTCTACAGGGGAGTAAGACCCACCCTGCTAAATGAGACCACCTGTTGGCCATTGATGGTCACCTGTGATGCTTAAGGATGGAATTTGAATCCCAGTCCTTGACATGCAACACTCCACTTTTAGCCTTTTCTTAGGTTAGACAACAGTGGAAGTGACCCCCCTCCAATCAATCAGCACATCACATTAAGCCCTAGCACCTATATGATTGTCCTGGACATATTCCTCAATTGCTCTTATAGCAAACCCCAAACCCTTTTTATCATATATGTGCGAGAATGTGGCAGCTGAGTGTCCTTAGTTTCCTGCGTATGGTATTAAACTGCATCTTATGGTAAGTTCCTATTCTGGAGCTCTGGGAAATGTTTAGTACCCCTTTATTGTCATTACTCCCAGGTCCACTCTGACCCGGAGTGGTAGTACCTGTTAGGGTCCCATCTATGAACTAAATGGATTTTTTTTTAAATATAAAAAAAAAATGTTTAAAAAAAATGAGTTTAAAGAATGAATAAAACAAAACCATTCTTCAGCATAAAATAACCCAATAAGCATTGACATGCCATAAAATCTAACCAACCAGCCTGATAAGAACTTCAACTTCAATATTGCTTATGGAATTAACTAATATTGGTGCGATCTTTGAAATGAAGAGAAAATCTTTTTTTTAAAACCAATAAGTTTTTCCTGGTTAATTAATTGATTTTAACTGCATGTCACACTGTCTAGGGTCATTTTATGCCTAGGGGTTAGAGAATCACGTTCATTGTAGATTTATATTTATATTTATGTGCAGCTGTTTCTTAAGAGTTTTCTTTATATGTTCTTAGTCCCATCAATTAGTAAAAGGCTCCTGATTGTTTCATAGACCACGCCTATGATTTAAAGATGTCTGCAGGAGAGTTATGAGGATATGCACAAACTCATGGTAGGTAGATGCAAAAAATAGAGCAGCCTGGCACCTCAACGTTAAGCAAGGCATGGAGAGGGGGTGAGGCAGAGAGGAGAGAGGAGAGTAGCCTCGACAGCAAAGAAAGCCAGAAAGAGGAATATAAGCCAGCAGCCACAGAAAGCATCACAGTTTGTGTGCATTCAGTGTACCAAAGACTGTCACTCAAGAATTGGTCTGCAGAGTCAATTGCGAAGATAATTTTTTTGGGGGGGACACTATGCCATTGTCCTTAGTGGACGGAAAGGATCCAATAAGTTCCATCGATTACAAATGATTTTTAAACAGATCTATTTGATCCATAGAACAGGTACTACCATCCCAGGTCAAGGTGGACCTGGGAGTAATGTCAATGGAGGGTTATTCCACACTCACTCTATCCATATAACTAGAGCCACAACCATCAAATTAGTTTAGTTTCCTACCAAGGACATCCCTTTGAAGTGCCTTTGCAAGAGCTAGAGTATTCTAAGCTCGGCCAACAGGGTGAAGTTTTTGTATATATATATAAAATTCTGTTTAGGGGTAGCCCTACCATTTCCAATACATCACTACAAATAAATTCTTTCAGGGGTAGCCCTACCATTTCCAATACATCTCTACAATACAATTCTGTTCAGGGGGTAGCCCTAAACCATTTCCAATACATCTCTAAAATAAAATTCTGTTCAGGGGTAGCCTACATTTCCAATACATCTCTACAAATAAAAGTTCTGTTCAGGGGTAGCCCTCCATTTCCATACATCTCTACAAATAAAATTCAGGGGTAGCCCTACCATTTCCAGTTCAGGTAGCCCTACCATTTCCAATACAATCTCTACAAATAAATTCTGTTTAGGGGTAGCCCTCCCATTTCCAATACATCTTTACAAATAAAATTCTGTTCAGGGGTAGCCCTACCATTTCCAATACATCTCTACAAATAAGATTCTGTTCAGGGGTAGCCCTACCATTTCCAATACATCTCTACAATAAAATTCTGTTCAGGGGTAGCCCTACCATTTCCAATACATCTCTACAAATAAAATTCTGTTCAGGGTAGCCCTACCATTTCAATACATCTCTACAAAATAAAATTCTGTTCAGGGGTAGCCCTACCATTTCCAATACATCTCTACAAATAAAAGTCTGTTCAGGGGTAGCCCTTACATCTCTCAAATAAAATTCTGTTCAGGGGAGCACCATTTCCAATACATCTCTACAAATAAAATTCTGTTCAGGGGTAGCCCTACCATTTCCAATACATCTCTACAAATAAATTCTGTTAGGGTAGCCCTACCATTTCCAATACATCTCTACAAATAAAATTCTGTTTAGGGTAGCCCTACCATTTCCAATACATCTTTACAAATAAAATTCTGTTCAGGGGTAGCCCTACCATTTCCAATACATCTTACAAATAAAATTCTGTTCAGGGGTAGCCTACCATTTCGCAATACATCACAAATAAAATTCTGTTCAGGGGTAGCCTACATTTCCAATACATCTCTACAAATAAAATTCTGTTTAGGGGTAGAGAGCAGAAACTACAAAATAAACAATATTAAGACAATTGATAAGTTGATCATCTTTGTGAACTTCCAAACAACAATAATCCCAAGACATATTTATATACTTGCTTGGCATCCTTCCGTCTAAAGAGACGATGGAGTAGTTTTTTATTCTTTTGTTTGTTGTTTTAACTTGAACTACATAGCCTGGGCGGTTTTCATATGGAAGATGAGCTGTTGCCCCCATGCAGCAAAATCCTCCCTCACCAACACTGCCGCTGTGATCCAAAAGAAGGCCAAGAGTCCCCTAAGGTGTGGTGATGTTGAAATCCAGTGCTACCCATCAACTCCTGCGACACTACCGTTGCACCAACTGCATGGTCCTTGCTTTCTTTGGATCAACAGCGGCAGTGTGTGAGGGAGGATTTGCTGCCATGGGCAACAGCTCATTTCCATATGAAACCGCCAGGCTATGTAGTTCAAGTAACAAACAAAAAAAAAGGAATAAACTACTCATCGTCTCTTGTAGACGGAAGGATGCCAAGCAAGTATATAAATATGTCTTGGGATTATTGTTGTTTGGAAGTTCACAAAGATGATCAACTTATGCAATTGTCTTAATATTGTTTATTTTGTTAAGTTTCTGAGCTCTCTACCCTAAACAGAATTTTATTTGTAGAGATGTATTGGAAATGGTAGGGCTACCCTGAACAGAATTTTATTTGTAGAGATGTATTGGAAATGGTAGGGCTACCCCTGAACAGAATTTTATTTGTAGAGATGTATTGGAAAATGGTAGGGCTACCCCTGAACAGAATTTTATTTGTAAAGATGTATTGGAAATGGTAGGGCTACCCTAAAACAGAATTTTATTGTAGAGATGTATTGGATGGTAGGGCTACCCCTACAGAATTTTATTTGTAGAGATGTATTGGAAATGGTAGGGGCTACCCTGAACAGAATTTTATTTGTAGAGATGTATTGGAAATGGTAGGGCTACCCCTGAACAGAATTTTATTTTGTAGAGATGTATTGGAAATGGTAGGGCTACCCCTGAACAGACTTTTTATTTGTAGAGATGTATTGGAAATGGTAGGCTACCCTGAACAGAATTTTATTTGTAGAGATGTATTGGAAATGGTAGGGCTACCCTAAACAGAATTTTATTGGTAGAGATGTATTGGAAATGGTAGGGGCTACCCCTGAACAGAATTTTATTTGTAGAGATGTATTGGAAATGGTAGGGCTACCCTGAACAGAATCTTATTGTAGAGATGTATTGGAAATGGTAGGGCTACCCCTGAACAGAATTTTATTTGTAAAGATGTATTGGAAATGGTAGGGCTACCCCTGAACAGAATTTTTTTGTAGAGATGTATTGGAAATGGTAGGGCTACCCTGAACAGAATTTTATTTGTAGAGATGTATTGGAAATGGTAGGCTACCCTGAACAGAATTTTATTTGTAGAGATGTATTGGAAATGCTACCCTGAACAGACTTTTTATTTGTAGAGATGTATTGGAAATGGTAGGGCTACCCTGAACAGAATTTTATTTGTAGAGATGTATTGGAATGGTAGGGCTACCCCTGAACAGAATTTTATTGTAGAGATGTATTGGAAATGGTAGGCTACCCCTTTAATTTGTAGTGATGTATTGGAAATGGTAGGGCTACCCCTAAACAGAATTTTATATATATATACAAAAACTTCACCCTGTTGGCCGAGCTTAGAATACTCTAGCTCTTGCAAAGGCACTTCAAAGGGATGTCCTTGGTAGGAAACTAAACTACATTTGATGGTGTGGCTCTAGTTATATGGATAGAGTGAGTGTGGAATAACCCTCCATTGACATTACTCCCAGGTCCACCTTGACCTGGGATGGTAGTACCTGTTCTATGGATCAAATAGATCTGTTTAAAAATCATTTGTAATCGATGGAACTTATTGGATCCTTTCCGTCCACTAAGGACAATGGCATAGTGTCCCCCCAAAAAAATTATCTGCGCAATTGACTCTGCAGACCAATTCTTGAGTGACAGTCTTTGGTACACTGAATGCACACAAACTGTGATGCTTTCTGTGGCTGCTGGCTTATATTCCTCTTTCTGGCTTTCTTTGCTGTCGAGGCTACTCTCCTCTCTCCTCTCTGCCTCACCCCTCTCCATGCCTTGCTTAACGTTGAGGTGCCAGGCTGCTCTATTTTTTGCATCTACCTACCATGAGTTTGTGCATATCCTCATAACTCTCCTGCAGACATCTTTAAATCATAGGCGTGGTCTATGAAACAATCAGGAGCCTTTTACTAATTGATGGGACTAAGAACATATAAAGAAAACTCTTAAGAAACAGCTGCACATAAATATAAATATAAATCTACAATGAACGTGATTCTCTAACCCCTAGGCATAAAATGACCCTAGACAGTGTGACATGCAGTTAAAATCAATTAATTAACCAGGAAAAACTTATTGGTTTTAAAAAAAAGATTTTCTCTTCATTTCAAAGATCGCACCAATATTAGTTAATTCCATAAGCAATATTGAAGTTGAAGTTCTTATCAGGCTGGTTGGTTAGATTTTATGGCATGTCAATGCTTATTGGGTTATTTTATGCTGAAGAATGGTTTTGTTTATTCATTCTTTAAACTCATTTTTTTTAAACATTTTTTTTTATATTTAAAAAAAATCCATTTAGTTCATAGATGGGACCCTAACAGGTACTACCACTCCGGGTCAGAGTGGACCTGGAGTAATGACAATAAAGGGGTACTAAACATTTCCCAGAGCTCCAGAATAGGAAACTTACCATAAGATGCAGTTTAATACCATACGCAGGAAACTAAGACACTCAGCTGCCACATTCTCGCACATATATGATAAAAAGGGTTTGGGGTTTGCTATAAGAGCAATTGAGGAATATGTCCAGGACAATCATATAGGTGCTAGGGCTTAATGTGATGTGCTGATTGATTGGAGGGGGTCACTTCCACTGTTTGTCTAACCTAAGAAAAGGCTAAAGTGGAGTGTTGCATGTCAAGGACTGGGATTCAAATTCCATCCTTAAGCATCACAGGTGACCATCAATGGCCAACAGGTGGTCTCATTTAGCAGGGTGGGTCTTACTCCCCTGTAGAGGTTGAGTTGACCTGTTCCAAACACCCAGATGACAGGACTGTTTTTACCAGAGAATATTTCTTTTTAATTGTTACTGTTAAAACAAATTGGACAAAATAATCAGACACATGCTCCATTAAAACAAATTCTTTTTAATTGTTACTGTTAAAACAAATTGGACAAAAATCAGACACATGCTCCATTAAAACAAATTCTTTTTAATCGTTACTGTTTAAAACAAATTGACAAAATAATCAGACACATGCTCCATTAAAACAAATTCTTTTAATCAGACACATGCGTTATTCTTTTTAATTGTTCCTGTTAAAACAAATTGGACAAAATAATCAGACACATGCTCCATTAAAACAAATTCTTTTAATTGTTACTGTTAAAACAAATTGGACAAATAATCAGACACATGCTCCATTAAAACAAATTCTTTTTAATTGTTACTGTTAAAAACAAATTGGACAAAATAATCAGACACATGCTCCATTAAAAAAATCAAAATGAATATTATTATCATTACTATTAATAATAATAATAATAATAATAATAATAATAATAATAATAATAATAATAATAATAATAATTCATCTAAATGGTATATGCACTGCCTGAATCTGTCCTGGAGAATGAGACACACAAAAATTCTCTGGGACTTTGAGGTACAGACAGATCACCTAATCCCAGCCAGAAGACCAGACCTGGTGTTGATCAACAAGAAGATTAAAACTTATCATCTCGTGGATTTTGCCATCCCAGCCAATCACCGAGTGAAAGTGAAAGAAAGCGAAAAGATAGACAAATACTTGGACCTTGCCAGAGAACTAAGAAAACTGTGGAACATGAAGGTTAAGATTGTTCCAATTGTAATTGGTGCCCTAGTAACGATCCCCTGTGGTCTCGACGAGAGTCTGGATGAACTGGAAATAAGAGAAAGAATTGAGACCATCCAGACTACAGCATTGTTGAGATTACTCAGAAGAGTCCTGCAGACCTGAGGAGACTTGTTGTTACTCAGTGAACCACTGGTGAAGGCAGGTGTGAAAAAATCTAATCGTGTAAAAATAAGCATAATAATAATAATAATATTGGCATTGCAGTCTCTGAAGAATATATAATTCTTGTGCTCCTGAAGTTACAGCCCCTCCTCTGACTGTGAAAGTCCAATGTTGAAAAACATTCTCAACCACAGATATCACATGTGAAGGTTGTCCTGAAGATGTTGATGTGCCAGTGCTTTGTTGCCACTGTTTTCTTCTGGAACTCTTAGCTTCATAGTATTGCGCCAGGGTGATTTCAGACATTAACAGTCTGCTATGGAAAGCCTGACGCCACCGAGGTGGTTCTGAGCCAAATTTTCCCATATAATATAATAATAATAATAATAATAATAATAATAATAATTAATAAAGAAGAAGAGAAGAAGAAGAAGAAGAAGAAGAAGAAGAAGAAGAAGAAGAAGAAGAAGAAGCTATTAAATCTTTTTTTCTCCATTTGGATTTATATATGAAAAGCCTATGATACACATATGCACACACATACATACACACACACACACACACATATATATATACATATATATATATATATATATATATATATATATATATATATATATATATATTGAGCACTCTTCCAATAATACTGCATTTTGGCACACCATTCCAGTATAAGCTGAAACAGTGACAATCCCACACTATAGTATGTATATATATATATATATATATATATATATATATATATATATAGAGAGAGAGAGATAGATAGATAGATAGATAGATTAATAGATAGATTAGGCTGGTAAAGGACAGCTACAAATTGATCAGTTTGGAGGAGATTTGTTAATGGTGGTGGCTCACAACCAAACTCCTTGTAGAAATGGCTTTCTTCTCTGAAGAAATGGCAATCTCTATTTCAGTCTCTTCATATCTGTCTATCTATCAATCTATCTCAGTCTGTTCATTATCTATCTATCAATCTATCTCAGTCTGTTCATTATCTGTCTATCAATCTATCTCAGTCTGTTCATTATCTATCTATCTATCTCAGTCTGTTCATATCTATCTATCTATCTATCTATCTATCTATCTATCTATCTATCTATCTCAGTTGTCCATATCTATCTATCAATCTATCTCAGTCTGTTCATTATCTATCTATCTATCTATCTATCTATCTCGGTCTGTTCATATCTATCTATCTATCTATCTATCTCAGTCTGTCCATATCTATCTATCAATCTATCTCAGTATGTTCATATCTATCTATCTATCTATCTATCTATCTATCTATCTCAGTCTGTTCATATCTATCTATCTATCTATCTATCTATCTATCTATTTATCTCAGTGTGTTCCTATCTATCTATCTATCTATCTATCTATCTATCTATCTATCTGTCTCTGCTGCTGTTTAGTGTAGCAAAGATAAAGTTAATAGCCTTTGGTTAAATGTCATTTATAACAAATTAAAATTTCAATAGTTAATCTTTTTTTTTACTATAATCGAGAATATATTTTTTTATTTTTAAATTAGGAAACTTTTTTCTTTTTTCTTTTCTTTTTTTTTTTTGATGCTGGAAAATGTTTTCTTGAAGGAAGGTTGCAAGATGTGCTGGTGGAATTTTGGATGATAAATTCCTAGTAGAATCCTTCCTCCTCCTCCTCCTCCTCCTCCTCCTCCTCCTCCTCCTTCCTTCTTCCTCTTCCTTTCTTCCTCCTCCTCCTCCTCCTCCTCCTCCTTCAGAGTCAGACAGCTAAAAGAGCAAAAGAGAGATAAAAAGACAGACTATCGATGGGTTTTTTTTTTTGGGGGGGGGGATTAGAAGGGATTGATGAAGTTAGGAAGAAATCTTATTCTACTTTGAACTGAGGTCAATAGAGTTTGCCTGTCAAATAGGTCATGTGATTGGCTGATCAACACACACACACACACACACACACACACACACACACACACACACACACACACACACACACACACACACACACACATAGACACATGTATACACGTACACGGCTTATCTCTCATGTCCAACAGCTTCCTTCTTTGGTACTTCCGGTGAAAGAAACAGATTTTGCTACTTTAGCCTTTCTCTCTCTCTCTCTCTCTCTCTCTCTCTCTCTCTCTCTCTCTCTCTCTCTCTCTCTCTCTCATTCTCTCTCATTCTCTCTGTCTTATACTAGACAACCCTATGCACAGAGATAGATATTCATTCTTATAAGCCAAACCCTTCACCCATCACCACCACCCCCATCATACATACACCCCATCCACCACCACCATCACCTCTGCCCCCCCACCCGCCATCATTGTCAGTTGTAGACAGTTCTGCTTGTTACAGCTATCATCATCATCATCATCATCATCATCTGGCTTATCTCCTGCCATAAGCCCTTTTGCCACTCGAACACCACCCCAATACCTTTTCATTCTCCTGATATCTTTCTATGGAGACCCTCACCCCACCCTATAAAAACCCAATGTATCTACCAACACCCACTCACCCCCACCATAAAACCCAGGATGAGTATATCTGGAAATACTCTGTCTGCAACCAGATAAAGTGGTTACAAATGGGAAAGAAGGAGGAGGAGGAGGAGGAGGAGGAAGAGGAGTTGAAGGAAGAGGAAAGACGGAAGAGTAGAAGGAAGAGGAGGTGAAGGAAGAGGAGTAGAAGGCAGAGGAGTAGAATGAAGAGTAGAAGGAAGAGTAGAAAGAGGAGTAGAAGGAAGAGGAATTGAAGGAAGAGGAATAGGAGGCAGAGGAGTAGAAGGAAGAGGAAAGAAGGAAGAGTAGAAGTAAGAGGAATAGGAGGAAGAGTAGAAGGAAGAGGAGGTGAAGGAAGAGGAGTAGAAGGAAGAGGAGTTGAAGGAAGAGTTGAAGGAAGAGGAAAGAGTAGAAGGAAGAGGAATAGAAGGAAGAGGAGTAGAAGGAAGAGTAGAAGGAAGAGTAGAAAGAGGAGTAGAAGGAAGATGAGTAGAAAGAAGAGTAGAAAGAAGAGTAGAAGGAAGAGTAGAAGGAAGATGAGTAGAAGGAAGAGGAGTTGAAGGAAGAGGAGTAGAAAGAAGAGTAGAAGTAAGAGTTGAAGGAAGAGGAAAGACGGAAGAGTAGAAGGAAGAGTAGAAAGAGGAGTAGAAGGAAGAGGAGTAGAAGGAAGAGTAGAAGGAAGAGTAGAAAGAGGAGTAGAAGGAAGATGAGTAGAAGGATGAGTAGAAGGAAGAGGAGTAGAAGGAAGAGTAGAATGAAGAGTAGAATGAAGAGTAGAAGGAAGAGTAGAAGGCAGAGCAGTAGAAGGAAGAGGAAAGAAGGAAGAGTAGAAGTAAGAGGAATAGCAGGAAGAGTAGAAGGAAGAGGAGTAGAAGGAAGAGGTGTAGAAGGAAGAGGAGTTGAAGGAAGAGGAAAGACGGAAGAGTAGAAGGAAGAGCAGAAGGAAGAGTAGAAGGAAGAGTAGAGGGAAGAGGTGTTGAAGGAAGAGGAGTAGAAGGCAGAGTAGAAAGAATAGTAGAAGGAAGAGGAGTAGAAGGAAGAGGAAAGAAGGAAGAGTAGAAGAAGAGTAGAAGTAAGAGTAGGAGGAAGATAATGGATATATGTATTCCTGTCTTGAATGTATTTCTCTATGTGTTCATGGAATAAAGTCTATTATCTTATAACTCCTTTGTCGGAGTATTTTATGTACACACATGTACCCACGATGGAAGGTTACTTTAAGCCTTTCAACTTATTATAAGAACTTTACCTCTTATAATTGTTTTATAAATATATATATATATATATATATATATATATATATATATATATATATATATATTATTATTAATATTTAATACCAAAGCCATCCTTGTCGAAGAATAATAGTGGTTCTATTTAACCCATAGTTGTGGGAATAAGAGGGTTTATATCTTTCCCAAGTGTTTTAGTCTGAAAGTGAACATAATAGCTCGACTGGAGTTTGAACTCGCTTATTACAATGTTGCAGACCAGTACATTAGCCTATGCCATAGGGAGCTCGCACTGTGGAGTGGGGTAAACCCATATATAAATTCATAGGAATAGTAACTGAAATGTTGGTTTGTTTTGTTTTACAGCATATCAACCCTCATTCAGGTTTATTTAATGTCGAATCAAGTCATTTTTGATAAACAAAGGACTTGGGTTGTTTACAGTACCTAGCTCTTGCTTAAGAGGTCACTCAATTAATTATTGAACTGGATTTGTGTTGCTTAACTTTGTGTGATCTTGTGGGAACCGGTAACAGCCATTGTTTGGCAGGTTATACAAGTACCTTTAATGGTTGTGTATATATTTCAACAATTGTTATTGAACTTAGTGCTTGTTTGAATGAACAGTCTATCAATCTATCAATGTATCTATCTCAGTCTGTTTATATTTATCTATCTACCTATGTCTGTTTCTTTCTTTCTATCTATCTATCTATCTATCTATCTTTCTATTTATCAGTCTATCTATCTTTATTTATATCTATCTATCTATCTATCTATCTATCTATCTATATCTGTTTATATCTATCTCTGTTCATATCTATCTATCTATCTATCTATCTATCTATCTATCTCAGTCTGTTCATATCTATCTATCTATCTATCTATCTATCTATCTATCTATCTATCTCTGTTTATATCTGTCTGATCTCTCTAATCTGTCTGTCTGCCTACCTGTCTGTCTGCCTGTCTGTCTGTTACAGTCTGTTTATATCTATCTATCTATCTATCTATCTATCTATCTAATTCCATTTGCTTGTTTGATTGAACTTCCCTATCCCCAGACATTTTCAAATTTAGGCTCAGGACATGGTGGCTGGTTATAAGCAGGTGACAGAACACCTGGAATCCTGACAATGGAATGTCATAAAATTTACTTCAAGTATGGGGAAGTTGGGTGATGGGTGCCGATAGAGAATAAAGAGTATATGTTCATGTCATCCTTTGTGAATCATAAAAAGAATATCATCATCATCATCATCATCATCATCATCATCATCATCATCATCAGCTGGCAGCAATATGACCAGCATCACCAAGACAATCATCACTATCAGCAATACTAATACAATTATTACTATCCTTGATTACTCTGATTACAATATCATTAAATGTCTTTGCTGCTATCATGACCATCGTCACCGACTACACCACCAACGCCCCACCCCACCATCCTCATCATTATTTTACCATCTCCTTAATATCTCACCTTCCTACCAAAAGTATTTCTCTGATAAAATTGTCTTTATAATCACTGATATTCACATTATATCCATTATTCTCATTTTACACTTTGGTTTCTATCTATCTATCTATCTATCTATCTATCTATCTATCTATCTAAGTCTGTTCATATCTATCTATCTATCTATCTATCTAAGTCTTTTCATATCTATCTATCTATCTATCTATCTATCTATCTATCTATATATATATATATATATATATATATATATATATATATATATATATATATATATCTAAGTCTGTTCATATCTATCTATCTATCTATCTATCTAAGTCTTTTCATATCTATCTATCTATCTATCTATATATATATATATATATATATATATATATATATATATATATATATATATATATATATATAAGTCTATTCATATCTATCTATCTATCTATCTCAGTGTGTTCATATCTCTATCTATTTATCTATCTATCTATCTATCTCAGTCTGTTCATATCTATCTATCTATCTATCTATCTATCTAAGTCTGTTCATATCTATCTATCTATCTATCTATCTATCTATCTATCTATTTCAGTCTGTTCATATCTATCTATCTATCTATTTATCTATCTTAAACTATATCTATCTATCTATCTATCTATCTATCTATCTATCTATCCTAACTATAATATATATATATATATATATATATATATATATATATATATATATATATATATATATATATATATAATCATATAAATATATAATTAAAGTGCTACATGTACTATGTAATCCTGTACAACCGGTTTCATAGTCGGGTCATCAGTGAATAAACCAGTACTCCCACCAAGTTTCTTTGGTGAGATGGGTGGCTAGACACCCAACGGGATGAAAAACAAAACCTGTCAAAGGGCAGAGGAAGCTTTTTGCTCAACGGTCATCTACCAAGTTGACCCGGAGAAGTAGTAGTACTTGGGTTGGTATCCAAGTGCTTAGCAAACCTGCCTAAGCTTCTCAGTTGCATAAATACCACTCAGCGTGATGGATGCATAGATCTTGTTAGATCATCCGTCTAGGAGAAGGACACTCTGAAGTAAAACCTGCATTCTCCATAGCCTTTCAGTCATCTTACCTCAGTTTGTCACTGATACCAGACTTTAGAGAAGAAGAGCATAATGTGCATATTGCACAAGCGCATAGCATGATCTTTTAAATGTGCAGATATTTCTACAAATCCCAAGGAATGACGACGTATGCAGGCTTGACAGGTTGGAAGCATATAGCCATGAATCTACATGTGGTACGGCTTGTGGCCCATCTAATGTCGCTGCATTGTTATCTGAACAGCAACGTGCTTTGGCGATGTTATGAGTGTCTGAGCAGGCCTTGGAGTAACACTACTCACCCAGAAAGCAGGGAAAAGGCATAGAAAAGGTGACCCAAACAAAGCCTGTATGCCAATCAAGCTGGCCATCAACCTGCGGTTGGCGGCTGTTCACAATAGCAGAGGAAAAACTAAACATTTAAAAACAAAACCCAGGCTACTGATAGCCACCTGGAACGTACGGACTCTATTTATCGTGAGGGGTCGGAAAATGTGGAGCGACGAACTGGTATCGTGGCAAAGGAACTGTCTCAATATAGGGTAGACATCACTGCTCTTGTGGAAGTCCACTCGGTGATGAGGACCAATTGACAGAGGTGGGACCGGTTATACTTTTTTGAGGGGAAGGATAAAGCTGGAGGTGAGAGGGGAGTAGGCGGAGTGAGCTTTGCTATTCGCACTGAAGTAGTCAATCATATTGAGCAGCCACACGGCATCAATGACAGGATCTGCAATACATTCTCACACCAGAATCCTGTCCATGAAGCAATTTGGATTCTCCCGCGATCAGGGCACGGGTATATTAATATACTGGGGAAATAATTCCAAGTTCCAGTATATGAGTAAACTACGGAAATTTTGTGTATATTGGGAAAGGTTTATGTGTTGAAGTAAAATACTGCAATTTCAAGTTCGGAATTCTGAATGAAAAGACAAGGCAGTAAAACACAAATATAATTTCCCAATTTTAATTACCAACAAAAATGAAAGGAAAGATAGAAGAAGAGCAAAGGTGAAAGGTGAAGGAGTGGAGTGGTTGCAAATTTGTAGTTATTTGTGGGTAAACTCAGCTTTAAGAGTCCGAGTAATAAGTTCGTAATAGTGGTTTGAATTCCCGTGTGTAGTTTTGAAAGGTAATAGTGGCTTGAATTCTTGAAGATGCAAATAGTTGTATGGAAATGTATGGAAATAGTTGTATGGAAATGTATGGAAATAGTTGTATGGAAATGTATGCGTAGAGTCGTTTTGAAGCGTCAATTTCTTTTGTGATTTAGAGTTGAATTTCTGTTAGAATTGAAGGTAATCTTTGAGTTAAGATGAAGTGTCGATTTCTTTGTATTTTTAAAGTTGAATTTCAGGATTTGTCAACCTATTATTTTATCGGCAGAGACGGGTTGATGAATTAGTTTCAGAAAGCTTTCTTTTTATTGCTGTTCCAAATTCTTTGTGAAGATTTCTCCGTTTTTTTTTCTTTCTTTTTTGGTTGAATTTCAAGGTTGGCTTCTTGCTGATATGATAGTAGTTTCCAGTCTGAGGGATAAAACTCTGAGTTCCTTATTGGACAATGTTGAACCTAACACTGAATTTTCTTCAGTAACGGACCCCAATGTCGGCACCTCACTCTCTCAGGGTCATCGGTGTCAAGAAGTGAGACTAAGAATGTTAATTGATACGTTATCTTCAATCAACTTTTTGGTTAAGTTTTTAAAAAATGTTTATATATCATCAATGGTACTTCCCTCAAGTCGATAAAGGGCTCTCGTCTCCATAAAAGCTCCGAGAGTATCATTGTAGGGGTTATTTTCCATTTGCCTGAGGAGTTATATGCCCGTTGTCGTTTGTTCCCACTAGGGGACCTCTGGTATTTAAGCGGCTATTTCAAACTTCTCTTCCTCTTTTCTACCTCTCCTCGTAGGTACCCACATGGGTTAGACAATTGTCATTCCCTTCTCGTTGGGGCTTCGGCCCTTAACGCCGGCTACTGGTCACTGTAAGTGATTTATACAGCATGGACTATTCTTAGTCTCATGTCTGTACCTTTATATTACGCGTACTTTTATATTATCTTGTCAGTGACTTTTATGTATGTATGTTTATGTACACTATTCTATCTTCCATTGTTTATGTATCTTGTTTATTCATGTGCTGTATTATATAAAATGTTTTGTCTCAGAAATGTGTCGGAGTTTGTTATGTTTCAACTAGTTATGATTTTGTTATAACTTTAATCCTTACATCATGAAGCGATGGACAGAACACTACATAGATCTATTTTACAATCTCTCAGTCATTAACGAATGTGTCCTCAACGGCCTGTCTCAGAGGGACATAAGCCATGACATAATAGATCATCCCACCATTGGCGATACCCGCAAAACAATCAAGGAAGTAAACACCGGAAAGTCACCTGGTCTTGACGGCATCCCCGTTGAGGTTCTCCGCTAGGGTGGTGACAAGATCATTTCTAATGTATGGTTGGGTGCTCCAGTCCCTCAGGATTGGATTGATGCTATCTTCATCTTGTTATAACAGAAATAAGATGTCTCTTATGATTCACAATCCTTGCTTCACAATGCATCCACTCGCCAACAAAACAAAATTAAAAAACAAAACAAAACACAAGTCACGGACGCCTACCACGGAAGTTAACCCAACGGTACCCTAAAACAAAGTGACCAAATTAACACAGTTCTGCGCATAGGCTCGGACTGAATTCCACTTGAAAGGAATTCCTAAACAATAAAAAATAATGTTATAAACAGAATCCGGATTTTCGGCCAATAAAAAACCTTCCCCCCCAAATCATGAAAGGCCTTTCTGGAGCCTATCTCGTTACTATATAAGTCCGGCATTTGAGGACCAAAGCAGTTGACCGAGAACTTCCAAGCCATTAGTATCGCCGACCGGCAGGCAGGATCAAAGAGTCGCTTCAACACTACCACACACACCCGCGTCTACCCAACCAACTCAACTCTGCTTCAACACTACGCCACAGCCGGCCCGATACCCCTACCCTCACCTGACCCAACCACACCGGGTGAACCCTAAAGTGACTACGACTATCATCAATCTTACTATACGCCTGTCAACTCAAGTCACCGTATCAACTTACATCGTTTCCTACCGACACGAAACTACAACTACCATCACTTGTCCATCTGCATACATCACTATCCAATACTACTGACCGGCAACAGAGAGCTTCCTGACTTATTATCTACTATCACTATACCCACACCCACACTACGCAGAGCCAGACTGACCTTCAACCATACGCGCCTGCCCCCATTTCACTCACCGACTTAAGGGGAATTTCCTTCTCAACTTTTCCAGTTTTTGTTTATTCTAAAATAAACGATTTAATCCAAACCTTCTCGTCCATTATTTCTTCTTTGCATGCCATACGCTTTTAGAGATATCTCATTATATATCAATCTCATTGTACAAGGGCAAAGGATTGCGGTCAGTCTGCAGCAATTATCGAGGCATAAGCCTTCTCGTGGCAGTAGGCAAGGTATTTTCTAAGCTCCCGTTTAATCGACTCACCAGGTGGGTGTGTCCTTCAGTCATCCCATAATGCCAGGGGTTTCAGATCTGGCCGTGGACGATGGATATGATCTTTTCAGCTTGGCAACTTCAGTAGAAGTACATAGAACAACATGTAGCACTCTATCTTTGTGGATTTAGTGAAAGCGTTTGACCAAGACCGGCTAGATACTAGGCCAAATGGATCGAGTCTGACGTCACTGCGATATCATCATATCTAGTCCCAATTTTGTTTTCACCCAAACCGAGGCCACACGAGACTATCCGGTCTTGCCACACGTGTCTAACACCTTGAAGTTTTTTGCAAATAGTCAACGACTTTTTCTTGTAATTATTCAGTCAATTAATTTTATTTTATTTTAATTTATAAACAAAAATGCCCTTTAAGTGTGTTGTGCCTTTTTGTAATGGAAACTATAGAAATGGACCAAAAGTTAGTGTTTTTTCTATATCGGTGGCCTCGGTTTGACACGGTGAATAGGCCAGTCCCTATGGACAGGGATTCAAACAGCTTTATCAACGGGCCACTCTTGGGGCCAATAGCCATCGACAATGGAGTTAAACAGGGCGACATCCATGCACCGACATTGTTCTCCATATACTTTGCGGTGACTGTCATATGCTTTCTGGGGTCGTGATTCTGGTGTCTTTATACGATTCCGAATCACTAGCAGACTCATTTTAATGGGGTCGTGATTCTGGTGTCTTTATACGATTCCGAATCACTAGCAGACTCATTTTAATGGGGTCGTGATTCTGGTGTCTTTATACGATTCCGAATCACTAGCAGTGTTTTGTACTTATGTTTTTGATTTCATTGAAAATTAAATGAAAGGTGTGTCGTGTCCGATATTGAAAAATTTTGGGTCACAATATTTGTTATGTAGGATTCGTTTTAAAATCAGGTAAACAATTTAAAAATGATATCTAAATAAATGAATATTGTAGAAATTAATCAAGGTGTGTATGTTGTTTGTATGTATGGCACGTCGATAAAGATTTCATACGAGAATCAAATATCTGAATATTTTTTAATCAACAAATAATACCCCAATTTCTTTCTTTTGTCTTTAAAATTCTTTGAATGAAAACTACCGGTTTGCGATTTTGGTAACATTTGGTTCCTGGGTTCTCTCTTTTAAAGTACCGACACTCCTTCAAAAAGGACAGAAATCTTCTTTTTAAAAATTTTTTTATATGGGAACTGTTTACAATAAATAAATAATACCCACCTTCTTAAGCAGTCAGTTTTGTTATGATAGTGTATTTATTTATTTATTTTTTTAATGAATTAATAATTTATTAAATTATTAATTCATAAAAAAAAAAATAAAATTTTAATGCTAAATCTAGGATCTTCCAGACAATCGCCCGTGAGCTTCTATGCACTAATGATGCAGACTTCGTTGCTCACACTGAAGAGGACATGCAGGAAATAATGGATTTCTTCTCTGGAGCTTGCACTGCTTTAGGACTCACCATCAACTATGAGAAAACTGAAGTGATGCTCACTCCACCACACGGTCATCATTATGTAGAACCAGACATCTACGTCAAGGGGACCAGACTGAAGATAGTTGACTCATTTGTTTATCTTGGCAGTGCTCTATCCAGAGATGGAACCCTTGATTCAGAAATATCTCTAAGGATTGAATGAGCCAACAAGGCCTTTGATTGGCTCGAGACAGGGCTATCACCGTCAGTGTGTACGAATCGTGTGTTCTGACTATACACATATTCTTCGGAGATGTGGACTACGTATCCATAAGAGAGATTCCATCAGACATATCTCAGGAGTATCTTAAACATTGGGTGGCGATCACTCACGCCAGACGCCATTGTCCTACAATAAGTCAATGTATCTAGCATATAAATGTTTTATCCGTTTTATCAGAGTTCACATAGAGGCCGACGTTCTTTGCTGCCTTCTCCAAGCTATGTAGTAGTGACTTAGCCTGTGCTGGTGTATCTGCAAGAAGTGCGAGGTCATCATCAGCATAGTCTGCATCTGTGACAGTTTATGCGGGATATCGCCTGCTCCTTGCCTTTTTTTAGTGTGAAACCTTTTTCTTTTATGGTATCTAGTGATGTTCGGAGTACATAGTCTAGGCATATTATAAATATATATGGTGCTAATGTATCTCCTTTTAGGACTAGCGGCGATGTCAAAGAAATCTGTGTCGCCATCAGGTCGCCAAAGAAATCTGTCGCCATCAGGTGAGCGTACCATTTAGTGTCATTGTAGAACATCATTATAGCGGCAACCGTTTCTTTGGGGAGACCATAGTAGTATTTGTTCCATTTCCCCTCTGTATATGGAATCAAATGCCTTGGAGAAATCTACGAATAGTAGCGTTGCCTCTCGATTCTTTGCTCGAACCCCTTTTATGATCCGTCGAATAGTCAGGATCTGAGAGATTGTGGATCGATTTCTGCGGAAACCGTTTTGGTTTTTCCTAAGGATTTTCTCCATTTCAGGTCGGATGCGATTAAGAAGGGCATTATATATCTTAGCTGCAATAGCAGTAAGAGTTATGCCTCTGTAGTTTTTAGCGATTCCCACGTCTCCCTTTTGGGGAATGGGAGGATGCATCCTTTTGTCCATTTATCTATTCTATTTTGTCTATATACTGCATTGCATAGCCTAAGTAGTATGTCATTGAACTTAGCCATCTTCCATACCTCGGGGGTATTTCGTCAAGACCTGCTGCTTTTCTACCTTTTAATTTCTTTAAGGCTTCGTTGAGTTCTTCTGTTGTGAAATCCCCCAGTTTGATGTCCAGTTGTCTATCTATGATGTTTTGGGTGTTATTTTCTATGATTTTAGGTGGGTTCCCCAGAAGTTTCTGGAAGTGATCTTTCCATTTCTGAAGTCTATCTTTTTGGCTGGTTGCCTTTAGCTTTGATCTAGAGGTACTTTTCCTATCACTGATTTCATTTACTGTTTGCCATGTTAATCGCGACTGTCTGTCTTCCACCAATTGTCTGATGTTATTTATTTGTACTTGGATGTATTCTATTTGTTCTTTTTTGTATGTTTTGGTTAGTTCTATCTGAGCTTCCTAAGGTTGTATAAATTGGTGTTAGTTGGGTTTGTTTTATTACGTTTGGCTGCCTTTTTGATATCCTTTCTCTTTTCTCTTACTGCTTCTGTGTCCCAGGGAACAGAGTGTTTGGCTCTTAGTTTTGTTGGTACGCACTCGGCTGCTGCTTCTAGGTGGGCACTGACAAAGTTTTCGTATTGCTCGTTTGGTGTGGAGCTTTCAGATATCTCTTAGAGGTTATCGAATTTATTTCTTACTGCAACAGCGTAGCGATTGAATATATCGCTGTTGGCAAGTGTCAAGCAGTCGTATCGTACAGATTTACTGGTTTGTTTATTGTTTCTACGTAGGCTTAGTCGTAATTTTGCTGTGACTATTCTGTGATCAGAGGATACACCTTCAAAAGAGGAATATGCTTTGCAGTTCATTGCACTATTTATCCATTTTGTGTTTATTAGGATGTAGTCAAGTTGTGCTTTTGTGTCATTTGGGTGTGTGTATGTCCATAGTTTACCCTTCCGTTTTTGGAATTTGGTGTTTAGGCAAACAAGCCTGTTCTCAAGGGAGAATTCAGCTAGCAGGTCGCTGTTCCTGTTTGGTGTGTTGTGTAAGCTGAATTTATTGTTTTCATTTCTTCCTATCTGTGCATTCATGTCTCCCCCAATGATCAGTACGTTATGTTGGGGGGGGGGTCTGCATAGGGAGGATTGCCCATTGTAAAATGTTTCTATGTCTGTTTCATCACTGATATTTGTGTGGCTGTAACATGAGATTACAGTTATGCAGGGATTGCCATTAAACATAGTACTCATGATTCTCGGTTGGATTTTTCCTATGCTCTTAAGTGATTTTAATGCTCGAGGGCTAAGAAGCATTCCTACACCTGCTATGGTGGCATTGACTGAGTATTTCCAGGCAGATACCAACACAAGTGTCCAGCCGTTTCCAGATTCATGGTATTTTAATTCTACATCGCTATGGTCAAATCTGTGTTCTTGTACACACATGATGTCTATATTATTTTCGGCTGCAGACACCATAAGTTCAGGAAGTTGGCTTATGGTTTTTAGCGTTATAACGTTAAATGTTGCTAGCTTGAGTGATTTTTTTACATTTAAGTAGGTTTGTATTGGGTTTGGGTTCTATGTCTTTTTTCTTAGATGTTGTGGTTAGGGCTATGCCTTCAGAATGGTTTGTGTTTTGTTTTTCAGTGCTGATAGTGATGTGATTTAGGTGTGTGATGCGTTTGGAGCTCCCTAGGTAATTTATCGAACACTGGACCAGAGCTCGAGCAGAGCGCGTACTCTTTGTGATAGCAGGGTGCACAATGCTGCATAATTCTTTGACTTTGTGTATTGTCATGAATAGGTTCCATTGGGTCGAAGTCATGGATATCTATCGGTGGCTGTTTAGTTAACACATCAATGGGCACTAGTCTTAGAGATGAGGATCAGTAGTTATCTCACTGAACTGGTTGATCCTGGCCATTGACCCATTCAGGGTTCCTCCGCCCAGCATCTTGTGATATATGCCGTTGGCCAATTTAGGTTCTTCTGACGCATCTCACATCCACCATGCTGCTACCCATGGTTTTGTTTTTACAAGCTGATGTGGCATGTGGATTTTTGCCAGAAGTAGAGGAAGGAGAGAGAGGATGGAAGAGAGAGAGAGACACACAGAGAGACAGAGAAAGATGAGGAGGAAGAAGGAGAAAAAAAAGGGGGGGGGGAAAAGCAAGATATAAAGCTTTAACTTAGTATAAGTCCACATGTCCCCTCCTATATTATTGTTGGTAGATCATTTCCTTAATTTTCCTAAAATTAATAAAAATTAATCTCTTTATCCTTTTCTATTTCATTAATTTCAGAGAGCATTCAAAAACAGATCTACTACCACCAGATAAATTGTAGAATTAATAACAAACCAAAATTTTACTAAGAGAGAGAGGAGGGAGCAGGGAGAAATATAGAGAGGGGGTGGGTAAGATTTTTAAACAACCATGTGCGACTTTGACTCAACCATTCTTACGAATATATATATATATATACCATTTCACGACTGGTTTTTGACATCTCAACCACTTCTCATCTGATGATTGGATTACCAAGAAACTTTAAGTTATGAGTGTGAAATCATAATATCACCATTAATTATATATATATATATATATATATATATATATTATATATATATATATATATATATATATATATATAGATAGATAAATAGATAGATAGATAGATAGATAGATAGATATAATAAAGATAAATGTAAAGACAAAAATAAAATAAAAGTAAAACTTGTTTGAAAAAATAATTAAAATCTGAAATTAATCTGTATTACACACATACACACACATATATATATATATGTGTCTGTGGCGGTGTATGTATATGTGTATATAAGTATATATACATTTTTATATATATGTATAAATATGTGTGAGTTTGTGTATTATATATAATATGATATAAATATACATAGGTATATATATGATATATATGTATGTATATTTATACAGGTTACGTGCTTATATATATATATATATATATATATATATATATATATATACAAATATAAATACATATAAATATAAACGCATATCTATATCTATATCTATATCTATATATATATATATATATATATATAATATATATATATATGAAAGATGTTAAGTGTATAGTGAATGTGTGAATATGATGTTATTAAATGTAAATTTTTATATGCGCGTTTGTTTACGAAAGCCAATGACGTGATATCACGTCATTGGCTTTCGTAAACAAACGCGCATATAAAAATTTACATTTAATAACATCATATTCACACATTCACTATACACTTAACATCTTTCATTTTGTCCCTTACATAATATATATATATATATATATATATATATATATATATATATATATATATAAGACAAAAATAAAATTGAAGTATAACTTGTTTGAAAAAAGAATTAATAAGCTGAAACTAGAATTTTTGTAAAAGCTATTAAAAATTCATTCTCATTTTAAATTGGCATGTTCTATATTTAGAATATACTTCATTAAATTTACCACCTGTGACCAGAATGAATTACTCCTGAACATTGTTGAATGATGCAGAAATAATACCAATATGCAGCAAGTCTTGGAGACTTGTATATATATTTATATATATATAAAAATCATTTATATTATTTATATTACATTATATATTATATTATATTATATATGATATTATATATATTATATTATTATATTATATTATATTTTATATTATATATTATATTATATTATATTATTATATCATCATTATATCATTATATTATATTATTATATCATTATATATTATATTATATATATTAGTTATATTATATATATATATATAAATCATTTATATTATTTAAAATAATATCAATATGCAGCAAGTCTTGGAGACTTGTTGTTATTGCTGTTTTGTTATAACACTCCACAGTCAAAAACAAAAACAAAAAAATTCCAACCCCCAAAATATGACACACAAAATATTGTTGGATATAAGAAGAAACTGGAAATAATTAATTCTTTCTAACATGATAGCATTCATATATATAATTTTTTTTTATTATAATGGTCCGATTTAGCTCAGTTAGAGTATTCGGTTAGAAACCACAAGGTTCCTAGTTCGATACCGGTCCTTGCCAACTCAGCGTATGAGTAGCACAGGGATCTCTGCAGTAGAGTAAGGAGCTGATGGTAGGTGCGGCACTTCACCTCGGACGCAAAAACAATCTCCTTGGTCTAGCACTAGATATTGGCTGATACCGACTTTTGGCCAACCCGACGACTTTACTATATATATATATATATATATATATATATATATATATATATAAGAAATGTTGTTCTGGTTCCAACGGGAGAAAATTCAATATTTTATAAAAAAAAGAAGGTCCGCAAAATGTATTTTGTTCTCAGAAAAAAAAAAATTTAAATTCTTTTTGTTTTACATATGCAACACGTGTTTCAGATCTTCTGGTATCTTCTTCAGGCTTTGATTGATAATATGAAAATGAATTCTTACATGCATGTGTATATATATATATACATGAGTATTTCATTTCCTCTTCCTGTTTTTGTGGGAGTGGAATATAAAGGAATTTCTAATTTTTAACATTAGTCTTTTGAACAGGTGTTTTTGTTTTTTTTGGGTGGCTTGCTAATAAATTCATTAGCTGAGTTTTATTTCTTTTTTATTAGGGTTGTCTTGATAAAGTTCTTTACCCTTTGTGTTGCAGTCGCATCAGTAAATTATCCAAAAGTGTTCAATATATTAAAAATATAGAGCAGTAATAATAAAAATGATGATAATAATTGTAGAAAGTGAATTAGTATAATCCATGAATTGAACTTGGGATTGATGATAACCATTATGCGAAATGCATGTGTGTGTGTGTGTGTGTCTGTGTGTGTTGTATTATTTACTCAGAGATTCTAGCAGACAACCAATACGGGAGAAGGAAAACTCTGAATTCAAACCACCTATAATAGCATATATGGAAGCGCGTGGTGTAATGGTTAAAGTCATGGGAAATGGACTCGTCGCCCCAAGTTCAAATCCTGGACGTGGTAATTGCATTTCACTTAGCGCTAATACCCTTGGGAAAGGTATGAATCCTGCTCTCCCTCCAGCTATGGATAAATAGTAGGGTAGACTGGGCTCTTTAACCTTGGTTAGGCAACCGGTCTTGGAGAAGGAAAACTCTGAATTCAAACCTGTTGAACTCTGCTTAATAAATTGAGCTTGTGTCACATTCTGCCCGTGCGGAGGGGTTGGTAAATATATATTATAGCATGTATGTGTGTCATTTTGCATGTATATCAAATCAATTTTCCCTATTGAAATAAACTGAAATGCCATTAATCCGTTCCAGCCCCCCAAGTGGTACCTTGACTTACAAGTTTAATTCATTCCACTTGTAACTCAATTTTCTTGTATATCAAATCAATTTTCCCATTGAAATAAACTGAAATGCCATTAATCCGTTCCAGCCCCCTCCAAGAGGTACCTTGACTTACAAGTTTAATTCATTCCACTTGTAACTCAATTTCTTGTATATCAAATCAATTTTCCCTATTGAAATAAACTGAAATGCCATTAATCCGTTCCAGCCCCCCAAGAGGTACCTTGACTTACAAGTTTAATTCATTCCACTTGTAACTCAATTTCCTTGTATATCAAATCAATTTTCCCTATTGAAATAAAAAATGCCATTAATCCGTTCAGTCCCCCAAATTGTACCTTGACTTACAAGTTTAATTCATTCCACTTGTAACTCAATTTCCTTGTATATCAAATCAATTTTCCCTATTGAAATAAACTGAAATGCCATTAATCCGTTTCAGTCCCCCAAATTGTACCTTGACTTACAAGTTTAATTCATTCCACTTGTAACTCAATTTCCTTGTATATCAAATCAATTTTCCCTATTGAAAAAACTGAAATGCCATTAATCCGTTCCAGTCCCCCAAATCCTTGACTTACAAGTTTAATTCATTCCACTTGTAACTCAATTTCCTTGTATATCAAATCAATTTTCCCTATTGAAATAAACTGAAATGCCATTAATCCGTTCCAGCCCCCAAATTGTACCTTGACTTACAAGTTTAATTCATTCCACTTGTAACTCAATTTCCTTGTATATCAAATCAATTTTCCCTATTGAAATAAACTGAAATGCCATTAATCCGTTCAGTCCCCAAATTGTACCTTGACTTACAAGTTTAATTCATTCCACTTGTAACTCAATTTCCTTGTATATCAAATCAATTTTCCCTATTGAAATAAACTGAAATGCCATTAATCCGTTCCAGTCCCCAAATTGTACCTTGACTTACAAGTTTAATTCATTCCACTTGTAACTCAATTTCCTTGTATATCAAATCAATTTTCCCTATTGAAATAAACTGAAATGCCATTAATCCGTTTCAGTCCCCCAAATTGTACCTTGACTTACAAGTTTAATTCATTCCACTTGTAACTCAATTTCCTTGTATATCAAATCAATTTTCCCTATTGAAATAAACTGAAATGCCATTAATCCGTTCCAGTCCCCCAAATTGTACCTTGACTTACAAGTTTAATTCATTCCACTTGTAACTCAATTTCCTTGTATATCAAATCAATTTTCCCTATTGAAATAAACTGAAATGCCATTAATCCGTTCCAGTCCCCCAAATTGTACCTTGACTTACAAGTTTAATTCATTCCACTTGTAACTCAATTTCCTTGTATATCAAATCAATTTTCCCTATTGAAATAAACTGAAATGCCATTAATCCGTTCAGTCCCCCAAATTGTACCTTGACTTACAAGTTTAATTCATTCCACTTGTAACTCAATTTCCTTGTATATCAAATCAATTTTCCCTATTGAAATAAACTGAAATGCCATTAATCCGTTTCCAGTCCCCCAAATTGTACCTTGACTTACAAGTTTAATTCATTCCACTTGTAACTCAATTTCCTTGTATATCAAATCAATTTTCCCTATTGAAATAAACTGAAATGCCATTAATCCGTTTCAGTCCCCCAAATGTACCTTGACTTACAAGTTTAATTCATTCCACTTGTAACTCAATTTCCTTGTATATCAAATCAATTTTCCCTATTGAAATAAACTGAAATGCCATTAATC
>CM042179.1:33684069-33689069 GCA_023376005.1 Doryteuthis pealeii | reverse complement strand
GCCCAGTGCCTGTGGCGCCCCTCTTGAGGGAATGCCGAAGGATCGACACAATTTTTGTTCTTTCCCACCCATGAGCTTTGGCTTGTGGGTGGGCCCACGTTAAAACGAGGCCTTGTGCCCAGCCCATACAAGTGGGGTATGAGGCAAATACCTGTAAACCTGCACAGGGGTGGGGGTCCAGTGGCTTCGGCCCTGGATCTTTACAAGTTAATAGCGTCAATCCCAGGGGGCCTTCCCCCCAGGCAATACCTGCCCCCTTGACTTAAAGGGGCAGGGCTGGGTTTATTGCCCAGCGCCTGAGGTGCCCCCTTGAGGGGAATGCCGAAGGGATCGACGCAATTTTTGTTCTTTCCCACCCATAAGCTTCGGCTTGTGGTGTGGGCCCACATTAAAAAGAGGCCTTGTGCCCAGCCCATACAAGTGGGGTATGAAGCAAATACAACTCCGGGTTTGACTGCCACTGGACCTTACAAGTTAACATCTTTGATCCCAGGGGGCCATCCCCTCCCCCTAGACAACACCTGCCCCCTCGATTTAAAGGGGCTGGGCTGGGCTGGGTTTATTGCCCAGTGTCTGAGGCGCCCCCTTTGAGGAGGAATACAGACGAGATCAGCGCATTTTTTGCACCTGCCTCCTATAAGCTTTGATTCGTAGATGGTCCCACATTAATATGGCCTTGTGCCTAACCCGTACACGTGAGGTACGTGGTAAATATTTAGTATGTAGATATGGTCAACAGTATATATAATAATGTAAAACATTTTTATTAATATTTTAGGTTTGAATAAGAATAAAATCATGGAGAATGTGATGTAAATAACTAAGGCAATTGTGACTTGAGTAGTGATATAGTTTTGGTTACAGACAAACACACACACAATCTTCATTATGATAAGGTTTATGTTTTTTTTTCTCTATACCTGGAGAAATTATGTATCACTGGCCATTAAGTCTGAGGTAATGTTTTACCTTTGACCTGTCCATGTTAAGCTTGAAATTTTGTTCACATCTGACTAATGAAAACAACCTTAAGAGATGCATATAATTCAAATCTTGCTAAAAAGCTTATTCTTCAGTTCTTTCAGTATTAATGTAATGGTTACAATTATAGCACCACACCTACCATCAGCAACCCCACTTTACTGCACGGATACCTATGCTACTAATACGCTGAGTTGGCAAGGGCCAGTATCGAATTTGGAACCTTGTGGTTCCTAGTTGGATATTCTACCGAATGATCTAAACCAGTCCTATATAAATTAGCCTTCTTGTTAAATATTACATTATTATTACTTATTACATTATTACTTATTACATTATTTCCTATATAGATTAGCCTTTCTTGTTAAATATAACATTATTATTACTTATTACATTATTTCCTATATAGATTAGCCTTTCTTGTTAAATATAACATTATTATTACTTATTACATTATTTCCTATATAGATTAGCCTTTCTTGTTAAATATTACATTATTATTACTTATTACATTATTTCCTATATAAATTAGCCTTTCTTGTTAAATATTACATTATTATTACTTATTACATTATTTCCTATATAGATTAGCCTTTCTTGTTAAATATAACATTATTATTACTTATTACATTATTTCCTATATAAATTAGCCTTTCTTGTTAAATATTACATTATTATTACTTATTACATTATTTCCTATATAAATTAGCCTTTCTTGTTAAATATTACATTATTATTACTTATTACATTATTTCCTATATAGCCCTTTCTTGTTAAATATTACATTATTATTACTTATTACATTATTTCCTATATAGATTAGCCTTTCTTGTTAAATATTACATTATTATTACTTATTACATTATTTCCTATATAGATTAGCCTTTCTTGTTAAATATAACATTATTATTACTTATTAAATTATTGCCTATATAAATTAGCCTTTGTTGTTAAATATTACATTATTATTACTTATTACATTATTTCCTATATAGATTAGCCTTTCTTGTTAAATATAACATTATTATTACTTATTACATTATTTCCTATATAGATTAGCCTTTCTTGTTAAATATTACATTATTATTACTTATTACATTATTTCCTATATAGATTAGCCTTTCTTGTTAAATATTACATTATTATTACTTATTACATTATTTCCTATATAGATTAGCCTTTTTGTTAAATATTACATCATTATTACTTATTACATTATTTCCTATATAAATTAGCCTTTCTTGTTAAATATTACATTATTATTACTTATTACATTATTTCCTATATAGATTAGCCTTTCTTGTTAAATATTACATTATTATTACTTATTACATTATTTCCTATATAGATTAGCCTTTTTGTTAAATATTACATCATTATTACTTATTACATTATTTCCTATATAAATTAGCCTTTCTTGTTAAATATTACATCATTATTACTTATTACATTATTTCCAATATAAATTAGCCTTTCTTGTTAAATATTACATTATTATTACTTATTACATTTTTTCTATATAGATTAGCCTTTCTTGTTAAATATAACATTATTATTACTTATTACATTATTTCCTATATAAATTAGCCTTTCTTGTTAATATTACATTATTACTTATTATATATAGATTAGCCTTTCTTGTTAAATATTACATTATTACTTATTACATTATTTCCTATATAGATTAGCCTTTCTTGTTAAATATAACATTATTATTACTTATTACATTATTTCCTATATAGATTAGCCTTTCTTGTTAAATATAACATTATTATTACTTATTACATTATTTCCTATATAGATTAGCCTTTCTTGTTAGATATTACATTATTATTACTTATTACATTATTTCTATATAGATTAGCCTTTCTTGTTAAATATTACATTATTATTACTTATTACATTATTTCCTATATAGATTAGCCTTTCTTGTTAAATATAAATTATTATTACTTATTACATTATTTTCTATATAGATTAGCCTTTCTTGTTAAATATTACATTATTATTACTTATTACATTATTTTCTATATAGATTAGCCTTTCTTAAAATATAACATTATTATTACTTATTACATTATTTCCTATATAGATTAGCCTTTCTTGTTAAATATAACATTATTATTACTTATTACATTATTTTCTATATAGATTAGCCTTTCTTGTTAAATATAATTATTATTACTTATTACATTATATCCTATATAAATTAGCCTTTCTTATTAAATATAACATTATTATTACTTATTACATTATTTCCAATATAAATTAGCCTTTCTTGTTAAATATTAAATTATTATTACTTATTACATTATTTCCTATATAGATTAGCCTTTCTTGTTAAAATAACATTATTATTACTTATTACATTATTTTCTATATAGATTAAATATAACATTATTATTACTTATTACATTATTTTATATAAATTAGCCTTTCTTATTAAATATAACATTATTATTACTTATTACATTATTTTCTATATAGATTAGCCTTTCTTATTAAATATAACATTATTATTACTTATTACATTATTTTCTATATAGATTAGCCTTTCTTGTTAAATATTACATTATTATTACTTATTACATTATTTCCTATATAGATTAGCCTTTCTTATTAAATATAACATTATTATTACTTATTACATTATTTTCTATATAGATTAGCCTTTCTTGTTAAATATTACATTATTATTACTTATTACATTATTTCTATATAGATTAGCCTTTCTTATTAAATATAACATTATTATTACTTATTACATTATTTTCTATATAGATTAGCCTTTCTTGTTAAATATTACATTATTATTACTTATTACATTATTTCCTATATAGATTAGCCTTTCTTGTTAAATATAACATTATTATTACTTATTACATTATTTCTATATAGATTAGCCTTTCTTGTTAAATATTACATTATTATTACTTATTACATTATTTCCTATATAGATTAGCCTTTCTTGTTAAATATAACATTATTATTACTTATTACATTATTTCCTATATAGATTAGCCTTTCTTGTTAAATATTACATTATTATTATTTATTACATTATTTCCTATATAGATTAGCCTTTCTTGTTAAATATTACATTATTATTACTTATTACATTATTTCCTATATAGATTAGCCTTTCTTGTTAAATATAACATTATTATTACTTATTACATTATTTCCTATATAGATTAGCCTTTCTTGTTAAATATTACATTATTATTACTTATTACATTATTTCCTATATAAATTAGCCTTTCTTGTTAAATATTACATTATTATTACTTATTACATTATTTCCTATATATTAGCCTTTCTTGTTAAATATTACATTATTATTACTTATTACATTATTTCCTATATAGATTAGCCTTTCTTGTTAAATATTACATTATTATTACTTATTACATTATTTCCTATATAGATTAGCCTTTCTTGTTAAATATAACATTATTATTACTTATTACATTATTTCCTATATAATTAGCCTTTCTTGTTAAATATTACATTATTATTACTTATTACATTATTTCCTATATAGATTAGCCTTTCTTGTTAAATATTACATTATTATTACTTATTACATTATTTCTATATAAATTAGCCTTTCTTGTTAAATATTACATTATTATTACTTATTACATTATTTCCTATATAAATTAGCCTTTCTTGTTAAATATTACATTATTATTACTTATTACATTATTTCCTATATAGATTAGCCTTTCTTGTTAAATATAACATTATTATTACTTATTACATTATTTCCTATATAAATTAGCCTTTCTTGTTAAATATTACATTATTATTACTTATTACATTATTACCTTTCTTGTTAATATTACATTATTATTACTTACATTATTTCCTATATAAATTAGCCTTTCTTGTTAAATATTACATTATTATTACTTATTACATTATTTCCTATATAATTAGCCTTTCTTTTAAATATTACATTATTATTACTTATTACATTTTTTCCTATATAGATTAGCCTTTTCTTATCTCTTTCT
>CM042179.1:33644099-33683969 GCA_023376005.1 Doryteuthis pealeii | reverse complement strand
AATCAAAAACATTAAGTACAAAACCACTTGCATGATTCGGAATCGTAATAAAACACCAGAATCACGACCCCATTAAAATGAGTCTGCTAGTGGATTCGGAATCTATAAAGGACACCAGAATACACGACCCCATTAAAATGAGTCTGCTAGTGATTCGGAATGCGTATAAAGACACCAGAATCACGACCCAGAAAGCATATGACAGTCACCGCAAAGTAATGGAGGAACAATGTCGGTGCATGATGTCGCCCTGTTAAACCCATTGTCGATGGCTATTCCCTTCAAGGAATGGCCCGGTGATGAAGTAGCTGTGGAGCGCCTTCCATAGGGGAGCTGCATTCACCGTGGTCAAAGCCGATGGCCACGCGATATTAGAATGTAAACCACTAACTTTTGGCCATTTTCTATATTTCCATACAAAAGGCACAAACACACTTAAAGGGCATTTTGTTTATAAATTAAATAAAATAAAATTAATTTGACGGAATAGAATTTACAAGAAAAATCGTTGACTTATTTGCAAAAAACTTCAAGGTGTTAGACACGTTGGCAAGACCGGATAGTTCTCGCTGTGCCTCGTTTGGTGAAAACAAAATTGGGACTAATATGAATTGATATCGACCATGACGGGTCAGACTCGATCCATTTTGGCCTAGTATCTAGCCGGTCTTGGTTTCAAACGCTTCACTAATCCACCAAAGATAATGCTACATGTTGTTCTATGTACTTTCTACTGAAGTTGCCAAAGCTTGAAAAGATCATATCCATCGTCCACAGGCCGAGATCGTGAACCCTGGCATTATGGATGAAAATGAAGACACACCCACCTTGTGAGTCGATTAAACGGGAGCTTAGGAAAATACCTTGCCTTACTTGCCACGAGAAAGGCTATATGCGCTCATAATTGCTGCAGACTTGACCGGCAAATCCTTGCCCTTGTACAATGAGATTGATTAGATAATGAGATATCTCTAAAAGCGTATGGCAGCAAAGAAGATAATGGACGAGGAAGGTTTGGATTAAATCGTTTAATTTAGAATAAACAAAAACTGGAAAGTTTGGAAGGAAAATCCCCTTAAGTCGGTGAGTGAAATGGGGGCAGGCGCGTAGGTAAGGTCAGTTGCTTCTGCGTAGTTGGTTGGGGTATTAGTGATAAGTAGATAATAAGTCCAGGAATCTCTCTGTTGCCGGTCAGTCCAGTATTGGATAGTGATTATGCAAATGGACAAGTGATGGTAGTATGTAGTTTTTCGTTGGTAGAAAACGATGTAAGGTGATACGGTGACTTGAGTTGACAGGGTATAGTAAGAATTGTGATAGTCGTAGTCACTTTAGGTTCAACCCGTGTGGTGGGTCAGTAGGTAGATCGGGCCGGCTGTGCGTCATGTTGAAGCAGAAGGTAGTTTGTTGGGTAGACGCGGGGTGTGTGTAGTTGTTGAAGCGGACTCTTTGATCCTGCCTGCGGTCGGCGATACTAATGGCTTGGAAGTTCTCGTCAACGCTTTGTGCCTCAAATGCCGGACTTATATAGTAATACCGAATAGGCTCCAGAAAGGGCCTTTCATGATTGGGGGAAGTTTTTATTGGCCGAAAATCGGAGTCCTGTTTATAAACATATTTTTTGTTTAGGATTCCGTTTCAAGTTGAATCAGTCCGAGCCTATGCGCCAGATGTTGTAATTTTTGGTCACTTTGTTTTAGGGTACCGTGGGTAACTTCCGTGGTAGGGCGTCCGTGACTTTGTTTTGTTTTGTTTTTTTAAATTTTGTTTTGTTGGCGAGTGATGCTTGTGAATCAAGATTTGTGAATCAAAGAGAATCTTATTTCTGTATAACAACAAGATGAAGATAGGCATCAATCCAATCCTAAGGGACTGGAGCACCCAAACCATACATTAGAAATGATCTTTCACCACCCTTAGCGGAGAACTCAACGGGATGCCGTCCTAAGACCAAAGGTGAACTTTCCGTGTTTACTTCCTTTGATTGTTTTGCGGTACGCCAATGGTGGTGATCTATTATGTCATGCTTATGTCCCTTGAGAAGGCCGTTGAGACACATTCGTTAATTGACTGAAATTTAAAATGATCTATGTAGTGTGTCTGTCCATCGCTCATGATGTAAGGATTAAAGTTATAACAAAATCAAACTAGTGAAACATAACAAACTCCGACACATTTCTTAGACAAAACATTTTATATAATACCAGCAGCATGAATAAACATAAGATACATAAACAATGGAAATAGAATAGGTACATAAACATACATACATAAAGTCACTGACCAAGATAATATAGAAAGTCGCGTAATATGAAAGGTACAGACATGAGACTAAGAATAGTCCATGCTGTATAATCACTTACAGTGACCAGTAGCCGGCGTTAAGGGCCGAAGCCCCAACGAGAAGGGAATGCAACTGTCTAACCATGTGTGGTTACCTACGAGGAAGTAGAAAAGAGGGAAGAGAAGTTTGAAATAGCCGCTAAATACCAGAGTCCCCTAGTGGGAACAAACGACAACGGGCATATAACCTCCCAGGCAAATGGGAAAAACCCCTACAATGATACTCTCGGAGCTTTTATGGAGAGCGAGAGCCCTATCGACTTGAGGGAAGTACATTGATGAATATTAAACATTTTTTTAAAAACTTAACAAAAGTTGATTGAAGATAACGTAATGAATTAACACTTTCTTAGTCTCACTCTTGACACCCGATGACCCTGAGATGAGTGACGTGCCGACAATTGGGTCCGTTACTGAAGAAAATTCAGTGTTAAGGTTCCACATGTTCCAATAAAGGAACTCAGAGTTTATCCCTCCAGACTGGAAACTACTATCATATCAGCAAGAAGCCAACCCTTGAAATTCAACCAAAAAAGAAAAAAAAAAAAACGGAGAAATCTTCACAAAAATTGGTAACACAATAAAAAAGAAAGCTTCTGAAACTAATTCATCAACCCGTCTCTGCCGATAAAAATAATAGGGTGACAATCCTGAAATTCAACTTTAAAAAATACAAAAAAATCACACTCATCTTAACTCAAAGATTACCTTTCAATTCTAACAGAAATTCAACTCTACAATTCACAAAAGAAATTGACGCTTCAAAGAACGACTTTACGCATAGCATTCCATACAAACTATTTCCATACATTCCATTACAACCTTATTTCCATACATTTCCATACAACTATTGCATCTTCAAGAATTCAAGCCACTATTACCTTTCAAAACTACACACGGGAATTCAAAAACCACTATTACAAACTTTTACTCGGTCTTAAAAGCTGGTTTACCCGACAAATAACTAACAAATTTGCAAACCACTCGCACTCTTCACCTTTCACCTTTGTTCTGCATATCTTTCCTTCCTCATTTTGTTGGTAATTAAATTGGGAAAATTATATTTGTGTTTTACTGCCTTGTCTTTTCATTCAGAATTCCGAATGAAATTGCAGTATTTTACTTCAACACATAAACTTTTCCCAATATACACAAAATTCCGTAGTTTACTCATATACTGGAACTTGGAATTATTTCCCCAGTATATTAATATACCCGTGCCCTGATCGCGGGAGAATCCAAATTGCTTCATGGACAGGATTCTGGTGTGAGAATGTATTGCAGATCCTGTATGATGCCTGTGTGGCGGCTCAATATGATTGACTACTTCAGTGCGAATAGCAAAGCTCACCGCCTACTCCCTCACCTCCAGTTTATCCTTCCCCTCAAAAAAGTATAACCGGTCCACCTCTGTCAATTGTCCTCATCACCGAAGTGGACTTCCACAAGGCAGTGATGTCTACCCTATATTGAGACAGTTCCTTGCCACGATACCAGTTCGTCGCTCCACATTTTCCGACCCCTCACGATAAATAGAGTCCGTACGTTCAGGTGGCTATCAGTAGCCTGGGTTTTGTTTTTAAATGTTTTAGTTTTTCCTCTGCTATTGTGAACAGCCGCCAACCGCAGGTTGATGGCCAGCTTGATTGGCATACAGGCTTTGGTTGGGTCACCTTTCTATGCCTTTTTCGCTTTCTGGGTGAGTAGTGTTACTCCAAGGCCTGCTCAGACACTCATTAACTCGCCAAAGCACGTTGCTGTTCAGATAACATGCAGCGACATTAGATGGGCCACAAGCCGTACCACATGTAGATTCATGGCTATATGCTTCCAACCTGTCAAGCCTGCATACGTCGTCATTCCTTGGGATTTGTAGAAATATCTGCACATTTAAAAGATCATGCTATGCGCTTGTGCAATATGCACATTATGCTCTTCTTCTCTAAAGTCTGGTATCAGTGACAAACTGAGGTAAGATGACTGAAAGGCTATGGAGAATGCAGGTTTTACTTTCAGAGTGTCCTCTCCTAGACGGGATGATCTAACAAGATCTATGCACCATCACGCTGAGTGGTATTTATGCAACTGAGAAGCTTAGGCAGTTGCTAAGACTTGGATACCAACCCAAGTATACTACTTCTCCGGGTCAACTTGGTAGATGACCGTTGAGCAAAAAGCTTCCTCTGCCCTTTGACAGGTTTTGTTTTTCATCCCGTTGGGTGTCTAGCCACCCATCTCACCAAAGAAACTTGGTGGGATTACGTTTATTCACTGATGACCCGACTATGAAACCGTTGTACAGGATTACATAGTACATGTAGCACTTAATTATATATTTATATGATTATATATATATATATATATATATATATAATATATATAATATAATATATATATATATATATATTATATATAGTTTAGGATGATAGATAGATAGATAGATAGATAGATAGATAGATATAGTTTAAGATAGATAAATAGATAGATAGATAGATATGAACAGACTGAAATAGATAGATAGATAGATAGATAGATAGATAGATAGATAGATATGAACAGACTTAGATAGATAGATAGATAGATAGATAGATATGGAACAGACTGAGATAGATAGATAGATAGATAAATAGATAGAGATATGAACACACGAATAGATAGATAGATAGATATGATAGACTAGATATATATATATATATATATATATATATATATATATATATATATATATATATATATAGATAGATAGATAGATAGATTAGATATGAAAAGACTTAGATAGATAGATAGATAGATAGATATGAACAGACTTAGATATATATATATATATATATATATATTATATATAATATAGATAGATAGATAGATAGATAGATAGATAGATAGATAGATATGAAAAGACTTAGATAGATAGATAGATAGATAGATATGAACAGACTTAGATGATAGATAGATAGATAGATAGATAGATAGATAGAAACCAAAGTGTAAAATGAGAATAATGGATATAATGTGAATATCAGTGATTATAAAGACAATTTTATCAGAGAAATACTTTTGGTAGGAAGGTGAGATATTAAGGAGATGGTAAAATAATGATGAGGATTGGTGGTGGGCGTTGGTGGTGTAGTCGGGGACGATGGTCATGATAGCAGCAAAGACATTTAATGATATTGTAATCAGAGTAATCAAGGATAGTAATAATTGTATTAGTATGCTGATAGTTGAGATTGTCTGGTGATGCTGGTCATATTGCTGCCAGCTGATGATGATGATGATGATGATGATGATGATGATGATGATGATTGATATTCTTTTTATGATTCACAAAGGATGACATGAACATATAACTCTTTATTCTCTATCGGCACCCATCACCCAAACTTCCCATACTTGAAGTAAATTTTATGACATTCCATTGTCAGGATTCCAGGTGTTCTGTCACCTGCTTATAACCAGCCACCATGTCCTGAGCCTAAATTTGAAAAATGTCTGGGGATAGGGAAGTTCAATCAAACAAGCAAATGGAATTAGATAGATAGATAGATAGATAGATAGATAGATATAAACAGACTGTAACAGACAGACAGGCAGACAGACAGGTAGGCAGACAGACAGATTAGAGAGATCAGACAGATATAAACAGAGATAGATAGATAGATAGATAGAGATAGATAGATAGATAGATAGATATGAACAGACTGAGATAGATAGATAGATAGATAGATAGATAGATAGATATGAACAGAGATAGATATAACAGATATAGATAGATAGATAGATAGATAGATAGATAGATATAAATAAAGATAGATAGACTGATAAATAGAAAGATAGATAGATAGATAGATAGATAGAAAGAAAGAAACAGACATAGGTAGATAGATAAATATAAACAGACTGAGATAGATACATTGATAGATTGATAGACTGTTCATTCAAAACAAGCACTAAGTTCAATAACAATTGTTGAAATATATACACAACCATTAAAGGTACTTGTAAACCTGCCAAACAATGGCTGTTACCGGTTCCCACAAGATCACACAAAGTTAAGCAACACAAATCCAGTTCAATAATTAATTGAGTGACCTCTTAAGCAAGAGCTAGGTACTGTAAAACAACCCAAGTCCTTTGTTTATCAAAAATGACTTGATTCGACATTAAATAAACCTGAATGAGGGTTGATATGCTGTAAAACAAAACAAACCAACATTTCAGTTACTATTCCTATGAATTTATATATGGGTTTACCCCATCCCACAGTGCGAGCTCCCTATGGCATAGGCTAATGTACTGGTCTGCAACATTGTAATAAGCGAGTTCAAACTCCAGTCGAGCTATTATGTTCACTTTCAGACTAAACACTTGGGAAAGATATAAACCCTCTTATTCCACAACTATGGGTTAAATAGAACACTATTATTCTTCGACAAGGATGGCTTTGGTATTAAATATTAATAATATAATATAATATATATATATATATATATATATATATATATATATATATATATATATTTATAAAACAATTATAAGAGGTAAAGTTCTTATAATAAGTTGAAAGGCTTAAAGTAACCCTTCCATCGTGGGTACATGTGTGTACATAAAATACTCCGACAAAGGAGTTATAAGATAATAGACTTTATTCCATGAACACATAGAGAAATACATTCAAGACAGGAATACATATATCCATTATCTTCCTCCTACTCTTACTTCTACTCTTCTTCTACTCTTCCTTCTTTCCTCTTCCTTCTACTCCTCTTCCTTCTACTATTCTTTCTACTCTGCTTCTACTCCTCTTCCTTCAACACCTCTTCCCTCTACTCTTCCTTCTACTCTTCCTTCTGCTCTTCCTTCTACTCTTCCGTTCTTCCTCTTCCTTCAACTCCTCTTCCTTCTACACCTCTCCTTCTACTCCTCTTCCTTCTACTCTTCCTGCTATTCCTCTTACTTCTACTCTTCCTTCTTTCTCTTCCTTCTACTGCTCTCCTCTACTCTTCCTTCTACTCTCATTCTACTCTTCATTCTATTCTACTCTTCCTTCTACTCATCTTCTACTCATCTTCCTTCTACTCCTCTTTCTACTCTTCCTTACTCTTTCCTTCTACTCCTCTTCCTTCTACTCCTCTTTCTACTCTTCCTTCTACTCTTCCGTCTTTCCTCTTCCTTGCAACTCTTACTTCTACTCTCTTTCTACTCCCTCTTCAACTTCCTCTTCCTTCTACTCTTCCTTCTTACTCTTCCTCTACTCTTCTTTCTACTCTTCTTTCTACTCACTTCCTCTACTCCTCTTTCTACTCTTCCTTCACTCTCCTTCTACTCTCTCTTCTATTCCTCTTCCTTCTACTCTTTCCTCTTCCTTCAACTCTTCCTTCAACTCCTCTTCCTTCTACTCCTCTTCCTTCACCTCCTCTTCCTTCTACTCTTCCTCCTATTCCTCTTACTTCTACTCTTCCTTCTTTCCTCTCCTTCTACTCCTCTGCCTCCTATTCTCTTCCTTCAATTCCTCTTCCTTCTACTCCTCTTTCTACTCTTCCTTCTACTCTTCATTCTACTCCTCTGCCTTCTACTCCTCTTCTTCACCTCCTCTTCCTTCTACTCTTCCGTCTTTCCTCTTCCTTCAACTCCTCTTCCCTCCTCCTCCTCCTCCTCCTTCTTTCCCCATTTGTAACCACTTTATCTGGTTGCAACAGAGTATTTCCAGATATACTCATCCTGGGTTTTATGGTGGGGGTGAGTGGGTGTTGGTAGATACATTGGGTTTTATAGGGGTGGGGTGAGGGTCTCCATAGAAAGATATCAGGAGAATGAAAAGGTATTGGGTGGTGTTCGAGGTGGCAAAAGGGCTTATGGCAGGAGATAAGCCAGATGATGATGATGATGATGATGATGATAGCTGTAACAAGCAGAACTGTCTACAACTGACAATGATGGCGGTGGGGGGGCAGAGGTGATGGTGGTGGTGGATGGGGTGTATGTATGATGGGGTGGTGGTGATGGGTGAAGGGTTTGGCTTATAAGAATGAATATCTATCTCTGTGCATAGGTTGTCTAGTATAAGACAGAGAGATATGAGAGAGAGAGGAGAGAGAGAGAGAGAGAGAGAGAGAGAGAGAGAGAGAGAGAGAGAGAAAGGCTAAAGTAGCAAAATCTGTTTCTTTCACCGGAAGTACCAAAGAAGGAAGCTGTTGGACATGAGAGATAAGCCGTGTACGTGTATACATGTGTCTAGTGTGTGTGTGTGTGTGTGTGGTGTGTGTGTGTGTGGTGTCTAGTGTGTGTGTGTGTGTGTGTGTGTGTTGATCAGCCAATCACATGACCTATTTGACAGGCAAACTCTATTGACCTCAGTTCAAAGTAGAATAAGATTTCTTCCTAACTTCATCAATCCCTTCTAATCCCCCCCCCCAAAAAAAAACCCATCGATAGTCTGTCTTTTATCTCTCTTTTGCTCTTTTAGCTGTCTGACTCTGAAGGAGGAGGAGGAGGAGGAGGAGAGGAAAAGGAAGAGGAAGAAGGGAGGAGGAGGAGGAGGAGGAGGAGGAGGAGGAGGAGGAGGAGGAAGGATTCTACTAGGAATTTATCATCCAAAATTCCCACCAGCACATCTTGCAACCTTCCTCAAGAAACATTTTCCAGCATCAAAAAAAAAAAAAGAAAGAAAAAGAAAAAAGTTTCCTAATTTAAAAATAAAAAATATATTCTCGATTATAGTAAAAAAAAAGATTAACTATTGAAATTTTAATTTGTTATAAATGACATTTAACCAAAGGCTATTAACTTTATCTTTGCTACACTAAACAGCAGAGACAGAGATAGATAGATAGATAGATAGATAGATAGATAGATAGATAGATAGGAACACACTTGAGATAGATAGATAGATAGATAATAGATAGATAGATAGATATGAACAGACTGAGATAGATAGATAGATAGATAGATAGATAGATAGATAGATATGAACATACTGAGATAGATTGATAGATAGATATGGACAGACTAGATAGATAGATAATAGACAGACCGAGATAGAGATAGATAGATGAACAGATGAGATAGATGATATAGATAGACAGATAGATAGATAGATAGATAGATAGAGAGATATGAACAGGATAGATAGATAGATAATGAACAGACTGAGATAGATTGATAGACAGATAATGAACAGACTGAGATAGATTGATAGATAGATAATGAACAGACTGAGATAGATTGATAGATAGACAGATATGAAGAGACTGAAATAGAGATTGCCATTTCTTCAGAGAAGAAAGCCATTTCTACAAGGAGTTTGGTTGTGAGCCACCACCATTAACAAATCTCCTCCAAACTGATCAATTTGTAGCTGTCCTTTACCAGCCTAATCTATCTATTAATCTATCTATCTATCTATCTATCTCTCTCTATATATATATATATATATATATATATATATATATATATATACATACTATAGTGTGGGATTGTCACTGTTTCAGCTTATACTGGAATGGTGTGCCAAAATGCAGTATTATTGGAAGAGTGCTCAATATATATATATATATATATATATATATATATATATATATATATATGTATATATATATGTGTGTGTGTGTGTGTGTATGTATGTGTGTGCATATGTGTATCATAGGCTTTTCAATATATAAATCCAAATGGAGAAAAAAAGATTTAATAGCTTCTTCTTCTTCTTCTTCTTCTTCTTCTTCTTCTTCTTCTTCTTCTTCTTCTTCTTCTTTTATTAATTAATTATTATTATTATTATTATTATTATTATTATTATTATATGGGAAAATTTGGCTCAGAACCACCCTCGGTGGCGTCAGGCTTTCCATAGCAGACTGTTAATGTCTGAAATCACCCTGGCGCAATACTATGAAGCTAAGAGTTCCAGAAGAAAACAGTGGCAACAAAGCACTGGCACATCAACATCTTCAGGGACAACCTTCACATGTGATATCTGTGGTTGAGAATGTTTTTCAAACATTGGACTTCACAGTCAGAGGAGGGGCTGTAACTTCAGGAGCACAAGAATTATATATTCTTCAGAGACTGCAATGCCAATATTATTATTATTATTATGCTTATTTTTACACGATTAGATTTTTTCACACCTGCCTTCACCAGTGGTTCACTGAGTAACAACAAGTCTCCTCAGGTCTGCAGGACTCTTCTGAGTAATCTCAACAATGCTGTAGTCTGGATGGTCTCAATTCTTTCTCTTATTTCCAGTTCATCCAGACTCTCGTCGAGACCACAGGGGATCGTTACTAGGGCACCAATTACAATTGGAACAATCTTAACCTTCATGTTCCACAGTTTTCTTAGTTCTCTGGCAAGGTCCAAGTATTTGTCTATCTTTTCGCTTTCTTTCACTTTCACTCGGTGATTGGCTGGGATGGCAAAATCCACGAGATGATAAGTTTTAATCTTCTTGTTGATCAACACCAGGTCTGGTCTTCTGGCTGGGATTAGGTGATCTGTCTGTACCTCAAAGTCCCAGAGAATTTTGTGTGTCTCATTCTCCAGGACAGATTCAGGCAGTGCATATACCATTTAGATGAATTATTATTATTATTATTATTATTATTATTATTATTATTATTATTATTATTATTATTATTATTAATAGTAATGATAATAATATTCATTTTGATTTTTTTAATGGAGCATGTGTCTGATTATTTTGTCCAATTTGTTTTAACAGTAACAATTAAAAAGAATTTGTTTTAATGGAGCATGTGTCTGATTATTTTGTCCAATTTGTTTTAACAGTAACAATTAAAAAGAATTTGTTTTAATGGAGCATGTGTCTGATTATTTTGTCCAATTTGTTTTAACAGGAACAATTAAAAAGAATTTGTTTTAATGGAGCATGTGTCTGATTATTTTGTCTAATTTGTTTTAACAGTAACAATTAAAAAGAATTTGTTTTAATGGAGCATGTGTCTGATTATTTTGTCCAATTTGTTTTAACAGTAACGATTAAAAAGAATTTGTTTTAATGGAGCATGTGTCTGATTATTTTGTCCAATTTGTTTTAACAGTAACGATTAAAAAGAATTTGTTTTAATGGAGCATGTGTCTGATTATTTTGTCCAATTTGTTTTAACAGTAACAATTAAAAAGAATTTGTTTTAATGGAGCATGTGTCTGATTATTTTGTCCAATTTGTTTTAACAGTAACAATTAAAAAGAAATATTCTCTGGTAAAAACAGTCCTGTCATCTGGGTGTTTGGAACAGGTCAACTCAACCTCTACAGGGGAGTAAGACCCACCCTGCTAAATGAGACCACCTGTTGGCCATTGATGGTCACCTGTGATGCTTAAGGATGGAATTTGAATCCCAGTCCTTGACATGCAACACTCCACTTTAGCCTTTTCTTAGGTTAGACAAACAGTGGAAGTGACCCCCTCCAATCAATCAGCACATCACATTAAGCCCTAGCACCTATATGATTGTCCTGGACATATTCCTCAATTGCTCTTATAGCAAACCCCAAACCCTTTTTATCATATATGTGCGAGAATGTGGCAGCTGAGTGTCTTAGTTTCCTGCGTATGGTATTAAACTGCATCTTATGGTAAGTTTCCTATTCTGGAGCTCTGGGAAATGTTTAGTACCCCTTTATTGTCATTACTCCCAGGTCCACTCTGACCCGGAGTGGTAGTACCTGTTAGGGTCCCATCTATGAACTAAATGGATTTTTTTTTAAATATAAAAAAAAAATGTTTAAAAAAAATGAGTTTAAAGAATGAATAAAACAAAACCATTCTTCAGCATAAAATAACCCAATAAGCATTGACATGCCATAAAATCTAACCAACCAGCCTGATAAGAACTTCAACTTCAATATTGCTTATGGAATTAACTAATATTGGTGCGATCTTTGAAATGAAGAGAAAATCTTTTTTTAAAACCAATAAGTTTTTCCTGGTTAATTAATTGATTTTAACTGCATGTCACACTGTCTAGGGTCATTTTATGCCTAGGGGTTAGAGAATCACGTTCATTGTAGATTTATATTATATTTATGTGCAGCTGTTTCTTAAGAGTTTTCTTTATATGTTCTTAGTCCCATCAATTAGTAAAAGGCTCCTGATTGTTTCATAGACCACGCCTATGATTTAAAGATGTCTGCAGGAGAGTTATGAGGATATGCACAAACTCATGGTAGGTAGATGCAAAAAATAGAGCAGCCTGGCACCTCAACGTTAAGCAAGGCATGGAGAGGGGTGAGGCAGAGAGGAGAGAGGAGAGTAGCCTCGACAGCAAAGAAAGCCAGAAAGAGGAATATAAGCCAGCAGCCACAGAAAGCATCACAGTTTGTGTGCATTCAGTGTACCAAAGACTGTCACTCAAGAATTGGTCTGCAGAGTCAATTGCGAAGATAATTTTTTTTGGGGGGACACTATGCCATTGTCCTTAGTGGACGGAAAGGATCCAATAAGTTCCATCGATTACAAATGATTTTTAAACAGATCTATTTGATCCATAGAACAGGTACTACCATCCCAGGTCAAGGTGGACCTGGGAGTAATGTCAATGGAGGGTTATTCCACACTCACTCTATCCATATAACTAGAGCCACACCATCAAATGTAGTTTAGTTTCCTACCAAGGACATCCCTTTGAAGTGCCTTTGCAAGAGCTAGAGTATTCTAAGCTCGGCCAACAGGGTGAAGTTTTTGTATATATATATAAAATTCTGTTTAGGGGGTAGCCCTACCATTTCCAATACATCTCTACAAATAAAATTCTGTTCAGGGGTAGCCCTACCATTTCCAATACATCTCTACAAATAAAATTCTGTTCAGGGGTAGCCCTACCATTTCCAATACATCTCTACAATAAAAGTCTGTTCAGGGTAGCCTACCATTTCCAATACATCTCTACAAATAAAATTCTGTTCAGGGTAGCCCTACCATTTCCAATACATCTCTACAAATAAAATTCTGTTCAGGGGTAGCCCTACCATTTCCAATACATCTCTACAAATAAAAAGTCTACAAATAAAATTCTGTTCAGGGGTAGCCCTACCATTTCCAATACATCTCTACAAATAAAATTCTGTTCAGGGGTAGCCCTACCATTTCCAATACATCTCTACAAATAAAATTCTGTTCAGGGGTAGCCCTACCATTTCCAATACATCTCTACAAATAAAATTCTGTTCAGGGGTAGCCCTACCATTTCCAATACATCTCTACAAATAAAATTCTGTTCAGGGGTAATACCATTCCAATACATCTCTACAAATAAAATTCTGTTCAGGGGTAGCCCTACATTTCCAATACATCTCTACAAATAAAATTCTGTTCAGGGGTAGCCCTACCATTTCCAATACATCTCTACAAATAAAATTCTGTTAGGGGTAGCCCTACCATTTCCAATACATCTCTACAAATAAAATTCTGTTTAGGGGTAGCCCTACCATTTCCAATACATCTACAAATAAAATTCTGTTCAGGGGTAGCCCTACCATTTCCAATACATCTCTACAAATAAAATTCTGTTCAGGGGTAGCCCTACCATTTCCAATACATCTCTACAAATAAAATTCTGTTTAGGGGTAGAGAGCAGAAACTACAAAATAAACAATATTAAGACAATTGATAAGTTGATCATCTTTGTGAACTTCCAAACAACAATAATCCCAAGACATATTTATATACTTGCTTGGCATCCTTCCGTCTACAAGAGACGATGGAGTAGTTTTTTATTCATTTTTTGTTGTTGTTAACTTGAACTACATAGCCTGGGCGGTTTCATATGGAAGATGAGCTGTTGCCCATGCAGCAAATCCTCCCTCACCACACTGCCGCTGTGATCCAAAAGAAAGGCAAGGGACCAATGCAGTTTGGCAACGGTAGTGTCGCAGGAGTTGATGGGTAGCACTGGATTTCAACATCACACACCCTTAGGGACTCTGGCTTTATATATAAAATTTCTTATTTACATATAAAACTTCTTACACACAGATTAGTGGTATTATTTCAACATTTCACAATTATGAGTGGTATTATCTCACCATTACTAAACTCTGACTGGTATTATCTTACCATTACACACCTATGAGTGGTATTGTATCACTATTATGCACCTGTGACTGGTATTTTTTCTCATTGGTTGGTACATTTCTTGTTTTTAAATTGATGAACTAAAAAAAATATCAACAAAATAATTTACTCAGAGAAAATTTCATCAAATCATACAAAAAGAAAAGAAAGACTAATAACACAGACCTAGGGGCCGGGTTAGCTCAGTTGGTAGAGCGCTCGGCTAGAAACCACAAGGTTCCTAGTTCGATACCGGTCCCCGCCAACTCAGCGTATGAGTAGCACAGGGATCTGTGCGGTAAAGTAAGGAGCTGATGGAAGGTGTGGCGCTCCACCTCAGATGCTAAAAACAATCTCCTTGGTTTAGCGCTATTGAAAAGGGGATAGACTCCCTCGCTGACTGGCTGATACCGACTTTAGGCTGCCCCGTCGACTTTACTTACTTACTTAGAGATAAAGAAAGAAGGAAGAGAAATAGCAAGGAAATTAAGACTAGATAACCTAATAAACTGCTTAGAAAAAAAAGAAAAAAGCATACATCACACAAAAAGAACATATATATACTTCCCAACCCCTTCACACGAGCAGGATGTGACACATGGTCAATTTAAGCAGAGTTTAACAGGTTTGAATTCAGGGTTTTCCTTCTTCTAGGTTGGTTACCTAGCCAAGGTTAAAGAGCCCAGTATAATATACTTTTTACCCCTAGCTGGAGGGGGATATAGTCGGATTCATACCTTTCCCAAAGGTATAAGAGATATGGGAAATGTAAACAGCCTCGTTCAGGATTTGAACTTGTCTCATTGTGACCATTTCTTATGACAATAACCATTACACCCCCTGTACCTCCATAAAAAAAGAAAACTTTATGAATAACCCTACTTTAATCCACGGATCCATATCTTCTAGAAACACTGGGATCAAAGCAATGTTGCCAATTACATAACGTACTACTATCTCAGAGGATCTGCAGAGCATTGATCCAAGAATATTTCTAAAAAATGATACATAAAAAATGATATCAAATTTTTCTGAAACAACTGGTACATCTCAAATGATATGACTTTTTATCTAAACAAACTGTATATTTAGTCTTAGGGGTGGCCTAAAGTCAATATCAGCCAGACAGCAAGAGAGTCTATCCCCTTTTCACTAGTGCTAGACCAAGAAGATTTTTTTTTGCGCCACACCTACCATCAGCTCCTTACTTTACCGCAGAGATCCCTGAATTTTTATCTAAACAAACTGTATATTTAGTCTTAGGGGTGGCCTAAAGTCAATATCAGCCAGACAGCAAGAGAGTCTATCCCCTTTTCACTAGTGCTAGACCAAGGAGATTTTTTTTTGTGCCACACCTACCATCAGCTCCTTACTTTACCGCACAGATCCCTGTGCTACTCATACACTGAGTTGGTGAGGGCCGGTATTGAACTAGGAACCTTGTGGTTTCTAACCGACCACTCTACCGACTGAGCTAACCCAGCCCTTCCCGTATATATGTTAGATAAAATATCCAATTGATTGGATAAAATTATTATTCGACAACCAAATTTGGTGAAGTATTCAACATTTAACTCACACACAATTTTTATCAAATAATTGTATTTCTCTGAATTTTTCAGATGAGGCTTGATAATTTGTATTATTTGTATTATTCAGACTATTGTCCTCATCCTTATTGTTATCTACACTATTTCTATGATTTTTTCAAATGAGGCTTGATAATTTGGATTATTTGGATTATTCGGACTGTTGTCCTCGTCCTTATTGTTATCTACACTATTTCTATGAATTTTTGAGATGAGACTTGATAATTAGTATTATTTGAATTATTTGGACTATTGTCCCAATGGCCATTGTTATCTTCACAATGTTTTACCCGATTATGACAAGAAGGTTTCCGAGTTCGAAGAGAAGGTTCCCAAGTTCGAGGAGGAGGTTCCCGAGTTTGAAGAGAAGGTTCCCAAGTTTAAGGAGGAGGTTCCCGAGTTCAAAGAAAAGGTTCCAGAGTCCAACAAGAAATACCTGAAGAAGGCTGGAGGGCACATCAGACAAAACATTGTGCAGATAACAATAAAGATGAGGACAACAGTTCAAATAATCAAAAATAATTCCAAATAATGATTGGAAAAAAATGATAATTTTTGAAAAGTATATTGAAAAAAAAATTAAAAATTTTTAAGAATATTTGGGATATGTACAAAATAGGCTCCTCCAGATATCTTATTATAATGGAGATTGTGTGTTTTTCTGTCTGTAACCGAAACTATATTCCTACTCAAGTCACAATTCTCTTAGTTATAGACATCACATTCTCCATGATTTTATTTTTATTTAACCTCAATTATTAATAAAATTGTTTTACATTATTAATACTGTTAACTACGTCTACATATTGACAACATGCAATTATATTTATATATACAACGAAATAGCGGCTTACAGTGTGAACGGGAAGGCTAATTTGCATATTAATATTAAAAAAATCGAATTTAATAAATATGTGCTTAGTATTATTGATTTCTAACTGTTTGGTTTTATTTTAATGAATATAAGCAAAAATCTCTTCAATGAATCTTAAATGAAATCCATTAACAAGAAAAAATAACTCATTTTATTCTTTACTTCCTCTTATAACTAAATACTTAAATTAGAAAAAATAACAATGAAAGACGAGAGTGATGGAAGAGTAAATTTCAGTTGTTCCATTTTTTATTATACTCCCTCTGTTTCAAATCTTTTATTATACTCCCTCTGTTTCAAGCCTTTTATTATACTCCCTCTGTTTCAAATCTTTTTATCTGTATTCTTATTTAGTTTCATTAGCCTTTCTAATTTAATACAATATTTTATTACATTAAAACTTAAATACTTGCAACCGGAGGGTGCATATATTTGCTAGTTTGTTTAATTTTCTTTCACTGATCAGTTAAATCACAAAATTATATCTTCAACTAGCCACATTTCCTCTGCCAATCGCTGAGAAGGTGTTTGTGTATTAGCTTTAAGTTATAGCCCATGTCCAAATTTTGGAAATTACTGTAACTGTTCAATAAGAATAGAATCAAATCATGATCATCATGATCATCATGATCATGATCATGGTCATCACCATCATCATCATCATCATCATCAATATTATTTCACTCCTCACTGTTTTCACACCAGCCTTTGCCAGTGGCTTTTCACTGGTGTCTGATTAATAACGAGTCTCCTCAGGTCACCAAGACTCTTCTGAGTATTCTAGTCGATCTTAACAATGCTGTTGTCTGATTTTCAATTCCAACAGCCTTTTTTTCCAAACACTTGCAAACCATTTCTAACTACAATTTCTATCACCCTGACCCTCATGTTTCACAGGTTTTTTTTTTGTCTTTTTTTGTGGTTTCTCATTCAAGTTCTGAACAGGTTCATTGCTGCTTAACTCATGGGGTCAGGTGGGAACTGGTGCTTTCTCTGTCACTTGACTGTTTTGTTGAATTCATTCCAATAGAACAAAACATTTTTCGATCATTATAGCAAAATAACATTTTTTTTAAATGTTGGAAAAATTTTTTTTTTCCATAACTGAGAATTTTTCTGAGAGAATTCTTGGACGGTTTCGGCAGAAAATATTTTTTTTTAATTTAAAAAATGAGAAAATTCTTGGGTGGGTGCTGGAAAATGTTTCTTGAAGGAAGGTTGCAAGAGAATTTTGGATGGGTGTAGCAAAGATAAAGTTAATAGCCTTTGGTTAAATGTCATTTATAACAAATTAAAATTTCAATAGTTAATTTTTTTTTTACTATAATCGAGAATATATTTTTTTATTTTAAATTAGGAAACTTTTTTCTTTTTTCTTTTTTTTTTTTTTTGATGGAAAATGTTTCTTGAAGGAAGGTTGCAAGATGTGCTGGTGGGAATTTTGGATGATAAATTCCTAGTAGAATCCTTCCTCCTCCTCCTCCTCCTCCTCTCCTCCTCCTCCTCCTCCTTCTTCCTCTTCCTTCTTCCTCCTCCTCCTCCTCCTCCTCCTCCTTCAGAGTCAGACAGCTAAAAGAGCAAAAGAGAGATAAAAAGACAGACTATCGATGGGTTTTTTTTTTTTGGGGGGGGATTAGAAGGGATTGATGAAGTTAGGAAGAAATCTTATTCTACTTTGAACTGAGGTCAATAGAGTTTGCCTGTCAAATAGGTCATGTGATTGGCTGATCAACACACACACACACACACACACACACATAGACACACACACACACACACACACACACACACACACACACACACACATAGACACATGTATACACGTACACGGCTTATCTCTCATGTCCAACAGCTTCCTTCTTTGGTACTTCCGGTGAAAGAAACAGATTTTGCTACTTTAGCCTTTCTCTCTCTCTCTCTCTCTCTCTCTCTCTCTCTCTCTCTCTCTCTCTCTCTCTCATTCTCTCTCATTCTCTCTGTCTTATACTAGACAACCCTATGCACAGAGATAGATATTCATTCTTATAAGCCAAACCCTTCACCCATCACCACCACCCCCATCATACATACACCCCATCCACCACCACCATCACCTCTGCCCCCCCCCCACCCGCCATCATTGTCAGTTGTAGACAGTTCTGCTTGTTACAGCTATCATCATCATCATCATCATCATCATCTGGCTTATCTCCTGCCATAAGCCCTTTTGCCACCTCGAACACCACCCCAATACCTTTTCATTCTCCTGATATCTTTCTATGGAGACCCCTCACCCCACCCCTATAAAACCCAATGTATCTACCAACACCCACTCACCCCCACCATAAAACCCAGGATGAGTATATCTGGAAATACTCTGTCTGCAACCAGATAAAGTGGTTACAAATGGGAAAGAAGGAGGAGGAGGAGGAGGAGGAGAAGAAGAAAAAGAAGGAAAAGGAGTAGAAGGAAGAGGAGTTGAAGGAAGAGGAGTAGAAGGCAGAGGAGTAGAATGAAGAGTAGAAGGAAGAGTAGAAAGAGGAGTAGAAGGAAGAGTAGAATGAAGAGTAGAAAGAAGAGTAGAAGGAAGAGGAGTAGAAGGAAGAGGAGTAGAAGGAACAGTAGAAGGAAGAGCAGTAGAAGGAAAAGGAGTAGAAGGAAGAGGAGTAGAAGGAAGAAGAAAGGGAAGAGGAGGAACAGGAAGTGGAGTAGAAGGAAGAGTAGAAGGAAAAGAAGGAAGAGTAAGAAGAGTAGAAGGAGGAGTAGAAGGAAGAAGAAGATAAAGAAGATGAGTAGAAGGAAGTAGAATAGAAGGAAGTAGAGTAGAAGGAAGTGGAGTAGAAGGAAAAGGAGTAGAAGGAAGAGGAGTAGAAGGAAGAGGAGGAGCAGGAAGAGAAATGGTTTCAGTGGACACCTTGATTAACCATTAATTGGTCAATATGTCAAAAGAGTATGTGCAACTGTTTAGGTCAATAGTGCTGCTGTTGCTGCTGCTGCTGTTGCTGCTGCTGCTGTTGCAAAAGATTGTAAGACCAGGTAAATGTATAGGTATTTACCCAACCTGTTCTCCACAGGTGACAAGTATGGAAAATCCAGCAAGTATCAAACTTCTCATTCAGTTGTAGTGGATCTGCGAGACTGGCTTGCTTACCATTACACCATGATGGGACACCCAATCTGTTCACCATGGCTAGGATGTGTCAGAAGAACCATTAATGTTCATAGGTAGGGTATATGAGGATTGGGACATAGCCATTAATGTTCATAGATAGGGTATATGAGGATTGGGACATACCCATTAATGTTCATAGGTAGGGTATATGAGGATTGGGATATAGCCATTAATGTTCATAGGTAGGGTATATGAGGATTGGGGACATACCCATTAATGTTCATAGATAGGGTATATGAGGATTGGGACATAGCCATTAATGTTCATAGATAGGGTATATGAGGATTGGGGACATAGCCATTAATGTTCATAGGGGTATATGAGGATTGGGACATAGCCATTAATGTTCATAGGTAGGGTATATGAGGATTGGGACATAGCCATTAATGTTCATAGATAGGGTATATGAGGATTGGGGACATAGCCATTAATGTTCATAGGTAGGGTATATGAGGATTGGGACATACCCATTAATGTTCATAGATAGGGTATATGAGGATTGGGACATAGCCATTAATGTTCATAGGTAGGGTATATGAGGATTAGGACATAGCCATTAATGTTCATAGGTAGGGTATATGAGGATTGGGACATAGCCATTAATGTTCATAGGTAGGGTATATGAGGATTGGGACATAACCATTAATGTTCATAGGTAGGGTATATGAGGATTGGGACATAGCCATTAATGTTCATAGGTAGGGTATATGAGGATTGGGACATAGCCATTAATGTTCATAGGTAGGGTATATGAGGATTGGGACATAACCATTAATGTTCATAGTAGGGTATATGAGGATTGGGACATAGCCATTAATGTTCATAGGTAGGGTATATGAGGATTGGGACATACCCATTAATGTTCATAGGTAGGGTATATGAGGATTGGGACATAGCCATTAATGTTCATAGGTAGGGTATATGAGGATTGGGACATACCCATTAATGTTCATAGGTAGGGTATATGAGGATTGGGACATACCCATTAATGTTCATAGGTAGGGTATATGAGGATTGGGACATAGCCATTAATGTTCATAGGTAGGGTATATGAGGATTGGGACATACCCATTAATGTTCATAGGTAGGGTATATGAGGATTGGGACATAGCCATTAATGTTCATAGGTAGGGTATATGAGGATTGGGACATAGCCATTAATGTTCATAGGTAGGGTATATGAGGATTGGGACATAGCCATTAATGTTCATAGGTAGGGTATATGAGGATTGGGACATACCCATTAATGTTCATAGGTAGGGTATATGAGGATTGGGACATACCCATTAATGTTCATAGGTAGGGTATATGAGGATTGGGATATAGCCATTAATGTTCATAGGTAGGGTATATGAGGATTGGGATATAGCCATTAATGTTCATAGGTAGGGTATATGAGGATTGGGACATACCCATTAATGTTCATAGGTAGGGTATATGAGGATTGGGATATAGCCATTAATGTTCATAGGTAGGGTATATGAGGATTAGGACATAGTCATTAATGTCCATATGTAGGGTATATGATGATTGGGACATACCCATTAATGTTCATAGGTAGGGTATATGAGGAATGGGATATAGCCATTAATGTTCATAGGTAGGGTATATGAGGATTGGGACATACCCATTATTGTTCATAGGTAGGGTATATGAGGATTGGGGACATACTCATTAATGTTCATAGGTAGGGTATATGAAGATTGGGACATAGCCATTAATGTTCATATGTAGGGTATATAAGGATTGGGACATACCCATTAATGTTCATAGGTAGGGTATATGAGGATTGGGATATAGCCATTAATGTTCATAGGTAGGGTATATGAGGATTAGGACATAGCCATTAATGTTCATAGGTAGGGTATATGAGGATTGGGACATAGTCATTAATGGCCATATGTAGGGTATATGAGGATTGGGACATACCCATTAATGTCCATAGGTAGGGTATATGAGGATTGGAATATAGCCATTAATGTTCATATGTAGGGTATATGAGGATTGGGACATACCCATTAATGTTCATAGGTAGGGTATATGAGGATTGGGACATAGTCATTAATGTTCATAGGTAGGGTATATGAGGATTGGGATATAGCCATTAATGTTCATAGGTAGGGTATATGAGGATTGGGACATAGTCATTAATGTCCATACGTAGGGTATATTGAGTATTGGGACATAGCCATTAATGTTCATAGGTAGGGTATATGAGGATTGGGACATACCCATTAATGTTCATAGGTAGGGTATATGAGGAATGGGATATAGCCATTAATGTTCATAGGTAGGGTATATGAGGATTGGGACATACCCATTATTGTTCATAGGTAGGGTATATGAGGATTGGGGACATACTCATTAATGTTCATAGGTAGGGTATATGAAGATTGGGACATAGCCATTAATGTTCATATGTAGGGTATATAAGGATTGGGACATAGCCATTAATGTTCATATGTAGGGTATATGAGGATCAGGACATAGCCATTAATGTTCATAGGTAGGGTATATGAGGATTGGGGACATACCCATTAATGTTCATAGGTAGGGTATATGAGGATTGGGACATAGTCATTAATGTTCATAGGTAGGGTATATGAGGATTGGGATATAGCATTAATGTTCATAGGTAGGGTATATGAGGTGTTCATAGGTAGGGTATATGAGGATTGGACATAGCCATTAATGTTCATAGGTAGGGTATATGCGATGTTCAATATAGGGTATATGAGGATTGGGACATCATTAATGTTCATAGGTAGGGTATATGAGGATTGGGTCATTAATGGTATATGAGGATTGGGACCATTAATAGGGTATATTCATAGGTAGGGTATATGAGGATTGGGACATAGTCATTAATGTCCATACGTAGGGTATATTGAGTATTGGGACATAGCCATTAATGTTCATAGGTAGGGTATATGAGGATTGGGACATAGCCATTAATGTCCATATGTAGAGTGTATAACATTATAAATTATAAGATCAAAGCTGCTGAGCATAAGAAATCTTATCATGAGCCATATAAGGATGACTTTGGCATTAAATAACCCACACAGTTTGAAATACCATTTATTACTAAATCATTCATATTTGACACTGCTCTAGCGGGCCATAAATAATACATTATAAAACTGAAGCAGAGGCCATAAGATATCTTAACAGTGGCCATAATAAGGCCAGACTTTCGACATGTCTGGCTTTAGCATTTAATAACATACAAATAAATCAAAGCCATCTTGTTTGTATAGAAAGTTTTTTCAGCTATTGTAAAACTAAAGAATATATATGTGTGTGTGTGTGTGTGTGTATTTTTGTATATATATATACATATATATATATATGTATATATATGTGTGTGTGTGTGTGTAAAAAGTAAATTGGAAATGAATCCGACAATATGAGGAAGAATGAATAAAGAAAAGAAAGAATAGAATGGATAATAAAAGATGAATTTAATCAATACAGATAAACTGACCGAAACACATGTGCAAGTGATATTGATTAAATTCATCTTTTATTATCCATTCTGTACTTTCTTTTCTTTATTCATTCTTCCTCATATATATATATATATATACACATATATATATATATATCTGTGTGTGTGTGTGTGTGTGTGTGTGTGTGTGTGTATGTGTGTGTGTTAAGTATATATAGTATCATATCTATATTATGATATATGTGTGTGTATGTATATTATGATATTTTATAAAAAAGAAGAAGGTCGGCAAAATGTATCGTTCTCAGAAAAAATGTTTTATTCTTTTTATTTTACATATGCAACACGTGTTTCAGATATTCTGGTATCTTCTTCAGGCTTTGATCAATACATATATTGATATACATATATATATATATATATATATATACACATATACATATATATATATATACATAGGTTGTGCGTGTTTCTGTTATTTTTCTGTTATGGCTGTTTAATAATGGTTGAACGCTACGTTATTCTTTTCAATCCTTGCGTGCAATTTGCACGTGACCTGCATGCAACCTGCGCGCAAAAATTGAGAAAAAAATGTATTTTTCTGAGAACATAATACATTTTGCGGACCTTCTTCTTTTTTTATAAAATATTACATTTTCTCCCGTTGGAACCAGAACAACATTTTTTATATATTATGATATATATACATGTGTGTGTGTGTGCATATGTATATAATAAAACATATATGTATGTATATTATAATATGTATGTGTGTGTATCTATGTATATTATAACATGAGTGTGTATATATAGTAGTATATATATATATATGAGTAGGTATGTTTCTTATGATATGTATGTGTGTGTATATATATATCATAATATATATGTGTGTGTATGTATATCATAATACATACATGTGTGTGTGTATGTATATTGTATATATATATATATATATGTGTGTGTGTGTGTGTGTGTGTGTGTGAGAGAGAGAGAATGTCAATTATAATAAATATGTGTGTCTGTATTCATATTATAATATGTGTGTGTGTATGCATGTGTGCATGTGTGTAGGCTTGTGTGTGTGTGTGTGTGTGTGTGTGTGTGTGTGTGTGAAGGCAAAAAACTAGATAAATACCTTGACCTTGCCAGAGAGTTAAATAATTTGTGGAAATTAAAGGCCAGATCTAGTGTAAATTTTTATATAAATGAACTCGTCCAATAGTGGATTTTACTGTTTTAGCAGACTGCAAAGAAGTGAAAAGAAAAGAAAATGAAAATATATACAAATACTTGGATCTTACCAGAAAAGCTGAAAAGATTGTGGAACATGTAGGTAAAGGTCATACCAGTTGTAATTGGTGAGTTTGGAATAATCCCCAAATGCTCGGAAAAGTGGCTGGGGAAGTTGGAAATTGGAACAAGAATCAAATCCATACAGACTAGAGTATTGTTAAGATTGGTTATGTTATAACTCTAAGTTAAATCTGACTATGATCCATGACACTTAATCAAGACAAAACATAAGATAGGATTTGTTTACACAGAATGCTAACTGCTTACTAAGAGAGCAGGTCATGTGACCCCTTTTGACCAATTTGAAGGCACCACAAGCAGTACCCCTATAAATACACGGGAATTCCCTATTTTCTCAGAAGCCAATTTGTTCACAAATATTTACTAGGCCAAACAGTACCCTTTCCATGCATTAGATATATATGCATATATATACAATATACACTCGTTGGAGGTGCATGGTGTAATGGTTAGAGTCATAGGAAATGGACTTGTCGACCCGAGTTCAAATCCTGGACAAAGCTGCTTGCATTTAACATAGCGCTAATACCCTTGGGAAATGTATGTATGCAACTACTCTCCCTCCAACTATGGGTAAATAGTAGGGCAGACTGGGCTCTTTAAATTTGACTAGGTAACTGGTCAAGCAGAAAGAAAACTCTGAATTCAAACCTGTTAAACTCCACTTAAGAAATTGACCTTCTGTCACACCCTGATCATGTGAAGGGGTTGGTGTATATATATAAATATATTCTTGAGGCGATTTTTATAAAAAAACAACAAACCTAACATTAATAAAATAGCATTTAAAACAGGTAATAATATACAAATGATTTTCAATAACTAACACACTAATCTTAGCACCCCTCAAAAATATAATAATCAACTCTCCTAATTTGAAAGAGCTATTAATAAATGAATGAATAAATTCAAATGAGAAGAAGAAACTCTAACACATTACAACCTATAATCCCCCAATGATGACTGGCAAAATGTTTGAAAGCGCTTGGGTAAAAAGTATGGGACAGTTCCTCTACCAATTGTATCCCAATTTATGAAAAACCACTAGAAGAGTAGAAAGAATACAAATAATAATCAAAAAGGAGAAATATTCCATGGTCTTCAATAATACCTGCTTAAACAATATATATGTATATACATATATATATATATTAAAGTTTAAACATATATATATATATATATATATATATATATATAACATATATATATATATATATATATATATATATATATAACATTTTTGGATGTTTGTTTTTTTAGAAGCATTTTTGATAAAGTATATATTATTATTTATATTTTGCTTGAAGGCAATTACAAAGCGTATATCGCATAAAATTCGATAATTATAGAAAATAATCATGACAAGTGAATCTCGGCAAAGAATTGTTCGGTGTGTAGAACATCATACAGACTGTTTCAATATACTAACGATATTTCCCTATATCAGTATACTAACGATTTCCCTCCGACAGAAATCGATTTCTGTTGGAGGGAAATCGTTAGTATACATCACTGATGAGATTTAATAAAGTTGAAACAGTCTGTACGATGTTCTACACACCGAACAATTCTTTGCCGAGATTCACTTGTCATGATTATTTTCTATAATTATCGAATTTTATGCGATATATGCATTGTAATTGCCTTCAAGCAAAATATAAATAATATATATATATATATATATATATATATATATATATATATACACATATGTATATATTACATGCATTATTTGTACTAGCAAAAAAGTGCCCCCTCCAGGCACAAGTATTTAAATTTTTATATAATTAGATTTTATATTGAATTAAAAAAACTAATAGAATTAAATACGGACACAAAAAGATTAAACTTATCTTTACTTTATTCTAATTGATTTCAATATAAAATTATACATAGGATTTATTTTAATATGTTTGAGAATAAAACAATAATATTAGAAATCAATAAGACCAAGTAATAATCTATTGAACACGGTTTTGGTAAAAATGGTATGCAAATTATTCACACCATATACTATGTAAACATTCATTTCTTAATGATATATAACACACATTGCAGGATTTTAAACATATTAATAATATGGGCCTATCCGGGCCTGTGTTTGTTAATGTAAATTAACAGCGTTGATCCCAGGGGGGCTATCCACCCAGGCAACACCTGCCCCCTTGATTTAAAGGGGCAAGGCTGGGTTTATTGCCCAGCGCCTGAGGTGCCCTCCTTGAGGGGGAATGCCGACGGGATCAACGCATTTTTTTGTGCCTACCACCGATAAGCTTCGGCTCATGGGTGGGCCCACATAAAAATGTCCTTGTGTCACGCCCTCATAAGTGGGATGAGAGGCAAATACCTTAATAATATGGGCTGTTTTGAGGCAAATCTATCTCAGCTAGACTTTAACAGAGACATTGTTAATAAGTGTGATGCTAACTAAGATTAGATAACGATTATTTAATAACCATAGAGAATATTATGCAAATAACTAAGGGAGTTGTGACGTTGGTGGTGACTTATTTTCGGCTCCATTATAATAAGATGATGTATGATATATATATATATATATATTTACCAACCCCTCCGCACGAGCAGGATGTGACACAAGGTCAATTTATTAAGCGGAGTTCAACAGGTTTGAATTCAGAGTTTTCCTTCTCCTAGACCAGTTGCCTAACCAAGGTTTAAGGGCCCGGTCGGCCCTGCTATTTACCCATAGCTGGAGGGAGAATTGGATTCATACCTTTCCCAAGGGTATTAGCGATGATGTATGATATAGAAGCAAAAAATATATTTGTTGAACATTTTTATCCACTTCATTTGATTGTAATATGATAAATGTCTTGGAAAGATGACACACAAGGATTGAGAGAAGCCTATTCAAAAATGAATATTTAATCAACTTGTTGCCTACTCTTGTTAAGCTAAGAAGCACTTCTTGTAGTAGCAGATACCCATGAGTGTGTGTGTGTGTGTGTGTGGATAAAATGTGAGGCAGGGGGTGGGAGCAGGTGGATGTATAATGAGTGGGAAAATCATTTCCATAGAAACAGCTTCACACCAAAACCAGACAGGTAATTTCATCGCAAATGGAGATTTTCCTAAAGATTTTTTTTGTTTTGGTTTTTGTTATATGTGAATTTGTTTGTTGTTATTTGTTTTCTTTTTGTGTTTTATATTTCCTTATCATATACATATCAAAGCATTTTTTTAAAAATATGTCATTATTTCCATTACCTTAAATTTATTTATTACATAAGGTTAATGTATGATTTCATATATATATATATATATATATATATATATGGATATATATATATGTGTGTGTGTGTGTGTGTGTGTGTATGTATACACATACACACACACTGGTGTATATATATATATATATATATATATATATGAATGTATAAGCATGATGTATGTTTATCTAAACATATACATATATAAGTGTGTGCATGTACACATGTGTTTGTGAATATATATATATATATATATATATATATATATATATATATAGTATAAACAATATAATAATAAATAAATAAATGAATAAACTCATTTTCTGGAATACTTTGAGATTTTCTATTTTTTTCAGCATACTCTCAGATTTAATTACTCATTTTACTCCAATATATATATATATATATATATATATATATAACCCACATATATATGAATATATGTATGTACATATGTGTGTGCATATATTCGTGGGTTTGTGTATTTATATATATATACACATATACATATATATATATATATATATATATATACACACATATATATATATACATATGTGTGTATATATATATATATATATATATATATATATATATATATATATATATATATATATATTGTGTCACATGTAGTGTAATGTACGAAATGTAAATGCCTACTGAACTTCAAATACTGGATGAGGCAGTTTACATTTCACATACTGCTAACTACCTCCGTAAATGTATGAATCCAACTATTTCCACTCCATCTATGTATCAATAGTAAGACAGACTGACTCTGTAACTATACTCTATACACACTGGTCTAGGAGAAAGAAAACTCTGAATTTAAAACTGTTAGACTCACCTCATAAATTGACATTGTATAATATCCTGCTATTACACAGGAATTGGTTAATAAGTGAATTGAGACCCATCTGATGAGATGAAAATTTGGGGAGCCGGTTTAAATCAACTTGGATTTATATGGGCCCCAATTTTGGTCGAAATAGATTTATTATGAGTTACGGTGTTGAGTTCTTCCTTCCTTTATTGATAAATATTGCTCTGTATATAATCTAAAAGGTTATTATACATTGAGCTCTCTTCAGTGATTTAAAGATTCGCTGTATTTATACATACTGGATCATCAATATTAGTACAGTGGATCTTAGAAATCACATATAGAATCATCCCTTACTACCAAGTTTTGGATAAATCTCTTATATATATATATATATATATATATATATATATATATATATATGGATATATATATAGTGAAAGTAAACACACACACACACACACACACACACACACACACACACACACACACACATATATATATATATATATATAAAGAAGTAAAAGTTTATATAGGTATCTCTGCTGGTAATTGGAAACAGATTTTATAACTATAGACATTCATTTTCTAGCCATACACTTAAAAAACAAACAGCACTATATATATATATATATATATATATATATATATATAAGTTGAAAAATGGGAAGTGAATCTGACATGTTGAAAAGATAAATAAATAAAGGAAAGAAAATGTTGAATGGATCAGAATGGTTTAATGAAATGCCTACACATGTTTGTCCTTGTATACATTGTATTCTATTTATTACTATTTTAAATATTAATATTAATATTGATATTAATATTAATTATTATTATTTTATGTTATATTTATATATACTTTCAGCACACACACACACACACACACACGCACATGCACACACATATATATATATATATATATGTGTGTGTGTGTGTGTGTGTGTGTGTGTGTGTGTGTGTATGTGTGTATTTGGGCAGCATTCTTTCATTTATACATGCAGAATTAAATAAAAGGCAAGTCTCCTGTTTAACAAGTTTATTATTGATCTTTTCAAGCTTTCTGGCCAACTATTTTTTACATTTGGATGGAATCCATAGATTAGTCACCAAAGTTCATATCCCAAGTACATTTGGCACTTTGAAGTGCCATCATCAGGGTTGATGCGTTTATGTTCCAGTTTTTTCAAGTTAGTGGTAGTGAGAGTAACTAGGAGGTGAACTCCTAGAAATTATATTAAGGGGTGTGGGGGCAAATGGTGAGTCACATACATTTGGAGGGGTCTGTCTCTTTTCATTGAATGATTCTAAATAGAAAAATAATCCCTCCATCCACAATAGATTTAGGCAAGAATATTGGGTAAAAAAAAATTTAAAAAGAAAAAAAAGTCAATGTCTCTGATGACGGATAAACATCTGAAACCATTGGTAAGACGAACTTTGTATTGGTGACTTAAATAAATATATATATATATATATATATATATATATATATATATATATATACATATTATAAAATAGAGAGTCTGCAAAATGGATTATGTTTTTAAATTTTTATCTTACAATTGCGACACGTGTTTCATATCTTCTGATATCTTCTTCAGGCAATGATTAATCAATGCCTGTAGAAGATATCAGAAGATCTGAAACACGTGTCGCAAATGTAAGATAAAAATAAAAAAATGTTTAAAAAACATAATCCATTTTGTGGACCTCCTTTTTTGTAAAATATTTAATTTTCTCCCATTGGACCCATAACAACACTTTATTATATAATATATATATATATATATATATATATATATATATATATATTTTATTGTAATAGTATATGGTTATTATGTGCTATCTTGGTGAGTTAATGGTAGACCAAATTTTTTCCAGTATTATTAGTGGAGTGTTCGATATCAGTGATAGAACTGCTATGTATATATATATATATAACTAAGAATGAATATATATTTGAATATCTATTGCATAGAAGTAATTTTGTGACCACAGGTTCCATGCATTTTATGCATCTGTCTGATCTGGGGTTACTTCATTGTAATAAATATATATTCATTCTGATATATATATGTATGTGTACATATATATATATGTGTGTGTGTGTGTGTGTGTGTGTGTGTGTGTGTGTGTGTATATGTGTGTGAATATAAGGACCTTCATGAGTCAGACACTATCTGCCTAGGTTTCACCCGAATGGTTCTTTAGGAAAATTCTGACTGAAATTCTGATGTCATTTTGAATTTTTTTATTTTGAAAAACTGAATTACCTGGGTTTTTTTCCACACCGATAGAGTTTAGAAGTAATATATGTATATATATATATATATATATATATGGGCAATTCCATGTCAAATCATCCAGAAATAAAGTAAAATTGTCACCCAACCCCTTCAATTTTTTTGAAATTTTGTACAGGTGTGGACTGTGTTAAAGTTAGACATTACCCAGAGTTTGAGCTTCCAATTTCAAAAATTGGCGGAGTTATGTCAATTTTTACCTCTCCAAATTTGGTGGGGTTCATCTATGACAAAGATTTTTTCTGTTATTATTTCACATATATTGAAAATTATTTGTACCAAAAAGATAGTTTGGAGTTTGCCCAGAACTGAAGCTACAACATCAGTTAAAATTTTGTAAATCAGAAATCATTAATAATTTAAAACTGGTTGACTTTCAGACTTTTTTGATAATATTTTTGGATTTCTTGGACAAAAATACTTTTATTAACCAATTTTTAGGAGTAGGAAAGCTCTAGAACTCATTTTATAGACAAAAATAGATTACAAAAAGTTGCCATTTCTTGCGACTGACCACCCAAATTTGGAGTGCTAAAACTCGACATAACTCCGCCAATTCTTGGAATTGGAAGCTCAAATTTTGGGGATTGTCTAACTTTAAGATAGTCCACACCTGTACAAAATTTCAGATAGATTGAAGGGTGTGGGTGATATGGCCTGGATGATTTGACATGGAATTACCCATATGTATATAAATGTGTATATATATATATATATATATATATATATATATATATATATAATGGTTGTATAAAATGAACTCATTGACCTGATTTCAAATCCTGGACAAGTCTATCTGTATTTCACATAGCACTAATACCCTAGGGAAAGGTATGCATTCAACTTCTCCCTCTCCAGCCAGGGATAAATAGTAGAGCAGAATGGGCTCTTTAATCTTGGCTTGGTAACCAGTCTAGGAGAATGAAAACACTGAATTCAAACCTATTAAAATCTGCTTTAGAAATGATGTCACATCCTGCTTGTTTGGTTGGTGTATAGTAAGTAAAGTAAAGTAAAGTCGTTGGGGTGGCCTAAATTCGATATCAGCCAATCAGAGATGAGGTCTATCCTCTTTTCACTAGCACTAGACCAAGGAGATTGTTTTTTGCATCTGAGGTGGAGTGCCACACCTACCATCAGCTCCTTACTTTACTGCACATATTCCTGTGCTATTCATATACTGAGTTGATGAAGGCTGGTATTGAACTAGGAACCTATATATATATATATATATATATATATATATATATATATATATATATATATATATATATATATATATATATATATATATATATATATATATATATATATATATATATATATATATATATATATATATATATATATATATATATATATATATATAATATATATATATATAGGTGGAGAAAAGTAGACAAACATGGGATGTTATGGAAACTGGATGTTTATTGTCGATGATGTAACGTTTCGGTCATTTAGACCTTCTTCAGGACTCGAATATAGTTCTTGCTTCAATGAAGGACATTTTCAAAATGGTGAAAACAGTAGGTTTTCAGTAGGGGCAGGGGTGGTTGGGGGTGGGTAGTGGATTTTCTTCTCTCTAGATGGGGAGTTTTTATATGGTAATGCAGGTGTTGGTCCAGAATGTTGGATGGTGGTGATTGGTCAAGATGAATGAGTATGTGTATGTGTGTATGTCTGTTTTAATTGTCTTTTATATGTATGTGTGTTGGGGAACTGGATTTGTCATTAGTTGTATACGTGTGAGTGAGTTTTTTTTTTTGTATGTTAATATTTATCTGTATGTCTATCTATCCATCTGTCTCTCTATCTATCTATCTATCTATCTATTCAGCTTGAATGTGTTCATGTTTGTCAATCCATCTGTCTTATCTGTCTTTGATATGTTATTTTCTATCTGTGTGTCTGTTCATTTATTTTTTTATCTTTATATCCATCTATTTATCTATTTTTATTTTCATTCGGTTAGTATCTATCTTTCTGTGTATCTGTTTATACTTGAATGTTATACTTGAATGTGTGGCTGGTATGTTTGTGTGATTTTTTTGTGTGATGGTAAGATTTGTTTGAATTTGTAAGTGAATATGTGTATAATGTTATATATTATTATTATTATTATTACTAGCAAATATATGCACCCTTCGGGTGCAAGTATTTAAGTTTAAATGTAATAAAATATTAGATTAAATCAGAAAGTCTAATGAAACTAATTAAGAATTTAGATAAAAAGATTTGAAACGGAGGGGGTATAATCGGAAAATAGAACAACCAAAACTTACTCTTTCATCACTTCCGTTTTTCAATGCTAAATTTTCCTAATTTAACTATTTAGTTAAAATAGGAAGTAAAGAATAAAATTACAGTTATTTCTTCTTGTTAATAAATTTCTTTTAGGATTTATTGAAGAGATTTTTACTCAAATTCATTAAGATAAAACCAAACAATTAGAAATCAATAATACGAATCACATTTTTATTAAAATCAGTTTTTTTAATATCAATATGCAAATTAGCCTTACGTTTACACTGAAAACTGGTATTTTGTTGTATATATAAATACAATTGCATTTTATTAGTATTTAGGTAAGGCCAACAGTATTAACAATGTCAAACAGTTTTATTATTAATTGAGGTTTAAATAGAAATAGAATCATGGAGAATGTGACGTAAATAACCAAGGGAATTGTGACTTGTGTAGTAATATAGTTTCGGCTACAGACAGAAAAACACACAATCTCCATTATAATAAGATTATTATTATTATTATTGTTGTTGTTGTTATTGTTATTAATAGTGGTGATATTATAATTATTATTATTGTTATGTATCATATATATTGTAAATATACAACTATCTTTATTTATTTTGATTTATCAAGTTGTCTTTAATCTATTGATATCCTCTGTGTCTGTCTGTTATCGACAATCTGTTAATATCTGTCTGTCTGTCTATCTATCTATTTGTTGCCTGTTAATATTTGTCTATATGTCTGTCTATCCATCTAGCTATTTAATGTGTTCATATCCGTCAATCCATCTGTCTTATCTATCTTTGATATGTTATTCTCTATCTGTGTGTCTGTTCATTTATTTTTTTTATCTTTCTGTCCATCTATTTGTCTATTTTATTCAGTAGTATCTACCTTTCTGTGTATCTGTCTATATATTTAACTTGAATGTGTATAATGTTATATATTATTATTATTATTTGAGTTTTCACATCAGTGTTAGCTGATGGTCTTTCACTGGAGTCTGAGTGACAGCAAGTCTCCTCAGGTCTCCAGGACTCTTCTGAGTATTCTGGCAGATTGCAGAATTGCAGTGTTCTGAATGGTTTCAATCCTTCCTCTGATATCCAAACTTTCCAAACCCTTTTCTAATCCTTTTGGGACTGTTCCAAGTGCACCAACTACAATTGGTATAACTTTCACTTTCATATTCCATAGCTTTTTCAGTTCTCTGGCAAGGTCCAGATATTTGTCAATTTTTTCATTTTCCTTTAACTTCACCCTGTGATCCGCTGGCACTGCAAAATCCACCAGTTGACAAGTTCTTTCTTTTTTGTTAATCAACACTAGGTCTGGTCTTCTTGCTGGGATTATTATTATTATTATTATTATTATTATTATTATTATTATTATTATTATTATTATTATTGTTATTGTTATTATTGTTATTGTTATTCATAGCGGTGATATTATTTTCATTATTATTGTTATGTATCATATATATTGTAAATATACACCTATCTTTGTCTATTTTGATTTATCTAGTTGTCTTTAATCTGTTGATATCATCAGTGTTTGTCTGTTATTGATACTCACTTAATATCTATTTTTTAATAATATCTATATATATTTTTGTAAATTATTGTCTATTAATATTTATCTATATGTCTATCTATCCATCTGTCTCTCTATCTATCTGTCTATCTAACTAGCTTGAATGTGTTCATATCTGTCAATCCATCTGTCTTATCTGTCTTTAATGTGTTATTATTTATCTGTGAGTCTGTTCATCTATGTTTGATCTTTCTGTCAATCTATCTATCTATTTCTGTTCTGTCTTTCTGTGTATCTGTTTATATATCTAACTTGAATATGTTCATATGTGTCTATCTGTCTGTTTATAGTCTGTTGTATTTAATCTGTCTGTATATCTGGTCTGTTAATGTCTATCTATCTACCTGTCTATCATATATCTGTGTATCTGTATTAATCTGTTAATATCTGTATATCTGTCAGTCCATCTATCTATCTCTAATCTGTTAATGTCTATCTATCTACCTGTCCATATATCTGTATTTAATCTGTTAATATCTGTATATCTGTCAGTCCATCTATCTATCCCTAATCTGTTAATGTCTATCTATCTATCTGTCCATATATCTGTATTTAATCTGTTAATATCTGTATATCTGTCAGTCCATCTATCTATCCCTAATCTGTTAATGTCTATCTATCTATCTGTCCATATATCTGTATTTAATCTGTTAATATCTGTATATCTGTCAGTCCATCTATCTATCTCTAATCTGTTAATGTCTATCTATCTATCTGTCCATATATCTGTATTTAATCTGTTAATATCTGTATATCTGTCAGTCCTATCTATCACTAATCTGTTAATGTCTATCTATCTATCTGTCCATATATCTGTATTTAATCTGTTAATATCTGTATATCTGTCAGTCCATCTATCTATCTCTAATCTGTTAATGTCTATCTATCTACCTGTCCATATATCTGTATTTAATCTGTTAATATCTGTATATCTGTCAGTCCATCTATCTATCTCTAATCTGTTAATGTCTATCTATCTACCTGTCCATATATCTGTATTTAATCTGTTAATATCTGTATATCTGTCAGTCCATCTATCTATCTCTAATCTGTTAATGTCTATCTATCTATCTGTCCATATATCTGTATTTAATCTGTTAATATCTGTATATCTGTCAGTCCATCTATCTATCACTAATCTGTTAATGTCTATCTATCTATCTGTCCATATATCTGTATTCGACTATCTATTTTTACCCTGTTAATATCTGTCTACCTTTCTGTTTATCTGTCTATCTTAGATCTGTAACTGTCTATCTGTCTTTCTATCTATCTATCCGTTTATGTGTCTATCTTAAATATGTTCATAACACTCATCTTGAATGTGTTCATAACACTCATAACTATCTGTGTGTGATGTGTTATCTGTCTGTCTGTCTATCTATCTTTGATCTATCTGTACATCATTATACCTAGATTTTAATTTTAATTTTTTAATTTTTAATTTTAAAAATTTTAAAAATTGTAAAATCTAATAGTGTCTATCTTTCTATCTATTCATATATTATTAATTAATATGTTCATATCTATCTGCCTATCTATCTTTAGTTTGTCATTATATGTCTATATTTTTGTTGATCCGTCTTCAATCAGTCTGTCCGTCTATCTTTAGTCTGTTACTGTCTCTCCATCTATCCATCCGTTTATCTTAAATTTGGTAATATCTATCTTTATATCTATCTGTCTGTTAATTTGTTAATGCCTATCTTTATATCTATCTAGAGTGTATTCATATCTGTCTATCTATCTGTTTACATTTAGTCTGATTATGTCAGTCCATATATCTATCTTTAATCTATGTGATGAATGGTGGATCCCTTTTTTTTATATAAAGTGTTGTGGGTGTTTGTGTGTGTGTGTTTTTTTAATTAACGTTGTTATGGTTATGTGTGTGTTTTGTATTGTTGATGTTATTATTGACTTTATACTAAGTGTTGTCTTGTTGTCTGTTTGGTCTGAAGCTATTTATGATGGTTTTACTTAGATGTGAGGAAATATTGAAGAACCCGGATCTAGAATTGATGTTAGGTATGTTGCAAATGGCACTGGCTTCGAATATTTGTCGTAATCTTTTGTTGTGGATGTATGCGATCATGGATGCATTGCTGAAATTAAACTTGTGTTGTGTTTTAGATATGTGTTGGAATAGACAGTTGTTGCTGTCACCGAATTTTATGTTGCGTCTGTGCTCATATAGGCGTTTTTTTAAATTTCTGGAGGTTTCACCTATGTATTTCTTGTGTCAGTCTGCACAAGGAATCATGTATACGCCAGCTTCTGATTTTACATGTTGTTGGGAGTTTTTGTTTAGTATGTTGTGTATAGTTTTGGATGCTAGACTGACTGTCTTTATGCCTAGATTGTTAAGATTTTTGCTGATGTTGCTGTTGGTGTGGTTATTAGGTAGAATTATGTATCTGTGTGGGGAGTTGGCCTGGGTGGGGTTCTTGAATTGGTTTCTGGTGTGGATTTTGAGAGCCTTGGCCTTAGCGTGTTGTATAAAGTATGTGGGGTAATGGAGGTTTTGGAAGGTGTTCGTTATGTGGGTGAATTCATCATCTAAATGTTTGGGTGTCCAGATGCAGAGGGCTCTAAGGTGAAAACCTATTATAATGCCTCTTTTGGTGTGGATGTCGTGGTGTTGAGTAGTAATGTATGTGATCATTTTTAGCAGTGGGTTTGTGGTGGACTTGGAATTCTAATGCGTTGTTGTTTTTTATAAGTAAGATGTCTAGGAAAGGTAGGGAGTTGTTATATTCTAGTTCGTGTGTGAATTGTATGGTAGGTTCAATGTTGTTCAGTCTGTTTGTGATTTCGGTGATGTTTATTTCGCTCGGGTATATGATTAGTGTGTCGTCAATATATCGGAAGTATTGAGCGTCTTTGGGGATTATGTATTTGAAAGGACCTGCTTCTAAAAACTCTAGATATAGACATGTAAGGAGTCCGCTAAGTGGTGACCCCATGGGTAAACCAAATTTTTGTTTGTAAAAGGTGTTGTTGTGTTGGAAATAGCAATGGGATGTGCATAGTCTACATATTTTGATTATTTTCTGGATAGTGAGGGGACATGTTAGTTGGGTGTTATTTGTGGTGAGATGTTTTTCTAGTCTGTTTAGGCATTTGTCTACTGGTATGTCACTCCCCATCTAGAGAGAAGAAAATCCATATATATATATGTATATGTATATATATATATATGATAAAGAAGATGATTTACTGGTGAATAGTTTTGAATTAATTGCAATATCAATGGTCGATAGAAAGATCGTATTATTGACTTCTGCAGTTGTCCTTAATTAATTTTTTGGTTAATTCTTTGCAATATTATGTAGAAAGGTACATATGGATAACCTACTTAAGTTTCACCAAAAAAGGATCATCAGGGTCATTAATTTGTACTAAAAAGTATTTTTCTTCGGAGGGTATTTCCAAAATTGCACTTTAAAATACCAGCATACTATTCCGTGAAGTACTCTAGACACTTTGGTAAAGTACTTATGCTAAAATGACCTTGTGTCGCATTTTATATCATGTAATAAGTATGAAAAAAAAAATTCTTCACACTTTTATGCATGTGTTATGTGTGTATGCGAAACGGCGTGCGTATGTGTGTGTGTGCGTACACGCGAGCACACACTTATAGATAACTCTTTTAATCGTTCAGGTGAGTATTTTCCTGCAGTGTTGTACAAGACCAGTGTTGTACAAGACAAGTGTTGTACAAGATTTTGAATGCTGATTTTAAAGGAAAACACATCCTTTCGAATAATAATATCGTTGCAACACGCTCTTCCCACACAACACACCGTTACGGTATCATTTTAAACTTAGATGTTATCTGTAGTGTACTACTCATATTTTGATCGTTAGTTGTATCGTACGTATCTGCCCAATCCATTCGCCACAGGTAGAATATGACACAAGATCGCAAGTATGGGCATCCCGAGAGGATCGAACTCGCTATTCAGTAGTAATAGATCAGCGAAACTAGTTTACTAATCATAACACCACGATGTGACGCTTGTACTGTATAAGAACGAACGTCTGCGTTAATGTTTGTTTTACTGTGATCAAGATACTTTGCATAAAATGTATACATTTGTTGTGGGTAGATTAAAGTATTAGCTGTCCATCCAAACAATCTATATTCATAGATTAGGGTTCGATCCCAGTCAATGCTTCTTAAAAGAAAAATTAGTCACGCAAATGTTTTTTTTTTTTTTTTTTTAATTTTCTATAAATAAACATAAAGTTTATTACAAAATTAAAATTACAAAATAGATTCCAATGTTGTAATTTTTGTAATTTTAATTTTGTAACAAAATAAATAATAAATGTTTAGGTTTTTTTTTGTAGTTGTTATGTATCTAATAAAGAACTAAAGAATAAAGATTTAAAACATTTAAGGTAAAATTTGAAAAAAAAAAAAAAAAAAAAAAAGCTAGCAAACACAAATAAATCAATCCATGAATAAATAAATAAATAAATAAATAAAGTCGAGTCAAGGGATTTTTACAAAATTAAAAGTATTAAAATCCGATTTTAATATGTTTATGTTTATTTCCTATATCGAACAGAAAACTTATTGTGTTGTATTCCTTAAAAATACATAATCTTTGCAGTCAGATATGTGAATATCAGATTTTGTATATACAACGGTAAAGATGAATATAATACACAGGGTATGAGGATAATACACATTAGAAAAAAATAATAATTAAAATAATTTGTGTATTTCTGTGGGTGAGTTAGGTTCACTCACGCACATTAAAACACACACACCGGAATAATATATACATTATATATATATATATCGTTCTCAGGATAAAAGGAGAAGCTTGTTCTCTCTAAGTTTTATTACTTTGAA
>CM042179.1:33639099-33641599 GCA_023376005.1 Doryteuthis pealeii | reverse complement strand
ACGCATCGTATAAACACCCACACACATTTATTTATTGTGTTTACACATCATCGTGACAGGGTCACATGCGCGCGCGTGCGTGCACACAATACATATATTCATATATGTATGTATGTATGTGTGTGTACGTGCGTCTGTGTGTACATGTGTGTATGTGGTGGGTTTGGAGTGCAATTAGATACATCTGATAACTGTATCTTGTCTGAAAAAAAAAAAGTTGTGTGCCTTCAACACCCCATCTCCGCTCACCCCCGTACCTGGTGTAAGTCCGGAAGTGAATAAGAAAAACTCTCTCTCTCATTCTCTCTCTCTCTCTCTCTCTCTCTCTCTCTCTCTCTCTCTCAAACACACACACACAACTACAAAGTCATAGTTATATTTGCATTCGCGCACACACACGCACACATCTTTTGGCTACTCGAGGTAGAAAAAAATTGCAGTAATGGTCTGAGGTGTTACAATTATGCTACTGATACTACTAATAATAACACTAGTACACTTATCACCACCATTACAACTATTTGCTTTACCACCACTACTACTACTACTACTACTTAGTATGACTTTTGCCCAAGTTATAGAAGTATTAATGATAGTTTTAAGTTTAAGTTTGAATATTTCTACTGAGCTAGTAATATGTTAGCATTTTTTTTTTTTACATACGTATGGTGATGTTCCTTTTTGTTTTAGTGTGCATTATACCTTGAATCATTTTTAACTTTACAGTATACTAATTGTAAGATTTAACTTTTCTACTTCAGTCAACTGCCTTCAGGTAAGTAAATAGTGAAGTTGAAACAAATACACAAGAAAAAAGAAGAAAAAAAGGATAGAATTAAAAGACTATGTTTGTATGCGAGTTTTTTTTAAATGTGTAGCAGCAGGTCTCTTTTTTTTGTGTGTGTTAGTCCTTCCATCACACCACCGCCAGCATACTCCATTTCGTCCCCCTGCCACACTCTTTCCCGTTTCTCTCTTCTTCCTCATTCACTCTCTCACTCACTGATATGCTTACAGTTACACTACAGCCAGATTTTTTCCCCTTCCCCTCTCTATAATTCTGTGGTTTATCTACCTCTCCGTCCCTTCCTCAGTGCTTTCATTCACTCACTCACACATTGACTCGCTCTCTAGTTGTTTCTTGGCTAAGTAGTCTTCCCTCCTCTTGTATCTTTTTCTCTCCTCATACTTCCACTCTCCTCCGACTCTTCTCATTCATAAATGCCGGATGTGATGATGGACGGACTGCCTCCTGTGTCTTCCACTCCGACGCTTTTTCGGTCTGACTCCACCAATTAAGTCCTGTTTTCCTCACTATCTCACTCATTAACTTGTCTATGTATGTACACACTTACGTTTTTATCTATTACATTTGCTTTAGTTTCTGTGAAGTCTGCTTATATATAACTTTATATCTCTAAGTGTCAGTCTATATGTACATGTATGCATGTGTATATGTGCTTAAAATGTGTAAATATACGCGCGTATATTATAGTACCTTCATCTAGAATTCATAAAGAAGACAGAAAAATATTATGTGTTACGGGTATGTGTTTGAATATGCGTAGACCGTAGATTTAAAATGTATATGTTTAAAAAAAATCTGGAAAAAAGGTACCTAACCGATATAAGATGTGTGTACCAATGTTATTGGATGTTAATGTACCGCTTTCTTATTTGCCAAAGTTTTTAAAAAGTTAAATACTTTTCTAAAAAGAAGAAAAAATAGAGAGAAAAGTTTACAACTTCGATGCTCATACTTATTATATATATATATACTTATATATATGTATATATATATATATATATATATATATATATATATATATATATATATATATGCAATGTTATTTATTCAGCACGTGCCTAAATATATAATATCTCCTCATATATTCTTTTTTATTTGGTATCATAAAATTAAATAAATGATTGTGTGTATGTCTGATTTTTATGTCGAAACTTGCTGTTGTTATTCAAAATAACTCTTCGTAGCCTTATTTATGAATATATAGCCCACGACTTGTGCTTCTTAGTACCTTGCAAACCATCTACCTACATAATTCCTATAAATACTTGTTCGTTATATAGTACATCTGTACGAAATGAATGTGTGTGTGTATGTATGTGTATATATATATATATATATATATATATATATTGAAAAAGAATTTATAATCTAAATGCACACGTTGTGCACAAACTTTTCACTTCTTGAGCCAAAGTTCCCATGTGTTAATGTAAGATTTTTTTGTTGAAACTGCAAGTATTACTTTAAAAAAACAACAAAAAAACTTTTTAAAAGTTTGGTTCTTGTTTTTTGGAGGGGCTTTTTTTATTTGTTTTTTTTTGTTTGTTTTTTTCTGTTATCAAAAATGAATGTTATAATTTCTCTCTACCACTTTGGAAACTACGTTTTTGATTAAACAGATTTCCTTGGATTTTTTTAACCACATACTTTTAAGCTGTAAAGATGAACTAGAGAGAGAACTACCGTCTACGA
>CM042179.1:33626599-33636599 GCA_023376005.1 Doryteuthis pealeii | reverse complement strand
TATTTTAAAACACATTTATCTTATTCTTAATTAGATTGAATTCTGTTAATATTTATTTATCTTTGCAAACCCTCACAAAATAAAACATTTTTATGCTTTTGTTTCTTTAAACACTTTTTTTTAATCAACAATTATTACCTTTTGTTTAACATTATGGTCATTTGTGGTCGAATTCTTAAAAAAAATTGTTTAATTCACTTTTAGTTTTATACATAGTTATATCACTTTTAAAATGTCCCTTGCTCTTAGTCCCTGCCTTAAGTAATTAAGATTAGGTTAAACAATAAAAAAAGAAGAAAGGTAATACACTAGGCACTGCCTTTACATTTTTATTATTATATATATATATATATATATATATATATATATATATATATATATATATATATATATAGCCTAGTTTTAATATATGATACCTCCAAAAAGATAAATGTTGAGTAAGAAGATTGTATTGCGTCAGTCTTCCTTCAAAATAATGCATAAATTCTTTTTTTTTTTTTTTTTTTTTCTTACGATACACTGTATATATGAATAATAAAATTACGTGAAGAATTTAATGCAATTTTTTTTAGAAAAAAAACCTATTTTCGTTTGAATGTGTTTTCAAACATTAAACAATTTATACTTTTTTACCATTAAAATATTTATTTCATCTATTTTAAAGTTGTGTTTTTTTCTTCTTCTTCTTTCTTTTAATCAGCACACCTATATTTTAACGTAGCTGCTTGATTTAAAACTTCTCGCATCTTAGGAATGTCATTCATATATATATATATATATATATATATATATATATATATTAGCTGTTAGAAGAGCATACCTATCAAATGCATGTTTCTTCTATAGAAGCACAAAGGTGTAAAAACACTGAACCTTAGCTTCCTTTGCAAATGAATATTATCAGTAGCTACACTAATTTAAAAAAAATTTTTTTAAATGTAACTATGAATGAAGGAATAAAACTTAAGGAACAAGTTTTCATTCACTTTTGCATTATGCAAAGTGGGTAAACAAAAAACAGCTTTGCTTAACTTTTTGATTTTAGCTTTTCATGAAAAAAAATACCGATTTATTTATAAGGCTTTTTTTCTTCTTTTTTTTTTTTTTTTTTTTTTTTTTAATTATTTATTAGCTGGGTTTTTTTTCCAAGTAAAATAAAAATCAAAATGTCTTTTTCAAATTTTGAATTTCATTTTTTTTTAAATTTTTGTTTTTATTTGTGTATGTTTTTTTTTTTTCATTGATAACTAGAATCTACGATTTTCTTTTTACTTCTCTCTTTTTTTTTTTTTTTTTTTTTTTTAATAGAAACTGAGTTTTATGAACTTTTTATCTTATAAAACAAATATCGCCGCCAAGTTTTATTGTTGCCAAGTGTACAGTTTAAAGAAAAATTTATTCAACGTTATCTGATAGAGTTATCTAGTTGCAAAAGAAAAAAAAAACGAAAAAAAAACCCCAAAAAACAAACCCTAAATGTTATCTTCCACATTTTACATTTATTAAGAATATTATCATTATTTTGTTTTATTTATTTATTTTAATGATAACTGACTCATTTTTAGCTTTTGACGACTTCCATAGTTATTATTGGTGAACCGTCATGTTGACTGTCCATGTCACTGAATGTATCATGAAGTATAAACTAACTTTAAGAAGAAAATCTTAACTGTTTCTACAGGTGGTGGGTTTCATCTTTAATATGTAAAAATGTGTAAAAATTACAAAGAATTCTCAAAAGTATTAGGAAAAATAGAAAAATATTACAACAAAGTTAACAGATTCTATTAAATTTGTAATATTAAATAGAAACACATACATGTGTTGTGTATATCATTCAGCTTTTAAATATTTTATCAATGATAATTTTAAATATTTGCTTATGAATGTGTTTTATATGTGTGTGTGTGTGTGTGTGTGTGTGTGTGAAAACAGGGTATTCTGAAGATATATATAATATGTAAATAAATAGATGAAATATGAAAAAGCATGGTATTTGGAGGATATATATATATATATATATATATATATATATATATATATATATATATAATATGAAAAAATAACAAGGTATTTAGAGGATATATTAACTTTCAAGGAAAGAAAAACTTAAACCATCAGTTGAATATTGCTCTGTATATAATTAATTCATTCGTTATTATACATTGAGTTCTCTTAGCGATTTGTAAAAATCTTTGTATGAATGCACCTACATGTGCATGCAGTGTGTATATACAGTGAGATTTTGATGATCCCAAATAGAATCATCCCTTACTTACCAGTCAATAGGATTATTTTACCTTATATATATATATATATATATATATATATGGGAGAATATGTGCTTAATTGAAGTCGAACCTAATTTTTGAAAGTTAATTCATTAATAATTAATTAGGCGGGATTTACCTATTTAAATGTAAGGCTAAACAAATCGAGAAAAATCAATCTCTGTATGTACATTTCGGCCTATATAATATGAAAAAAAAAACAAGGTATTTAGAGGATATATGTGTGTGTGTCTGGATAGATAAAAATGATAAGATAATTTCAAAAAGTCTTAAATTCTTGTATTTTACTGTACTAAGCTAGCCTGAGTATATAAAGATTTTTTTATTTATAACATATTGGCTCTAAATTTTTTTTTTTTGAGACCGACTAAGTAATTAAAACATCTTTTGAACTTAAGTTAAAGCTTAGTGACACACTTTAAAATTTTAAATTTTTTTTTTTTTTTTTTTTTAATTAACCTTTTATTAAATTTTTTTTTAGTTAAACTAAATATCTAATTCAAAATATGAACATAAAATAATTCAGATAGATAAAAATTTAGTTAAAAACTCAAATAAGAACAGGTGAAATTGTGTATTTGTGACTGATATAAGTATTTTGACATACAGTTTGGAAGATCTAATTTGATTGCATAAAAAGAATGGACCACCACACACACACACACACACACACACACACACACACACACACTTTTTATATATGCAAGTAAAACAGTATAAGGTCAGAGCTTTTCAAACATTTTGCATTGGTGACACACTTTTGAAAAAATAAATTTTTTGCAACATATTAACTTAAGTTTTGTTAGCCAAGCCAAATAAGAAGGCCATTCAATAAATAAGGTGAATTTTAAGGAATTAGCAATAGGTAGCATGGTTTAGTTTCACTTCTTTTTTTTTTATTTTTCCCCCCAAGAAAGTCAATAGTGATATATCTTTACATTTTCCAGAAGACTACCAGCATAACCTTCTTTACTGACCACTGTGCCTAGAAGTTTTTTTTATTTATTGTAGAGTCAGTGTGTTTCCACTTCAACTGTCTTTTACATGTGGGCTTGTAGTTGAAAACCATGTTTAGCCTATTTGTAAAGATTTTTTTTTTTTTTTTTTTTTACTAAAACATTCTTCTGTAAATTTCACATGGTTTGCACTTCTCAGCCACCAAAATGTTAGTGACAGATCTCTGTTCAAGCCTGGAACACTGCTTGATTTGGTACCATTTTGAATAGCTTGAAAACAAGTATTTTTGTGAGATTAAAATAATTTTTGCTATAATCCAATTTTAAATAATGCTGAGTTTACACTTATTTTACATTTAAAAAAAAAAAAAATTCCCCTTATTTATTGAATATCCCCAATATATTATATAAAAATAATTAATTGAAAAATTTACTTTTTTTTTTTTTTTTTTTTTTTTAATCAGCATGTTTAAAGATTATTAATAAACCAAGAATGTCTCATGGAAAATTCAGATTTAAGTTACTAATACAATGAACTTTTAAATTTAAAGTTTTTTTGTTTTTTGTTATTTTTGTTTTTACAAGGGTGAGTCAAAAGTTTTGCAATATTTTGGTATTTTGCCAGTTTGTAGCACATATATCATGTGACTGAAGCATGTTAATCTATAGTAAAGGTACCCAGTGTTGATCACAGTACACAGTAACCATGTGGTTTGAGAAATTTTACTCTGCAAGAACTTCGACAATTTAGGCAAAATCAGGTAGGCCTAAAACTGTGGATTCCGAGGCCTCGTTCCAAGCCGCAGAGGCAAAACTGGTGAGTAGCACTTGGAGAGTATCAGGCATGCTTGGCATCTCACTGTCCAGTGTGGTTCATGATCATCATGTCTGGAAAAAGTCTGATGTTGCTGAATTGTGCTTTAAGTGAATCTGTTGGGATGACTTATTATCATTATCAGCCAAACAGAGAAGGAGTCTATCTCCTTTTCACTAGTGCTAGACCAGAGATATTGTGTTTGTATCTGAGGTGGAGTGTTACACCTACCATCAAATTCTCACTTTTTGGTATCAAACCTGGAACCTTGTGGTTCCAAGGCCGATGCTCTACTGACTGAGCTTATCAAAATATTGCAAAACTTTTAACACAACCTTGTAATATTGTAAAAAAAAGTTTCGTTTTACATAAATGTTTTTTATCGTAATTAGAAAAAAATCTTAAATAGAAAATCTGTTTTTTGTTTTTTTTTCTGCAGGAATATACCATTAATTCTGGAGCCCTTAGGAAGAGTGGTATGCAAATTGGTATGCAAATTGGGCCAAGTATTCATTTGAACAACCATGGCCTTTAACGTAATGGTAATTGAATATTTCATTTCTTTTAAATTAAGAAATTATTTTAAACGTATTTATAAAAATCTGCTTTGCGTTTTTCATTTTTTTATTGCTTTTCTTGTATTTAAAAACTTTTTTTTTTTTTTTTTTTTTTTTTTTTTTCAAATTAATGAAATTGATGAAATTCTTGTGTGAACTTTGTTTCGTTGATTTATAAGAGCAAAAAAATTTCAAAATTAATATTGTATTTAATATCCGAATCTGAAAAAAAAAAGTGTGTTTGTGTATATAATACATATATAGTGAAGAGTTTTTTTTAAATTATTTGAGTACATAAATCTTTGGAAGTATTTTTGTGTATGCGTTTTTATAATGTTATTTAATATTGTTATTTATATGTACTACCCTTTTGAAGATATTTATATGGTTTTTATACTGTTCTTATACTGTTTTCTATCAAAATTTATACTGTCCTAATTTTTTGAAGACATTTTCTTTCAAATGAATATTGCAATTTTCAGCTTTTTAATTTGAGAACTGTCATCATTCTTTTTCAAAAACATTTTTTTAATTTTTTTCTATCAAGAGTTTCAAACCCGTTTGGTGGTTAAAAGTTTAAAAAAAAAAAAAAAAAAAAAAACAACAACAAAATGAAGTGGACAAAAACCGGGTTATTATAATATGACTCAAATTTTTAAAAAGTGAATTATTTTATTTTCATCACTATTTGGATTTTCAAAGATGAAATACATTACTTAATTCTGATGGCTAAGATATATCAAAAGGAAATTATCAGAGATTTGTCCTTAAAAAGGGCTGATATTTTTCAACGTAGTATACAACACTATAAAAACTGAATATAGTACCATCTTTATTTCTCTGGGATCTTACTTGAATATATGTGTATGTTATATCTACAATTTTACTTATATACCCTATTATGTTATTTTTTTTTTTTAATTCTTATGATTGTGTTTTTATGCAAGAAAGTGTGTTTCTTTAAGTTAACAGATCAGAATTTGATTGGCTATTAATGAAATGTTTTTATCTTAAGAGAATTCTTAAATTCATTTTTAATTGAAGAGAAAAACAATTGTAAAATTTTTATATCTTTTTTTTTTTTTTTTAATTGATTTATTGATTTTTACATTTTTTTAATGAATTTTGACTTTATGATTTGAAACGTATGGACTTTTCCTTGAATTTTGTTTGGTGTTATGAGTGAAAAGTTTGAATATAGACTTAACTACTGAAATATTTCTGCTTGTTTTTTATTTTTTTAAGAAAAGGACAAACAAAACAAATTAGATTAAAGAGAAAAAAAGTAAAACAAAAAATTGTGACAAAAAAATTAGATCATGTGTTATATAGATAGATAGATGTGAACAGACTGGGATAGATAGATAGATAGATGTGAACAGACTGGGATAGATAGATAGATGTGAACAGACCGAGATAGATGTGAACAGACTGGGATAGATAGATAGATGTGAACAGACCGAGATAGATGTGAACAGACCGAGATAGATAGATAGATGTGAACAGACTGGGATGAATAGATAGAATGATATTTTATTTATTTGTTCATTTAATTGTATGTTATATTGTATAGGCTTATGATAGTTCCTGTGCACATTTTCAAAGACAAATTCTATTTTTATCAATTTTCTATTCTCGTAGGTGAAAAAAGTCATTTTTTATTTGACTGAATTTTTTAGATGAATCTTAGGATAATTTGTATTATTCAGATTTTTCAGACAGTTGTCCTCATTAGCCAAAATATTGAGTATATAGCTATAAAGATGAGATCAACATTTCAAAAATCTAAATAATAGTCACTATTTATGTTAAAATTGCCTTAAAGATAAGAATATTAGTGTTTCTTTAAAAAGTATTGGCCTTTTCCAACATGGTATCCATTTTTTTAAATAAAAGCTGGATATAGAAATATGAATTTCAAAGTAATCACAAATTGTGTGTATCAAACTAAGTTTATTTTGACTTAGTATTTTCTAAAATTACTGGAATCATTCAATGTTTGAATATAAATACAACACAACTAATGTATATATATATATATATATATATATATTTATAGTTTTCAATACATTTAAAAGTCCGGACATTTAAATGTATTGTAAACTATAAATAAATAAATATAGCTCTTACAGAAGTAATTGAGCGCTTTATTCTCATTTCTCGATTACTAACAAATAATTAACTATATATATATATATATATACTAGCTAAAGTACCCGGTCCATGACTGGACTAAAATGAAATTTGGAACACCAGGGAGTGAGAGAGAAAGTGGAAGACAGTAGTTAGAGAGGGGGTAAGAGGAAAATAATTCTTGAAACTAAAATCTTTGAGAATTTGTATATTACTATACAATAAATTAAAAATATTCGTTTGTACATTTGTTTTTGTTTTGTTTTTTTGTAAATTTTGTAACATCACATGTACCTAATAGAATAGAAAAATTTAACAATGTAATGTATATTTAAATTACAACCAAATTAGACACATGTAAGGAAAGGAAAATAAGATAAACAAAAATATTGTTACTTAATGTAATACACGTTCTTGTAAGTATACCCAATTTTTTGAAAAATCCTTGTTTTTACAAAATAATTTTAACCCCCCTTCACAAAAAAAATTGCCAAAAATCTGCTCCGACCAATCTATGAATAAGTATTTGTCAATTTTATTTTATTTTTACTTTTAGCCCTTAAAAAACTCTAATAATAACAGAAGGTCAGAATTAAAATTCTGTTCATATTAGTAGTTGAAAGATTTCACCATTTTATTCAAATGAAAAAGTAACCATGAACTTGTTTTGAAACAATTTTAATTTTTCCACAATTTTTTGTACATGATAACAATTCACATCTAGTTCTTAATTGCATGTTGAGTTTAAAAAGAAGCTGAGAATCAAAAATTTAAATTCTTCGTATTGCAATATCTATTTTTGCTTAAACTTAAGATAGTATTTTAAAAACACATTGTTTAAAAACGTTTTCATGGACCTGATCATCTGGAAATCTTTTTTTTTTTTCCTTCAGTGGATTATTATCGATTACACACCAATCTATCAGATTGTAAAAAAAAAAATTCTTAAAAGTTCTTTATTTTTTTTGTTTTCACGGGTGCTCATTTCCTCGTATAAGTTTATAGTAAATCGATCCCCCATATCAGAACCGCTCGAACGGAACCCAAATTATTTATTTATTTTCCCATTAAACTAACCTTAAACCCCTACCCTACCCTAACCCCTAACTTAACCCCCCCCCCAGTTAAAATCAACAGTTTTATTACAAAATTTGTGGGTTCTGTTTTTTCTGGGTCAACAGGGTGACCCAGAAAAAACAGAACCCAAATTATTTATTCATTTTCCCATTAAATTAACCCTAAACTCCAACCCTAACCCTAAACCCTAGATCCCCATAGTTAAAATTATTAAAAAGTTTTATTACAAAATTTGTGGGTTCTGTTTTTTCTGGGTCACCTTAATTTTGACTCCTTTGTACAAGTTCAGCCCAACTATTAAGGTAGAGCGGTTCCGATATGGGGGATCGATTTACTATAAACTTATACGGGGAAATGAGCACCCCTGAAAACTCAAAAGATAAAGAACTTTTAAGAATTTTTTTTTACAATCTGATAGATTGGTTTGAAAAAAAAAAAACCTTATTCGTATTATCGGCTATACGTAGCATTTTTTTTTTTTTTTTAACTCGCTGTAAAAAATAATTTAATTTATTAAAACACATACAAATTACATATTCAGAAAGACTATTTCATCTTATTTCTAAAGATAAAAATATTTTAAAGATTGGACCATAAATAGGCGTGAGATTCCGAGCTGACTGGCATAGACGGCACTGCTTGTATTGTGATAATAAAAGGCAGCGTAGCTATCCAAAGCCATTTTTTTATATTTTAACTCGCTGTAAAAAATTATTCAATTGATAAAAACTCATACAAATTACATATTTAGAAAGATTAATTTTAAAATTTTTAAAATTGTTAAAGATTGGACCATAAATAGGCGATAAATTCCGAGCTGAACGGCTTAGACTGCAAAATTAATTCATTAAAATCAAAACTTCGCTGCTGATATCGCTGTAACAATAAGCAGGCAGAGACAATATTTTATTATCAGCAGGGGCTGGTATATGGACAGTCCCGCAAATTGGGTGATTTTGGCTTAAATGATTAATTACACCCCTTAATCTGTAAAAATCAATAATCAAATTTGGCGTGTTTCTTAGTTAGATTAATATTAATGTGTGTGCAAGATTTAAAATTTGAGTGACCTCCTGTTTTGGAGTTATACGTTGACACGTACATTTTCATTTATGTAGAGGCCCGGGTTAGCTCAGTCGGTAGAGCGTTCGGCTAGAAACCACATGGTTCCTAGTTCGATTCCGGTCCTCGCCAACTCAGCTTATGAGTAGCACAGGGATCTGTGCGGTAAAGTAAGGAGCTGATGGTAGGTGTGGCGCTCCACCTCAGATGCCAAAAACAATCTCCTTGGTCTAGCGCTAGTGAAAAGGGGATAGACTCCTTCGCTGATTAGCTGATACCGACTTTAGACCACCCCGACGACTTTATATATATATATATATATATATATATAAAGAGACATAGTTTTCTTTCTTATATACTTGTTCTCTACCTAGAAACCAAAATAATTTAATCATTTTATATGATTTGAATATCTTTTTATATTACTGTATANATCCACAAATAAGTACACCCCAACAATTTTCTTCTCAATCAAAAATATTAGGATTTTTTAGTCTTATTGAAACATTATACAATCAAAAAGACACTATCAGGTATTATTTACACTATAGGCTGTTAAATTAAAGTACACCCCTAACAATTGTTTTATGAAAAGGTTAATTTTCTTCTAAACCAAAGATACTAGGATTTTATTATTTCATGGAAAATTATTCAGCCAAAACGGATATTATTAGGTATTATTTACAGTATAGCCCATAAATAAGTACACCCCTAACAATTGTTTTATAAAAAGTTAATTTTCTTCTAAAGCAAAGATAGCAGTATTTAAAAAAATGAAGATTAAAATTAATAATTATGTTTCATCTAAAAATCTAGAATGAAAAGAAGAAATTAGGTCATTTTATTTCCAAAGTATTGCTTTGAGGAAATGAAAACTTCCTGCAAAATGCCTGGAATCAACATTATTTTTCTAAACATTTTATCATTTCACAAAAAAAAAAAAAACTATTTAAGTAGACCAAAAGTTGATGGTAGACAAGGCAACATGCTGTCATTTTGTGTAATTCTTATTCCTTCTTTTTCTTCTTCTTCTCTATTCTCGTTCCTCTTATCTACTATGCTCCTTCTTCTTTATTCTTCTTCTTTTTGCTCTCTCTTTTTTTTTTTGCT
>CM042179.1:33609099-33619099 GCA_023376005.1 Doryteuthis pealeii | reverse complement strand
TTTTTTTTTTTTTTTTTAAATACATATATTATATATATATTATATATACATATATTTTTTAAATATATACATACAAAATTGAAGACTCATCACAGGAAAATAATTTGGGTTTTAAAAAATAACTAGTATCACTAAACCAAATGCATATCTGTTTTAATAAATCACCATAATTATACTAATTATTGACTAACAGTCTTTTTAATTGCTAAATGCTTATTTATAAGCCACCCAGTGAGAATCTAACTCACTAGTAATAGTCTAACCTAACTCATCGTCCTGGGTATGACGTTAAATTACATCTAGTAGTGAAGTAATACAATTGCATATTGAAATATGAAAGAAATGATGAAGATTAGAATATTAGTTTAAAACATTTTTTTTTAAATTGAAGGTTTAACACTTTGTCTACCAAATTGTACTTCATGTACTATTTTTGGAAATGAGGGTTGCTATTTTTGAAAATGAGGATTGCTATTTTTGGAAATGAGGGTTGCTATTTTTGAAAATGAGGATTGCTATTTTTGAAGTTAAGGGTTGCTATTTTTGGAGTTAAGGGTTGCTATTTTTTTAAATGATGGTTGCTATTTTTGGAAATGAGGGTTGCTATTTTTGAAGTTAAGGGTTGCTATTTTTTTAAATGATGGTTGCTATTTTTGGAAATGAGGGTTGCTATTTTTGAAAATGAGAATTGCTATTTTTGGAAACGAGGGTTGCTATTTTTGGAAACGAGGGTTGCTATTTTTGGAAACGAGGGTTGATATTTTTGGAAACGAGGGTTGCTATTTTGGAAATGAGGGTTGCTATTTTTGGAAATGAGGGTTGCTATTTTTGAAGTTAAGGGTTGCTATTTTTTTAAATGATGGTTGCTATTTTTGGAAATGAGGGTTGCTATTTTTGGAAATGAGAGTTGCTATTTTTGGAAACGAGGGTTGCTATTTTTTGGAAATGAGGGTTGCTATTTTTGGAAACGAGGGGTGCTATTTTTTGGAAATGAGGGTTGCTAAGGGTTGCTATTTTTTGGAAATGAGTGTTGCTATTTTTTAAGTTAAGGGTTGCTATTTTTGGAAATGAGGGTTGTTATTTTTGGAAACGAGGGTTGCTATTTTTGGAAATGAGGTTGCTAAGGGTTGCTATTTTTGGAAATGAGGGTTGCTATTTTTGAAGTTAAGGGTTGCTATTTTTGGAAATGAGGGTTGCTATTTTTGGAAATGAGGGTTGCTATTTTTGGAAATGAGGGTTGCTAAGGGTTGCTATTTTTGGAAATGAGGGTTGCTAACGATGCTATTTTCGGAAATGACTGTTGCCAATGTTTGCTATTTTTTAAGCTAAAGGCTGGGGTTTTTCTTTTCCATTAGATTTTTTAAATTTATAATGCAAGTATTATTTTGACTAATCCATTTTAAAAATATAAATTATGTCAGATCTTTATTGGTTTGTATTTCCCAAAATGTAAAACCAATTTTCATAAATTCAGGGCCAAAAATAAACATAATCTAAATAAAATATAAACTGCCTTTCATCATTTTGAGAACCATATGTGGCTCTCAAATCACATTTAAAACAAAGGATAAAAACTACCATCAGCTTTTTACTTTACCGCACAGATCCCTGTGCTACTCATATGCTGAGTTGGCAAGGGCCAGTATCGAACTAGGAACCTTGTGGTTTCTAGACGAACTCTCTACCGACTGAGCTAATCCGGCCCTAATTATGTGTGAGTAGACATCTCTAATTTGCCTATAACAATGAAATATCTAAAGAAAATATAAACCACTTATGAATTTAAAAAATAAATTTTTTTAAAAAATTCATAAGATTTACTTGGCCATCAATAAAAGCATCCCATTAGAGAGCCAGTTTAAGCTCAGTCGGTAGAGCAGCGTCCACAAGATTCCTGGTTTGATATCAGCCCCTCGTTGACCTGTTTAACTCTGCTTAATAACTGACCACCTGTCACATCCTGCTCTTGGTGGAGGGGTTGATAAATACATACATACATTCAGTATAAATCAAACTACTCCCACCTCCAGCTATGGGTAAATAGTAGGGCAGACTGGGCTCTTTATTATTGGTATGGCAACTAGTCAAGGAGAAGGAAAACTCTGAATTCAGACCAGCAATATTCTTAAAAAATGACCTTGTGTCACATCTTGCTCATAGTGGTCTGATTTGGATTGGTTTCTTTAATTAATGGTATATCAACTATTGTGGGTTATTTAATGCTAAAGCCATTCTTGCAGAAGAACAGCAGTGGTACTATTTAACCCATAGAGGGGAAGGGAGGGGGTTCATACCTTACCCAAGGGTATTAATCCTAAAGTGAACGTAATAGTGCAACCGGTGTACAAACTTATTTACTACAATGTTGCAGTCCAGTATGTAATCCATTAACCCCCCACCACCTGTGGGAATCAGGTGGAGGGACTGGGCAAATACATACACAATTCAGTAGAAATATCTGATTTAAAAAAACAAAAAAAACCAAGATAAAATTGTTTGTGTAAACATTCAAAATAATAATAATGATAAAGTTAATGGAGTGGCCTAAAGTCAGTATCAGCCAGACAGCGAGGGAGTCTATCCCCTTTTCACTAGTGCTAGACCAAGGAGATTGTTTTTGCAATCTGAGGTGAAGCACCACACCTACCACCAGCTCCTCACTTTACCACACAGATCCCTGTGCTACTGAGTTATGCTGAGTTAGTTAGGGCTGGTATCGAACCAGAAACCTTGCAATTACAAGTCAGTCGCTCTACTGACTGAGCTAAAGTGGCCCTATAATAATAATGAGAGAGAAAAAAAAAAAAAAAAAAAAAAAAGGCCATAATATCAACTAAAATATATACAAAGTAATTATTTATTAAAAATCTATCAGTAGTACATTTATCAACATGTAAAATCTATACTGAACATAATTTAATAGATACTTAATTAGTCATATGAACATGTTAAAGTTTTTGAAGATTAGAATCACCTGTCTATGCCTTGAGCAACTATTTTCAATTTCTCTAGGTCTCTTGTAGTCAGTCTGTATACAGACTGCAATAAATGGTATAAATATCTAATTACTACTACCCTGGTGTAGAAATTGTTTTTTTTTTTCTTTTTTCCTGAGCCATTTTGGTAAAGTGATTGGCATGGATCCAAAACTAGGAGTGGCCATTTAGTGGAATAAGTCCTTCACATCCTATACCAACAAATACTAGGATAATAGGTATACATTGTACTTGTAAACATGGTACACAACTAGGAAGTATGAAAAGAATTATCACCCCACTTGGCTATACTTATATATATTTATAACATTATATATATTAATTTATATATTATTATATATTAATTTACATATTATATATTAATTTATATATTATTATTATATATTAATTTATATATTATATATTAATTATTATATATTATTATTATATATTAATTTATATATTATATATTATTATTATATATTAATTTATATATTATCATTATATATTAATTTATATATTATTATCATTATTATATATTAATTATATATTATATATTATTATTATATATTAATTTATATATTATTATCATTATCATATATGAATTTATATATTATTATCATATATAATTATATATTATTATATTATTATCATATATTATATATTATTAATATATATTATATTATTATGATTATTATATATGAATTTATATATTATTATATTATTATATATTATATTATTTTATCATTATTATATATGAATTTATATATTATTATGATTATTATATATGAATTTATATATTATTATATTATTATATATTATTTATATATTATTATCATTATTATCATATATTTATTATTATATAATTTATATATATTATCATATATTTATATATTATTATGTATTATATATGTATTATCATTATATTATATATTATATATTATATATATTATATATTATCATTATTATTATATATATTTATATATTATCATTATTATATATTAATTTATATTATTATCATTATTATATATTAATTTATATATTATTATATTATTATATATTAATTTATATATTATTATCATTATTATATATTAATTTATATATTATTATCATTATTATATATTAATTTATATATTATATATTATTATCATTATTATATATCAGTTTATATATTATATATTATTATCATTATTATATATTAATTTTATATATATATTATTATCATTATTATCATTATTATATATCAATTTATATATATATATATTATATATATATTATTATTATATTTATATAATTATATATTATATATTATTATATTATTATATATAATTATATATTATATATTATTATTATATATTAATTATATATTATTATATATTATTATCATTATTATATATTAATTTATATATTATATATTATTATCATTATTATATATCAGTGTATATATTATATATTATTATCATTATATATTGATTTATATATTTATATATATAAAAAAAATAGCATTTTCTTAATTCATTAATAATTTGAAAATAACTGCAAAAATGTTTGTTGGATTTTACAGCATGTCAACCCTTTTGTTTTATTCATTCTAGATGGGTATTTAAATTTTCTTTTAAACATATATATTGTTTTTTAAACACATTTTTCTTCAAACTCATGTTTTTTTTTTCTATCTAACCCATAGACATGACCCTAACAGGTATTGCCACTCTGGGTCAGGGTGGACTTGGGAGTAATAGCGATAAAGGGGTACTCCACATTCCCCATAGTTTCAAAATTAGAACTTCACCATTAGATGTAGTTTAAACTCCAAAAAAGTAACATGAGTGAATAGAAATTTAAGCGAAAATGTATACTTTCAAGTATACATTTGTTTGTATTCAATAAGTATCTACAATCTATCAAAGAGCCAGGTTAGCTCAGTCAGTAGAGCGTTCGGCTAGAAACCACAAAGTTCCTAGTTCGAGACCGGCCTTCACCAACTCAGCGTATGAGTAGCATTGGGAATCTCTGCGGTAAAGGAGCTGATGGTAGGTGTGGCGCTCCACCTCAGACGCAAAAACAACAAAATGTATACTTGAAAGTATACATTTTTCGCTTAAATTTCTATTCACTCATGTTATTTTTGGAGAGTTTAAACTACATCTAATGGGTGAAGTTCTAATTTTGAAACTATGGGGAATGTGGAGTACCCCTTTATCGCTATTACTCCCAAGTCCACCCTGACCCAGAGTGGCAATACCTGTTAGGGTCATGTCTATGGGTTAGATAGAAAAAAAAACATGAGTTTGAAGAAAAATGTGTTTAAAAAACAATATATATGTTTAAAAGAAAATTTAAATACCCATCTAGAATGAATAAAACAAAAGGGTTGACATGCTGTAAAATCCAACAAACATTTTTGCAGTTATTTTCAAATTATTAATGAATTAAGAAAATGCTATTTTTTTTATATATATAAATATATAAATCAATATATATGATAATAATATAATATATACACTGATATATAATAATGATAATAATATATAATATATAAATTAATATATAATAATGATAATAATATATAAATAATAAATTAATATATAATAATATATATAATATATAATATTAATATATAATATATAATAAATATAATATATAAATTAATATTTAATAATGATAAATATATATAATATAAATATATATATAATAATATATAATATATAATATATATAATATAATAATGATAATAATATATAATATATAAATTAATATATAATAATGATAATAAATATATATATAAACTGATATTAATAATGATATAATATATAAATATAAATAATATATATATGATAATAATATAAATTAATATATAATAATGATAATAATAATATAATTAATATAATAATAATAATATATAATTAATATATAATAATGATAATATATATAAATATATAATAATATTAATATAATAATTATATATATATAATGATAATACTATATAATTATATATATAATGATAAATATATAAATTAATATATTAATGATAATATATAAAATATATAATAATGATAATATATATAAATTATATATAAATAATATAATATAATATATATAATTAATATATAATAATATAATATAATAAATTATATATATAATAATATATATAATTATATATAAATAATCATATAATATATAAATTCATATATAATAATCATATAATATATAAATTTATATATATAATGATAATAATATATAATTATATATAATAATATAATAATATATATAATATATAATAAATATATAATTATATATATATAATAATATATATAATTATATATAATATATTAATAATATAATAATGATATATAATATAAATTAATATAATAATATATAAATTAATATATAATATATAATAATATATAATTCATATATAATAATATAATAATATATAATTAATATATAATAATGATAATAATATATAAATTATATAATATAATAATAAATTAATATATAATGATAATAATATATAAATTCATATATAATAATGATAATAATATATAAATTCATATATGATAATGATAATAATATAATAATATAATAATATATAATATATAATAATATATAATATATATAATATATAATAATATATAATATAATAATTTAATATATAATAATATATATAATATATATAATTAATATATATAATAATATATAATAATTAATATATAATATATAAAAAATATATAAATAATATAATTAATATATAATATATAAATTATATATATTATATAAATATATAATGTTATAAATATATATAAGTATAGCCAAGTGGGGTGATAATTCTTTTCATACTTCCTAGTTGTGTACCATGTTTACAAGTACAATGTATACCTATTATCCTAGTATTTGTTGGTATAGGATGTGAAGGACTTATTCCACTAAATGGCCACTCCTAGTTTTGGATCCATGCCAATCACTTTACCAAAATGGCTCAGGAAAAAAGAAAAAAAAACAATTTCTACACCAGGGTAGTAGTAATTAGATATTTATACCATTTATTGCAGTCTGTATACAGACTGACTACAAGAGACCTAGAGAAATTGAAAATAGTTGCTCAAGGCATAGACAGGTGATTCTAATCTTCAAAACTTTAACATGTTCATATGACTAATTAAGTATCTATTAAATTATGTTCAGTATAGATTTTACATGTTGATAAATGTACTACTGATAGATTTTTAATAAATAATTACTTTGTATATATTTTAGTTGATATTATGGCCTTTTTTTTTTTTTTTTTTTTTTTTTTCTCTTCTCTCATTATTATTATAGGGCCACTTTAGCTCAGTCAGTAGAGCGACTGACTTGTAATTGCAAGGTTTCTGGTTCGATACCAGCCCTAACTAACTCAGCATAACTCAGTAGCACAGGGATCTGTGTGGTAAAGTGAGGAGCTGGTGGTAGGTGTGGTGCTTCACCTCAGATTGCAAAAACAATCTCCTTGGTCTAGCACTAGTGAAAAGGGGATAGACTCCCTCGCTGTCTGGCTGATACTGACTTTAGGCCACTCCATTAACTTTATCATTATTATTATTTTGAATGTTTACACAAACAATTTTATCTTGGTTTTTTTTGTTTTTTTAATCAGATATTTCTACTGAATTGTGTATGTATTTGCCCAGTCCCTCCACCTGATTCCCACAGGTGGTGGGGGGTTAATGGATTACATACTGGACTGCAACATTGTAGTAAATAAGTTTGTACACCGGTTGCACTATTACGTTCACTTTAGGATTAATACCCTTGGGTAAGGTATGAACCCCCTCCCTTCCCCTCTATGGGTTAAATAGTACCACTGCTGTTCTTCTGCAAGAATGGCTTTAGCATTAAATAACCCACAATAGTTGATATACCATTAATTAAAGAAACCAATCCAAATCAGACCACTATGAGCAAGATGTGACACAAGGTCATTTTTTAAGAATATTGCTGGTCTGAATTCAGAGTTTTCCTTCTCCTTGACTAGTTGCCATACCAATAATAAAGAGCCCAGTCTGCCCTACTATTTACCCATAGCTGGAGGTGGAGTAGTTTGATTTATACTGAATGTATGTATGTATTTATCAACCCCTCCACCAAGAGCAGATGTGACAGGTGGTCAGTTATTAAGCAGAGTTAAACAGGTCAACGAGGGGCTGATATCAAACCAGGAATCTTGTGGACGCTGCTCTACCGACTGAGCTTAAACTGGCTCTCTAATGGGATGCTTTTATTGATGGCCAAGTAAATCTTATGAATTTTTTAAAAAAATTTATTTTTTAAATTCATAAGTGGTTTATATTTTCTTTAGATATTTCATTGTTATAGGCAAATTAGAGATGTCTACTCACACATAATTAGGGCCGGATTAGCTCAGTCGGTAGAGAGTTCGTCTAGAAACCACAAGGTTCCTAGTTCGATACTGGCCCTTGCCAACTCAGCATATGAGTAGCACAGGGATCTGTGCGGTAAAGTAAAAAGCTGATGGTAGTTTTTATCCTTTGTTTTAAATGTGATTTGAGAGCCACATATGGTTCTCAAAATGATGAAAGGCAGTTTTATATTTTATTTAGATTATGTTTATTTTTGGCCCTGAATTTATGAAAATTGGTTTTACATTTTGGGAAATACAAACCAATAAAGATCTGACATAATTTATATTTTTAAAATGGATTAGTCAAAATAATACTTGCATTATAAATTTAAAAAATCTAATGGAAAAGAAAAACCCCAGCCTTTAGCTTAAAAAATAGCAAACATTGGCAACAGTCATTTCCGAAAATAGCATCGTTAGCAACCCTCATTTCCAAAATAGCAACCCTAGCATCATTCCAAAAATAGCAACCCTTAACTTCAAAAATAGCAACCCTCATTTCCAAAAAATAGCAACCCTAGCAACCTCATTTCCAAAAATAGCAACCCTCGTTTCCAAAAATAACAACCCTCATTTCCAAAAATAGCAACCCTTAACTTAAAAAATAGCAACACTCATTTCCAAAAAATAGCAACCCTTAGCAACCCTCATTTCCAAAAAATAGCACCCTCGTTTCCAAAATAGCAACCCTCATTTCCAAAAAATAGCAACCCTCGTTTCCAAAATAGCACTCTCATTTCAAAAATAGCAACCCTCATTTCCAAAAATAGCAACCATTCAAAAATAGCAACCCTCATTTCCAAAAATAGCAACCCTCATTTCCAAAAATAGCAAGTTTCAAAAATATCAACCCTCGTTTCCAAAAATAGCAACCCTCGTTTCCAAAAATAGCAACCTCGTTTCCAAAAATAGCAATTCTCATTTTCAAAAATAGCAACCCTCATTTCCAAAAATAGCAACCATCATTTAAAAAATAGCAACCCTTAACTTCAAAAATAGCAACCCTCATTTCCAAAAATAGCAACCATCATTTAAAAAAATAGCAACCCTTAACTCCAAAAATAGCAACCCTTAACTTCAAAAAATAGCAATCCTCATTTTCAAAAATAGCAACCCTCATTTCCAAAATAGCAATCCTCATTTTCAAAAATAGCAACCCTCATTTCCAAAATAGTACATGAAGTACAATTTGGTAGACAAAGTGTTAAACCTTCAATTTAAAAAAAAATGTTTTAAACTAATATTCTAATCTTCATCATTTCTTTCATATTTCAATATGCAATTGTATTACTTCACTACTAGATGTAATTTAACGTCATACCCAGGACGATGAGTTAGGTTAGACTATTACTAGTGAGTTAGATTCTCACTGGGTGGCTTATAAATAAGCATTTAGCAATTAAAAAGACTGTTAGTCAATAATTAGTATAATTATGGTGATTTATTAAAACAGATATGCATTTGGTTTAGTGATACTAGTTATTTTTTAAAACCCAAATTATTTTCCTGTGATGAGTCTTCAATTTTGTATGTATATATTTAAAAATATATGTATATATAATATATATATATATATGTAAAAAAAAAAAAAAAAAACTTCTTAGATTTCATGACCATAAATCAA
>CM042179.1:33566599-33601599 GCA_023376005.1 Doryteuthis pealeii | reverse complement strand
GTAACCTCACAATGGAGCAAGGGTTAGCAAGCTTGTCTCACAAGATCATTATCACTGGTGATGTTGATCCTCACTGGGTGCCCTATTATTATGGCCTTCAGTCATAAAAACTGATCTTAGTAAACATCAATAAGGGTAACCTCACAATGGAGCAAGGGTTAGCAAGCTTGTCTCACAAGATCATTATCACTGGTGAGGTTGATCCTCACTGGGTGCCCTATTATTATGGCCTTCAGTCATAATGAACTGATCTTAGTAAACATCAATAAGGGTAACCTCACAATGGAGCAAGGGTTAACAATCTAGTCTCACAAGATCATTATCACTGGTGATGTTGATCCTCACTGGGTGCCCTATTATTATGGCCTTCAGTCATAATGAACTGATCATCAATCTCACAATGGATCATTATCACTGGTGATGTTGATCCTCATATTATATGGCCTTCAGTCATAATGAACTGATCTTAGATAAACCTCACAATTAGATCATTATCACACACCACACCTCACAATGGAGCAAGGGTTAGCAAGCTTGTCTCACAAGATCATTATCACTGGTGACGTTGATCCTCACTGGGTGCCCTATTATTATGGCCTTCAGTCATAATGAACTGATCTTAGTAAATATCAATAAGGGTACCCTCACAATGGAGCAAGGGTTAACAATCTAGTCTCACAAGATCATTATCACTGGTGATGTTGATCCTCACTGGGTGCCCTATTATTATGGCCTTGAGTCATAATGAACTGATCTTAGTAAACATCAATAAGGGCAACCTCACAATGGAGCAATAGTTAGCCAGTTAGCCTTATTGACCATTATTACTGTGGTGAATTTGATCCTCACTGTGTGCCCTTGTCATGATAAACTGAGCTTAGTACATATCAATAAGGGAACAATCATGGAACAATAGTAATTCAATAACACATAACATTACGACTGAGTTTGATCCTCACCGAGCACCTTATTACTACTGTAGTGAGTACCCCATACTTGTGGTATTTTACTAAAAAATTTTTCCTAATCTTGCACTCAAATTAATTTAAAATATACAACCTGTTCATTATTTTAATATTTATTCATACGAACGCGTGTCTACATGTGTGCCTTGGCGTAAAATATATATTTCTTTCTTGTGGACATGACAAAAAAAAAAGTAAAGAAAAAATAAATAAATAAAATAAAAATAAAACTTGGTTGAGGTTGTTATGAATATTTAGATGTTTGTAATTATAAATGATTAATTATTACGAGGGAAGGAGTGGTCAACGAAACTACACAGATTTTTTTTGTCAGGATTCATAATATAATTATCTCTATAAAGATCCGGACATCATTGTTTTTGCGTCGTCGTCAGTTAGGGGCTGTTGTTGTTGTTGTTGTATGGTATAATTTATACTAAATTTTTTGATGATTATTACGGTGATGACAGGTTTCGGGTGGAGAGAGAAGGTTGGATTATTTTCCTAACTATTGACTCTTATGTAAGTAAATCAAGAAAAAAGAAAACCCTTTTTTTTTTTAAATTGTTTACTTTACTTTTTTTAAGCGGTACACTTTCATTAAGTTTGACACTAGATAGATTGAAAAGTTTTTTTTTAATTTTTTTTAAATTTTTATTTTTTTTTAGTATCGATTGTTAAAATTATACAAATATATATGTATTTACCCAACCCCTCCGCACGAGCATGATTTGACAGGAAGTCAATGTTTTTTTGTTGTTTTTTTTTAAGTGGAGTTTAACAGGTAGGGTTAAAGAACCCAGTATGCCCTACTACTTTAGTAAAGTAGTAGGCATACCTATGGTTGGGCGGTGAATAATTGGATTCATACCCTTCTCAAGAGTATTAGTGGTAATATACAAATATATAGCTGTGAACAGTTTAAAATAGATATAAAACGAGATAGATAGGTACGAATTGATTGAGATAGAGAAACATTGAAATATGTTTGGTTTCTTTGTTTGTCGTCATATCAACTTTCGTGGGTTACTTCATGCCAAAGCCATCCTTGTCGAAGAACAGTAGTGGTACTATTCAACCTATAGCGGGGGGTGATGGCTTTTATACCTTTCCCAAGGGTATTATTGTCCGAAAGTGAACGCAAGAGAGAGAGTGACTGAAGTTCGAACTCACGTCGCAGTCCCGCATGTTAGCTACTACGTCACTGGGGCTTCCCCCAGCAGTATGAGATAGATAGATAGATAGATAGATAGATAAACTAACTGGGATAGATAGTGAACTAGCCAGTTTTAAATTGATGCATCAACATTTTTTTTATCATGCTCAAAACTTACTATTACTACTAAACAATATTGTCGTTACTAGTAGTATTACTAATAATTTGCTTGTATATGAATTTAATATTTCTGTGTATCTATTTTGAAAAGATTTTTAGGTTGTTGGCGTTATTGTGTTGCATGTGGGTTGGTGTGTGTGGTGGGGTGGTGGTCTGTCTTCGTTATGGTCGTTCGTTTAAGATCATTGTGGCTGTGGGTCTGGTCGGCGGTATCATCAGCCTATAAGATATTTGTTGCTTCCTTTTTCCACAGTTTAAAAACTCGGCTCCTTGACTGACTGTGACTGACTATCAGGTCACCTACCCCTCCGCATAGACACATCCACACCCGTCTCCTCCTCCCCCCTCTCTCTCTCTCTCTCTCTCTCTCTCTCTCTCTCTCTCTCTCTCTCTCTCTCTCTCTCACACACACCACTTAATTCAACCCCATCTTTACTAGTTGTGTCATGTCATGGGTGTTAGAGGAGCCGGATGGTTTTTGATTATGTACGATGCGCGCACACACACACGTGTGTGTGTGTGCTTGTGTATATGCGTGTGGGTGAAGAATACAAAAAAAAAATTAAAGGGTGTTATAGCGGGTATGTGAGTAGGTTAAGACGTCTTTTTCACTGTCCTAATCTCTCTCTCTATCTATCTATCTATCTATCTATCTATCTATCTATCTATCTATATATATATATATATATATATATATATATATATATATATATATATATATTACACATTATTCAATCATTTATTTCCCTTGCTATTGTTTGGGTTTGTAGCAGCTTGCCTTCCTTGACCTCATATGACCTCAAGGGGTCATGTCTTTTTTTACTGTTTCCGGTCGTTCAGTAGTTTATACTGCCAAAATACTTTTTATGTTCAAGAAATTAGTCTAAAAAAGAAACCAGTTTGACTGTAACTGTTGATCCTCATATGTGAAAGCTAGAAAAAAGGACAGTAAGAACTAAAAATAATAAGTTAAAAAAATAAATAAATAACACCTAAAGTTAAACAATACATTTCCTTTTCGTTCATTTCAGCTTGTTTTTTTTTTCCGCCTTTTTTTAATCAACGTTTGGAGTATTTTATTCTATTTATTTTAGTGGGTTTGTTTTTTTTTAATTTTCTTTAAATTTATTAAATTAAAAAGTTATTCTTGCTTTCGTTATTTTTTTTTTACTACTTTAAATCTGTATAAAGCGGTTTATTTGTTTAACGAAAAACAGTGTACAATTTGCAAATTTAAACGAATGATTTTTTTTTTTTTTTTAAATAAAAAAGGCGAGTTGGGTAAAGGAGACTAGGATGAAGTCTAAAACTTCTAAATAATTTATTTGGGGGACGGATAAAATTGATAAAATATAGAATTTTTAAGTTAGCAGACTTTTCTATTTATTTGAAACTATAAAATAAGTTAAACCAATTTTGTGAGTAGAGATGTTATTTGGCACACGGTAAGAATCGAAATCTCTGATAGTGATAAAGAGCTGCTAACCAGTATACCGCACAAAACTTAGTTCACATATAACTTATGTGAACTAAGTTTTGTGCGGTATACACAACTATACAAAACCTGACCCATTGGGTCACCCATTGAGCTCTGGGTAGATAAGTGGGATTAGGAAAAAGGGAGCTTGCAAAGCGAATCTTTTTTTTTTAAATAAATACGGCCGGGAATTTAACAAGGGAAAAAAAACATTAAAATCATTTTGTAAGATTTCTAAGGAAGGGAATTAATATTTAGTATTTTTTTAAATATTAAAAAGATTAACCAATGTCCCGAAAAAGTTAAATAAATAGTCTGTTGTTGTAGAAATAAGTAAGCAAAGTAAAGTCATTGGGGTGGCCTAAAGCCAGTATCAGCCAGATAGCAAGGAAGTCTATCCCCTTTTCACTAGAGTTAGACCAAGGAGATTGTTTTTTAGCATCTGAGTTGGAGCGCCACACCTACCATCAATTCCTTACTTTACTGCACAGATCCCTGTGCTACTCTGCTACTGAGTTGGTGAGGGCCGGTATCGAACCAGGAACCTTGCGGTTCCTAGGCGGACGCTCTACTAACTGAGCTAAACTAACACAAAAAAGATCTATTTGAAAAAGTCAACATAGATAACATTCAGTCTTTTTTGAAAGAAACAAAATTATACCCCCAAAGATATAAATATAAATCTAATCAATACCATAAAAAAAGTAATTCTCTCATTTTCATGCGGTCTTCTGGATTTATCTTTCTAGGGACTTTTTTTTTTTTTTTTTAATCAAATGAACGAATGATGACCCTACCTACAATCCTAATATTTTTTCAAAAGTTTTTTTTTCTTCTAAAGCAAAGATACCAGGATTTTATTTCTAGTGGATTATTATTAGATATTATTTACTTAGTAAACCTTTTTCCCTATCTTTAATACTCATTTTCTTCCTATTATTTCTATAATATCATTTACTTAGTAAACCTTTTCCCTATCTTTAATACTCATTTTTCTTCCTATTATTTCTATAATATCATTTACTTAGTAAACCTTTTTCCCTATCTTTAATACTCATTTTCTTCTATTATTTCTATAATATCATTTACTTAGTAAAACTTTTTCCCTATCTTTAATACTCATTTTCTTCCTATTATTTCTATAATATCATTTACTTAGTAAACCTTTTTCCCTATCTTTAATACTCATTTTTCTTCCTATTATTTCTATAATATCATTTACTTAGTAAACCTTTTTCCCTATCTTTAATACTCATTTTTCTTCCTATTATTTCTATAATATCATTTACTTAGTAAACCTTTTTCCCTATCTTTAATACTCATTTTTCTTCCTATTATTCTATAATATCATTTACTTAGTAAACCTTTTTCCCTATCTTTAATACTCATTTTTCTTCCTATTATTTCTATAATATCATTTACTTAGTAAACCTTTTTCCCTATCTTTAATACTCATTTTTCTTCCTATTATTTCTATAATATCATTTACTTAGTAAACCTTTTTCCCTATCTTTAATACTCATTTTTCTTCCTATTATTTCTATAATATCATTTACTTAGTAAACCTTTTTCCCTATCTTTAATACTCATTTTTCTTCCTATTATTTCTATAATATCATGTATCACCCATAAATAAGTGAGAGTAATCAAGAGAATCTATGCTGTCAGCACAACTTGATGATAATGAAAATCATTGTAACTTTGGTTAAAAAGAAAATGAACTTTTTCTTAAAAAAGATTGTCATTGGTGATCCTGCATTTCAAACTGGCAATCCTGCCTCTTTTCTATGTTAATTCTTATAAAGTTATTCAATGGCTTGAAAAAAAAAGAAAAAACAAATTTAATTAAAAACAGAAATGATTTGTAGTCTTGTAATAACTTTAGGAACTGGAAATACACCAGATGAAACCTTTTTCAATTTCATGCCTTCAAAATTTTATGCAGTCTGATAGTTTTTTTTCTGGTATTGATACAATGATACAAGGATATATTAGGTTTCAGTGTTGTAAAGTTTGGTAATAAAGGATATCTAATAATAACTAAGATATCTTCCATTAGAAATAATAAAATCATCATATCTTTTATGTTGTAACTCGAGTATCAGAGTTAACTGAGAAATAATAAGAAAAATGAGTATTAAAGATAGAAAAAAGAAAGTTCACTAAGCAAAGATACAAGGTGAACAGAGTAATTAGCAATTGATAGATTGAATTAACAAATCTTGTGAAATCTTGTTTTCTCTCTTCTGAGGTTTTGTCAGATATTATTTATAAGAAAAACAGACAATTCCATTCTCATTATTTAGGTTCTATATGACACATAGTCAAATGATTTTCCAATTCATTTTCATAGTTTTGTAACTCAAGTATCAGAGTTAACAGAGAAATAATAGGAAGAAACACAACATTTATTAAGGATAGGGAAAAAGGTTTACTAAGCAAAGATACAAGGTGAACAGTAATTAGAACAGGATATGGAAAAAGATTTACTATTTATAAGAAAAACTGATGATTCCATTATCATCACTAGCAACCCCCTCCCCAAAAAAGGCAGTGTAAAAATTAATTTTTGAAAGATATTGCCTGAAGGGTGGGAGATAAAAATTCAATGTCAGAGAGTTTGTACCATAAGTAAGTAAAATCACCAAATTTATTAAAGGAATAAAACAAATTGAAATGAAAACTTAGTTCTAATAACTTGGTTCTAATAATATAAATATATATTCAAATAAAATAAACTATATATAAATATATAATACCGGGCATTATTTATTATAGATATATAATACTGGGTATCTATTAAAACTTGTTTTAAAAAACAATGAGAACCATCAAAAGTTGCATGCTCAAATTTTGAGTGTATTTATTGTTATGACAATTTAGGGCAATGTGATGTAATCAGTGAGGTAGTTTCGGTTACAGACAAATAGAGACCTAATCTCCATTATTAATTGATTTAGGTACTATATGAGACTTTAGAAGATAATGAACTTTAAAAAAATTGTTAGTTAGACTTTATATGAATGATATTGAGTCTTGTCATTTTTATACCACAAACATGACTTTATATGAATGATATTGAGTCTTGTCATTTTTATACCACAAACATGACTTTATATGAATGATATTGAGTCTTGTCATTTTTATACCACAAACATGACTTTATATGAATGATATTGAGTCTTGTTATTTTTATACCACAAACATGACTTTATATGAATGATATTGAGTCTTGTTATTTTTATACCACAAACATGACTTTATATGAATGATATTGAGTCTTGTCATTTTTATACCACAAACATGACTTTATATGAATGATATTGAGTCTTGTCATTTTTATACCACAAACATGACTTTATATGAATGATATTGAGTCTTGTTATTTTTATACCACAAACATGACTTTATATGAATGATATTGAGTCTTGTCATTTTTATACCACAAACATGACTTTATATGAATGATATTGAGTCTTGTTATTTTTATACCACAAACATGACTTTATATGAATGATATTGAGTCTTGTCATTTTTATACCACAAACATGACTTTATATGAATGATATTGAGTCTTGTTATTTTTATACCACAAACATGTAAGTGATTGACTATTCAAATGAATATCCCATAACTATTTCATCTGTCAAAGGCAGTAGTATTTAAATAAATAAATAAACACTCACCTTCATAGTCAACCTTGTTAGTGTTTCCAATCAATAATGTTAATGTAAACTGACTGAGCGATCCTTATACGGATCACCGTGGGACATGCCCATATTTCCAATCGGGGGGGGGGGCAAGAGTAATAATTCTAATGGCAATGATCATTAATGATGATGATGATGATGATATTGATAATCTGTTATGGTTTGGTTGGGTTTCTTTCTTTAATGGCATATCAACCCCTTGTGGGTTATTTAATGCTCAAAATTTGATTAATCGTCAATGGTTACAAATTGATCTTGTATCACATCCTAGCCAGATCAGAAACAAAATGATAAATATTGTGTTCTTAATCTTATTTATTTTCCTTATATTTTGAGGTACCTCCCTCTTTCTAAATGCTATCCTTATATATATATATATATATATATATATATATATAATCAGATAATATGGGTGGTATATTTCTAAGTAGACAGTACTCAATATCATTGATTGAGTGTTTATATATTTGAGTTAAGGTAGTGTGGACATGGACTCAACACCTGCTTACTGACAGTTTCTTACCTTCAGACTTGAGTACTGTCTGCTACCAGGCTACCCTTATATAATGGGGGCATGAAATCAATGGCGTTTGGTTACGGACCATTTCTCACGTGTGCAATTTGTGTGTGTATGTATGTGTATATATATAATGTATATCTGATATATATATAATATATATATATAATAGTGTAATTTGCTATATTTGTAAATAAAGAGTGCTTCATAATTGTGATAGAACATTTGTAGCTTTAAGTTAGAGTAATTTAAATGCTAGACATGTGTCAATAACACTTAATGACTATCAGTTTATCACCTATAGTAATAGTAAGGTAGACAGGGTGGCCTATTGTCGATATCACTTGGACAGTGAAGGAGTCTATCCTTTTCACTAGTGCTAGACCTGGGAGATTGTTTTTCCATCTGAGGCGGAGTGCTACACCTACCATCATGCTACTTACTTCTCACCAATAACAAATGGTTTATTATTAGGTATTATTTATTACTTAATTATACAGCATTGAAACTCTGTAACAAAACAATATGAACATGTAGTAGTTAAAATATTTAACCTCCCTCTCTTTCTCTCTCTTGCACACTCACTCTCACACATTTGCTCACTCACTTACACACACACTCTCACACATACACACACACACACACACACACACACACACTTACTAGCTCTCTCACACACACACTCACTCGCTCACTACTTACACTCACACTCACATTTACTTGCTCATTCTCACACACTCACACTCGCTCATTCTCACACACACACAAACACACATTCGCTCACTCTCACACACACACACATTTACTCGCTCACTCACACACACACACACTTACTCGATCACTCTCACACACACACACACATTTACTCACTCTCACTCACACACACTTACTAGCTCACACTCACACACACACTTACTTGCTCGCTCACATACATATGCACACACTCACTCACTTACTAGCTCACTCCTATACACACACACTTACTCACTCACTCACTCCTACACACACACACTTACTCGCTCGCTCATTCACACACACACACACTTGCTTGCTCACATACACACACACTCACACTTACTAGCTCTCTCACACACACACTCACTTACTCGCTCACTACTTACACTCACACTCACATTTACTCGCTCATTCTCACACACACACACACACACACACACATTCGCTCACTCTCACACACACACATTTACTCGCTCACTCACACACACACACACTTACTCGATCACTCTCACACACACACACACATTTACTCACTCTCACTCACACACACTTACTAGCTCACACTCACACACACACTTACTTGCTCGCTCACATACATATGCACACACTCACTCACTTACTAGCTCACTCCTATACACACACACTTACTCACTCACTCACTCCTACACACACACACTTACTCGCTCATTCACACACACACACACTTACTCGCTCATTCACATACACACACACACACACACACACACTCACTCGCTTGCTCACATACACACACACTCACTCGCTTGCTCACATACACACACACTCACTCGCTTGCTCACATACACACACACTCACTCGCTTGCTCATTCACATACACACTCGCTCGCTCACTCACATACACACACACTCACTCGCTCGCTCACTCACATACACACTCGCTTGCTCACTCACATACACACTCACTCGCTCACTCACATACACACACACTTACTCGCTTGCTCACTCACATACACACTCACTCGCTTGCTTGCTCACTCACATACACACTGTCAGAGACCAAGACCCTATAAATATCATTTTGACTTGTATTCATAAACAAATTCTAAAGAAATAAACTCTTTAAATGACTATGGTTAGTCCAACTGAGGGTGTAAGAGATAAGTATTGTTTAGGCCCCTCTCCAGGTGTAGCAAGCATTGCTGTCCCTAGAGAAGGCTGTTTGGTCATTCAGGTTGCTGCTGAACGTTGTTGTTGTCGTCACCCTGATCAACATTAGATGATCAATATCTTGATAGATATATATATAATTTTTCACAGACACGTTGTCCTGTTGAGAAGTGGATAGTATGCTGCTTTGAAACCAATGGTGACAATCCTGTATTCAAAGCAGAGATGCTGATAGGCACACGTCCTGTGTTCCTGATGTATAAAAAATCTAAAAGGATACAGTAAAATCATATCCATTTATCCCAGTGTTTTTTTTTCTTCCCTCACCATTTCAGGCTAACTGTATATACATTTCAATAGTTTCTTTGAAATGAATTATACAGGATAGGTTACAAGGCTCTAGTTGGGACCCATAAATTTCCGGGGGACTTATTCAAAGCAAATATCTGCATCCCAGGACGCACTCAATTAAAAAGCTGTCAGCATCACTGTATATGTGTGTGTGTGTGTGTGTGTGTGTGTGTGTGTGTGTGTGTGTGTATAATATGATATATATATGTGTGTGTGTGTGTATGTATGTATGTATGTATGTGAATTTAGTTGTATCAATATAATTGTTCTTGTGAACGTTTTTGGTAATATTGGCAGCATAGGAAATATATAAAAAGTGAACAAAAAATATAATATATAACCATTGTTTTGCGGTTCACTTTATTTTCCAATATTTCGGGTGGCCTCCACCCTTATATATATATATCTTATTATAATGGAAATTGTGTGTTTTTCTGTCTGTAACCGAAACTATATTCCTACTCAAGTCACAATTCCCTTAGTTATTGACATCACATTCTCCATGATTTTATTTTTATCTAAACCTCAATTATTAGTAAAATTGTCTTACATTATTAATACTGTTAACTATGTCTACATACTGACAACATGCACTTATATTTAAATATACAACAAAATAGCGGTTTGCAGTGTGAACGGGAAGGCTAATTTGCATATTAATATTAAAAAATCGAATTTAATAAATATGTGCTTAGTATTATTGATTTCTAACTGTTTGGTTTTATTTTAATGAATATAAGCAAAAATCTCTTCAATGAATCTTAAATGAAATCCATTAACAAGATAAAATAACTGTCATTTTATTCTTTACTTCCTCTTATAACTAAATACTTAAATTAGAAAAAATAACAATGAAAGACGAGAGTGATGGAAGAGTAAGTTTCAGTTGTTCCATTTTTTATTATACTCCCTCTGTTTCAAATCTTTTATTATACTCCCTCTGTTTCAAATCTTTTTATCTGTATTCTTATTTAGTTTCATTAGCCTTTCTAATTTAATACAATATTTTATTACATTAAAACTTAAATACTTGCACCCGGAGGGTGCATATATTTGCTAGTATATATATATTATATATATATATATATATATATGAGGAAAAAATGAGTAAAGAAAAGAAATGTAGATGGATAAAAATGAATTTTATCGATATCACTTACACATGTGTTTCGGTCTGTTTATCAAAATGTATACGGATTTACGTTATTATTATTATTATTATTATTAAAATAATCAGATGGAGTTGAAATGATGATGATAATAATAATGGGAAAAATGTATAAAATGTTCCATACACAGTGAGATTTTGCCGACCTTCATCAGAGTGTTTTTTTTTTTGGGGGGGGGGGGTTCTCACATATATATATATATATAATATATATATATATATGATATGAAGTATTTTCACACTGGCTAGCATTAGATAATGTTAGCCAGTTCATTACTTTCATCCATTTAACCCCTTTTTTTTAAAGGCTAGTTGAAAACAAAAAAACAATACTTAAAATGGTTTGAAAGTTCCTTGCCTAAGTAACAAGTGAAATTACCTCCTGTGATATAGTGTTTAAAAAAAATCCAATCATCAATCTATTCTTTACTACCAGTGCTTAATATTATCAAGAAATTTATTATTATTTCTCTGAATTTTTTAGATGAAGCTTCATAATTTGGATTATTTGGACTATTGTTCTCATCTTTATTGTTATCTGCACAAATGGTCGAAACATTGGGCAGATAACAATAAAGATGAGGACAATAGTCCAAACAATACAAATTTTATTTTTCTGAATTTTTGAGATGAGGCTTGATAATTTGCATCATTTGTATTATTCGGACTAATGTCCTCATCTTAATTGTTATCTGTACAATGTTTTGGTGAATATGCCTTCCAGCCATCTTCAGGTATTTCTTGTTGAACTTGGGAACCTTCTCAAACTCAGGAACCTTCCTTTCAATTAGAAGAAGGTTCCAGAGTTTGACAAGAAATGCCTGAAGAAGGCTGTAAGGAACATCGGCTGAAATGTTGTACAGATAACAATAAGAATGAGGTCAACAATCCGAAATAATCCAAATTTTATTATTCTTAAAAAAAAAAAGATTTTTCTTTTAGTTAATTTTTTTTTTTTTTTTTTTTTTTTTTTTTTTTAATAAATTCACAAAATCATTTAGTTTTTAATGTGTACTAAATTTGGTAGAAAAAAATATCTCAAAAGAAACCACCAAAGACATTAATTCAAGTTAGATTTAGTCTTAAACTAGAAGTGGCTACCCAGTGTCAACTGGGTAGAGGGGTATAATAGAAAGTTAGTCTCACAGATTAATTGATTGTTTTGGTCTTACAAAATTGATTGATTACAAATAATTACAAACACAACCAATGACATTCCTTTCTCTTACTTTTTGAATTATCATTTTTTCCCAAAAAAACAAGATTTGGTGATAGTAAATGTGTGTGTGTGTATATATATATATATATATATATATATATATATATATATATATATATATTTACTTTGCTGTTAATTGTTTTATTTTTGTAGTTTCCTCCAGGCATACACACACACACACACACATATACATACATACATACATATATAGATACATACACACCAACTGCCCTTTATATATGCATAGATAGATATAGTTTCATCTGGACATACATACATACATACATACACAGCAACTGCCTTTATATATGTATAGATATAGTTTTATCTGGACATACACACATACATACATAGATACATACACACCAACTGCCCTTTATATATGTATAGATGTTTGTCTAAATCAGATGGTCAAGATAGTTATCTTATAATAGAAAATATATGTAAATGAGGTTGTAGTGTGAGATATGCAGTTCTGTGTGAAGGACCTCAATGAAAACAAAAAACCTAGATACATATCTGTTCTTTTTTAACACCTAAGAGTCATTGTGAATTTCTGGAAAATGATTAATATTAATTAATGTTAATGATTTTATTGTGAACTACTGGAAATTCATTCGGTGACCAATTTGATAAATACCAATTTCACAATCTTTGCTTAGCAACATTTGTTTCAAGATATATCACCCATAAATAAGTGATAAATACCAATTTCACAATCTTTTATGGAACATTATACAATCAAAATGGATATTATTAGGTATTATTTACAGTATTACCCATACCCCTAAGTACACACCTTAACAATTTTTTAATAAAAAGTTGATTTCCTTCGAGAGCAAAGATACCAGGATTTTATAATTTCTAGTTGGACATTGTACAATCAAAATGGATATTATTAGGTAGTATTTACACTATAGCCTATAAATAAGTATACCTCTAACAATTGTTTTATAAAAAGTTAATTTGTGTACCAGTCCAAGCCATAATCATATCTCGGGTGGGGCGGGGGGAATTGCATGATATTAGATAAATGGAGCTACCATTACCTCTTACCTAAGTTTATTTGTATCACATAGATGAAAGTTTAAAATGTGGAAGGTATTTCTGTCATACCCTGTATACTGTAAATTTATTATATAAACTAGTAAGTTCTTAATATGTAAAAGTGTTTAGTAATCTAGTTAAACCAAATTGATTTTTTTTTTTTTTTTTTTTCGTTCGTCATCTCCTTAACTCTTTGCCTACCAAATTTCCCTGTTATTTATATTACCTGTATGATGGGATATTTCAAAGTTCACTATCTATTCACTTCAGAACTCATTCTATTCAACCCTAGCACCTATATGATTGCCCCAACCCTATTGCCCTTATGGCAAGCCCCAACCCTCTTTTTATCATATGGGTGCTAAAAGGCGGTGACTGAGGGTTTACATGTCCTGGGAATGACGTTAAACTCTATCTGAAGGTGAGGTTCCAGTTTTGGAGGTTTGGGGAATGTGGAGCACCCCTTAATTACCATTGCTCCCTGGTCCACTCTGACCCGGAGTGGTAGTACCTGTTAGGGTCCCATCTATGGGTTAAATAGAAAAACATGAGTTTATAAACAAAATTGTATTATCCATTAAGAATGAATTTATTTCAAAACTTTATCGGCATTAAATGACCCACTGAGGTTGATATGCCACAAAACCAAACCAAATCATTCTATTCAAATGAATTGTGATTTTTTTTAGTGCAGATAAGTGACATTCATAAGAGCCGCTGCCAACATGTTATGGTAGGATTGCAGTGTTGGAAGGGCCACTGTGAGCAGATTAAAGTTGGCAAAAAGTTAAGAAAAGATTGGTTTATTATTAGCTAAAATCTAAACCTATTTTTACATTTTCTTTGAATCTACAGCAACAGAGCCAAAGAAAATTTTGAACATTATTCTAAAATCATTTTGAAGAATTACAACCAATCATTCTTTTAAAAAAATTATCTAAGTTGTTTGTGATATCAACATTAACAACTTGTAATGCCCTTTTTGGCCTTTTGATTGAGATCAAAGTGTAGTATGTGTTTGTGTTGTTGCAGTTGTTTTTCTTTATTTTTCCAATTTAATATCTTGTATATCCCCTTTTTGAGCCTTTGATATTAAACCAATATTTGGAACCAGGTGTTAAGCAAATGATTTTTACTATAGAAATACATTGGAAATCATTTTTACTAGAAGAATACATTGGAAATATTTTTTACTAGAGGAATGCATTGGAAATCATTTTTACTAGAGGAATGCATTGGAAATCATTTTTACTAGAAGAATGTATTGGAAATCATTTTACTAGAGGAATGCATTGGAAATCATTTTTACTATAGGAATGCATTGGAAATCATTTTTACTAGAAGAATGCATTGGAAATCATTTTTACTAGAGGAATGCTACTAGAGGAATGCATTGAAATCATTTTTACTAGAGGAATGCATTTTTTACTAGAAGAATGCATTGGAAATCAGTTTTACTATAGGAATGCATTGGAAATCAGTTTTAAATGCATTGGAAATCATTTTTACTAGGAATGCATTGGAAATCATTGGAAATCATTTTTACTATAGGAATGCATTGGAAATCATTTTTACTATAGAATGCATTGGAAATCATTTTTACTAAGAATGCATTGGAAATCATTTTTACTAGAAGAATGCATTCATTTTTACTAGAAGAATGCATTGGAAATCTTTTTACTAGAAGAATGCATTGGAAATCATTTTTACTAGAGAATGCATTGGAAATCATTTTTACTAGAGGAATGCATTGGAAATCATTTTATATAGGAATGCATTGGAAATCATTTTTACAAGAGGAATGCATTGGAAATCATTTTTAAGAGGAATGCATTGGAAATCATTTTTACTACAGGAATGCATTGGAAATCAGTTTTACTAGGAATGCATTGGAAATCATTTTACTAGAGGAATGCATTTTTACTAGAGGAATGCATTGGAAGTCATTTTACTAGAGGAATGCATTGGAAGTCATTTTTACTAGAGGAATGCATTGGAAATCCTTTTTACTATAGAAATACATTGGAAATCATTTTTACTATAGGAATGCATTGGAAATCACTTCTACTATAAAAATATATACATGGGTACATCGGCTGAAATGTTGTGTAGATAACAATAAAGATGAGGACAATAGTCCGAATAATCTAGATGATACTAAGTATTCTTTATTTATTTTTTTATTTTTGTAGTGTTGGTATATATATATATATATATATATATATATATATATATATATATATATATATATATATATATATATATATCGGTTTGTGAAAGAATTTGAGTTTGAGTCCAACCGAATTAAACATCAGAAATTGAAGTGGGCTATTAGAAAGAGTAATTTTCAGCCCAGCAATATTCAAAGTGGAGAAGTTCCAACATAGTTTATGTGGAAGAGTATGTCTCTCCAGGACTGGCCTGGTGGGTCATCTGAGAAAACACAAAGATACAGTGTCAAATGCTACTGGCACCCAACTATGAATTAAAAAAAAACAACAGGAAATGGTCTTACTAGAATACGAGTTGACAGCCAACAAATATATATATTATATATATATATATATATTTATATATATATAATATATATATATACACACACACACACACACAAGGTGTGTCATAAAAGTATCGAGATTGAAGCTGTATTTACCAAGATAGAAATGAACAATGAATGGAATGTTAAATTTGTTCAGAATACAAGGTGTGTCAAAAAGTACAAAAAATCTCAATACTTTTTTGACACACCTTGTATGCATATATATATATATATATATATATATATATATATATATATATATATAGTATGGTAGAGAAAAAGGCTTAAAAAATGTACTTAGACCAGACCATATTTAACATTCCGTTGTTAAAAAAGGCCTAATTTAGAATTATTCCTAACACCAACTAACCTGTTGATTTACTTGTATATATTGTTTTACCTGAGTATAACATAGCAAAACTTTTGACAGTCATTTTGAGATAGATCATGAAAGAACACAATTGACATTAACATAATAAGTATGAAATAATTGATACGCTTAGATGAATGAAATATTCAAGAACTCATTTTTTTCTCACTATCTTTTGCATAAATAAATCAGTCAATTGATTCTTGTAATCTCACCTTACTTTCTTTGCATATAATCATTCTATTAACTCCAAGGATAAAGTTGTCAATTCTCGGGGTCATTCTTGGTTTTTATATATATATATATATATAGTTTATTGGCAGTACTGAATTTAAAAAGGACGCGTAAAAGCATATGCATGTTGTAAAATAAATTTTTTTTTTTCTTAAAAAGAAAAGTAAGGGTACCCTAGTTAGATTTAAAATCTAAAATGATTTTATCTATTTTTTCGTTCAATGCTCCTCAGAAAAATTACATTGAAAGATGGTATTGTATGTATATATATATATTAGCAAAAAAATGTGCCCTCTGCCCCCAGACACAAGCATTTAAGTTTTAATATAATTAAATATCATATTGAATTAGAAAGACTAATGAAATTAAATACAAACAGAAAAAAAAGATTAAATTTATTTTAACTTTATTCTAATTGATTTCGATATAAATTTATACATAGGATTTCTTTTAATACATTTGAGAATAAAACAATGATATTAGAAATCAATAACACCAAGTAATTATTCATTAAACAGGTTTATATTAAAATGGCTATGCAAATTATTCACACCATAAACTATGTAAACATTTAATTCTTAATGATATATAACATACATCGGAGGATTTTAAACACATTAATAATATGGGCTGTTTTGAGGCAAATCTCTCAGCTAGACCTTAATAGAGACATTGTTAACAAATAAGATGCTTAAACTTAAATGCTTGTGTCTGGGGGCACTAATTAGTTATATCGGTGCTGCCATATGGCTGCACCACTTGGACCCTAACGAAGCGTCTTGAAAATAAGCTAGATGGAAGCTGCACAAGAATGCTACGTGCAGTCTTGAACAAATCGTGGAAGCAGCACCCCACGAAGAGACAGCTGTACGGTCACCTGCCCCCCCTCTCTCAAACTATCCGAGTGAGACGGACAAGGCATGCAGGACACTGCTGGAGAAGCAAGGACGAGCTCATAAGCGACATTCTCCTGTGGAAGCCAACACATGGACATGCAAGTGTGGGGCGCCCAGCAAGGACCTACATTGACCAGCTATGCGAGGATGCTATATGCTCAGCAGAGGACCTCCCAGGTGCAATGAGTGATAGGGAGGGTTGGCGAGAGATTGTCATGGATATCCGTGCTGCAAGCACGACATGATGATGATGATGATGATAATAATAATTTAATAACCATTGAGAATATAATGTAAATAACTAAGGGAATTGTGATATTGGTGATGACATACTTTTGGTTACAGACACACAATCTCCATTATAATAAGATATATATATTGTCTATATATATTGTTTATTTTGGCAACAAGTTACTGTTTAAGCAGGCTTTTTTTAAAGACTGCAGAGTATTTCTTTGTTATATTTTTCAAGTGTAGACGTTCAAGTCTTCTTGTTTTCCATACATCGGGACTAAGATGGTAGAGAAAATGTTCCATATTTCTTTTAGCCAAGCGCTTTCAACCATTTCACTGATCATCCTCAGGGGATTATTGGTTGTTTAGTGCATGTTTTATTTGTTTGGAAGTTGTTTTTTGTTGTTTTTGTTTTATTATCATTTTGGTGTGGATGATTCAGTCTTTTCCTTTCTGCATTTTTTTGTTTTTTTCTATGGCTTCCTATCTGGAAAATTTCTTCATTTGTAAATTGGAATATGCGGGGTTTTTTTTTCACCGTCCAAGTCATAAAAATCATATATATATTTTAAAATGTATTTAAAACAGTATTTTGCTTTTATTTATATATACTGTAATTATTTGTGTATAACACATGTGGGTATAAAATGAACCCCTAAATTTTGGCATACGAAAGTCTGTAAAAAAAAAAAAAAGGGACCTTGTATATAATTCCCACTGACATTTTAAAATTTGTGGCAGCTAAATTTAACATTTGTTTAATTTTTTATCTGTTTTATACAGAGTAAAAATAAAAATTTATATAGTTTACTTATGTTGTAATAATTTTTTTTTTTTACTTATGTTTTAAAATAAAGTATTTACACAGTATTTAGAGCAAATGCACACGTATTCGCACAAAACTGCAACAAACTTCTGGCAAAAAGAAGCCCATACTAGACAAAAAAGAATTATAAACAAAAACTCTGTAGTGGCATAAAACACAAGGTTTTTACTTATTAGTTAGTTTGGATTATAGATATAACTAACATACTGTCATGGGCCGGTTTAGCTCAGTCAGTAGAGTGTCTGCCATTGGAACTGGTTCAATACCAGCCCTTGCCAACTCAGCGTATGAGTAGCACAGTGTATGAGTAGTGTGGTAAAGTGTGGAGCCAATGTTAGGTGTGGCGCTCCACCTCAGACACACAAACAATCTCTTTGGTTTAGTGCTAATGAAAAAGGGATAGAATCCCTCACTGTCTGGCCGATACCAACTTGACTTCTGTATAATACGCACCCCCCTAATTTTTAGGCTTAAAATATGGGTAAAAATAGTGTGCATTATGTATTATCTCACACACACAAACACATACGGGGAGGAGTCTCCTGTGGTGTAGTGGCTAACATGCTGGACTATGACATCGAAGTAAGTAAGTTTGAACCTCCTCACCTCCCCAGATATGGGTTGAATAGTACCACTGCTGTTCTTCTACAAGGATGGTTTTTGCATTAAATAACCCACACAAATTGATATGCTATTAAAAAAAAAAAAGAAAGAAAGAAATCAAATGCATACGCGCACATACCCAATGCTACCTTGGTTCTGAGAATAGCCACTACATGAGAACTGATGGTATAGTGGATAATATGCTGGATTGCAACATTGTAGTAAGTTCAAGTGAGAACCACTACTATTCTTCTACAAGGGTGGATTTGGCATTAAATAACCCACAAAGGTTGATATGCCATTAAACAAAGAAACCAAACCTAACCAATTACATTTGGATTAATACTCTTGGGAAAGGTATGAAACCCCTTCATTCCCCCTCTACATGGATGGCTTTGGCATTAAATAACCCATGAAGATTGGTATGTGATTAAACAAAGAAACCAGAACTACAAGATATAAAAGAATAACTTACTGTTCCATTAACAGAAGTGTTTTTTTTTCAGCCTTCAAGACTTTTAAAGTCTGGCACAAATTTGGCGCAGAAGAGATTTACGCTTATGGGAAACTATTGTTAAACAATTTCTATGTACTCTAATGTGCCTTTTAAGTCCTCCTGATGACTATTTTTTTCTCACAGGTGTGACAGGTGTTGTTTCAATTGGCAACTAATTGATAATCCACCTGTGTTCTTTCATGACTATGTGAATGGATTTTCGTTATAGTTCTACTTAGGCAGATCCTTTCTCAAACGTTCATCGTTAATTCTCCTTGGGCATCTTTCAAAGGAAAAAGCCCAAACACACGTACATACATACTTACAAGGAGGTGTCTGTGGCGTAATGGTTATTGTTGTAGGAAATGGACATGTCAAACCAAGTTCAAATCCTAGACAAGGCTGTTTGCATTTCACATAGCAGTAATACCATAAGGAAAGGTATGACTCCAACCAGTCTACCTCCAGCTATGGGTGAATAGTAGGGTAGACTGGGTTCTTTAAACTTGGCATGACAACCAGTCTAGGAGAAGGAAAAATTCTGAATTCAAAACATGTCAAACTCTGCTTAAAGATGATCTTGTGTCACATCCTACTCATACTAGGTGTTTGGTAAATACATACTAATGAATTCAGTCTTACTGGTTTATCCTATATTACTGGTAAGGTAAAAATTCACCATCAATATTGTTGTTGGTATCCTTACATCTACTGAAGATGATGGTGTAGTGTCCATTATTTTTTAAATTTTTATTTTTATTTTAAATCTGCAACTGTGTGAGTGGCTGAACAGACCAATTCTTGAATGACAGTCTCTGGAGCAGTGACTGCAAACAAACAGTGATGCTTGCTGGAGTTGCTGTTGTCTCTCCTTCCTTTTGGCTCTCTTTTCCGTGGTGGCTTTTTCCTCTCTCTTTCACTCCTTTTCGTTCCTTGTCTGACGAGGAGTCGCACGGTCTTCTGCACAAGCCTCCCATGTGTTGGTGTTGATGTGGCATGTCTTCATGTTTCTCTTATAGACATCTTTAAAGCGCAGGTGTGGTTTCCCTACTGGTCGGGTGCCCTCTACTAACTCACCATACAGTAGGTCTTTGGGGATGCAGTCTTTGTCCATCCTCCTGACATGGCCAAGCCAATGCAGACGCCTCTTGCAGATGATGGTGGGCATGCTGTTCATGTTTGCTCATTCCAGCACTTCTGTGTTTGCCACTTTGTCCTGCCAATGTATGCCTAGCATGCAGCGTAGGTATCCGCAGTGGAAATATTGAAATTCTAAAAAGAAAAAAAAGATAACTTCTATTTTTGTTTTTCTACAATATTAATCTCATCATACAAACCTTTGAAATTTAAAAAAAAAAAAAAAAAAAAAAAGCACCTATTTTTGTCAATATGGAACAACTTTATACATTTTTGGAAAAAATAACCTGATTTTATTCCTGGTCTTGTGCTAGTGGAAGAGGATAGACTCCCTTGCTATCCAGCTGATACCGACTTTAGGTCACCCCACAATGTTATTTTAGTATTTATATTTAAAGCCAAACATATTCTTATGACTTGGTTTCTTAATAAAAAATATATCTCTCTCTCACAAACACCTCTTTTACATCTTTCCGCATCTCTCTCTCTCTCTCTCTCTCTCTCTCTCTCTCTCTCTCTCTCTCTCTCTCTCTCTCTCTCTCATTCATTCTATACCCTATTAAATTATTTAATGTAATGTATCATTGTGTGACCTAAGGATTTGACCTCTGGCCATTTTGACACCTCAGTTGCTCACGCATAAACTCACTCCTTTTTTTACACTTTCTCTCTCTCTCTCTCTCTCTCTCTCTCTCTCTCTCTCTCTCTCTCTCTCTCTCTCTCTCACTTTTTATTATTCCCTTTATCATGCTTTCTCTCTCTATTTCTCCATGTTTTTCTTTTTTTTTCTCTCTTCTCATGTATTTTCTTTCCCATTCTAAATATTTGACTCCTGCCATCTCTCTCTCTCTCTCTCTCTCTCTTGTTTACATTCTTTTCTATTTTTCAATTTCATGACATGTAAACGTTTTCCTAACTCAAATATTTATAGATTGAATGGCAATTTTTTTTTGTTTTTAGCAATTCATTTTAGAGTAACAGAAATATTGTACTATTATTATTATTATTATTATTATTATTATTATTGCTGCTACTAGTACTACCAATTATTATTATAAACCCTGCTACTAGTACTACCTATTATTATTATTACTATTACTGCTACCTATTATTACTATTAGTATTACTACTTATTTCTACTATTACTGCTTATTATTATTACTACTACTACTACTACATATTACAACAATCTATTGTTATTAATACTGCTACTACCACTGTCTATTAATATTACTATCTATTATTATTATTATTATTACTATTATTACTATTATGAGAGTTGTTCACACCAGCGTTAACTGATGGTCTTTCACTGGAACCTGAGTAACAAGTCTCCTCAGGCCTCCAGGACTCTTCTGAGTATCCTGGCTGACTGCAGCAATGCAGTGGTCTATATGGTGTCAATTCTTCTTCTGATTTCCAGTCCCTCCAGTCTTTTTTCCAAGCTTTTTGAGGCTGTTCCTAGTGCACCAACTTTGACCCTCACATTCCACGGCTTTTTCAATTCTCTGGCAAGGTCTAGGTATTTGTCCATCTTTTCATTTTTCGTTCATCTTCACCCTGTTATCTGCTGTAATTGCAAAGTCTACCAGTTGACAAGTTCTCTTGTTTTTTTTTTTGTTAATATTAGGTCTGGTCTCCTGGCTGGGATAAGGAGATCCGTCTTTATCTCGAAGTCACAGAGAATTTTATGTGTTTCATTCTTAAAAACAGATTCTGATTTATGCATATACCATTTTGTTGTATGATCAAAATCTAGCTTTTTGCATAATTCCCAGTAGATCACCTTTCCAACCCAGTCGTGCCTAGATTTGTATTTACGTTTTGCTAGTTTGCTACATTCACTTAATACATGGTTTACGGTCTCATCTCTGTCACCGCACAGTCTTCATTTACTGTTTTCTTGTGTCTTATCAATTTTTGCTTTGATATAATTTGTTCTTATGGCATTATTTTGTGCAGCAATTATCATTATTACCACTTATACAACTACTATTACTGTGCATTATTACTACTAACATTAGAACAACCTATTATCATTATTGTTATTACTACTACTACTATTACTACTAACATTAGAACAACCTATTATCATTATTGTTATTACTACTACTACTATTACTACTAACATTAGAACAACCTATTATCATTATTGTTATTACTACTACTACTACTACTACTATTATTACTACTAACAGAACAACCTATTATCATTATTGTTATTACTACTACTACTACTACTACCACTATTATTACTACTAACATTAGAACAACCTATTATCATTATTGTTATTACTACTACTACTATTACTACTAACATTAGAACAACCTATTATCATTATTGTTATTACTACTACTACTACTACTACTACTATTATTACTACTAACAGAACAACCTATTATCATTATTGTTATTACTACTACTACTACTACTACTACTACTACTATTATTACTACTAACATTAGAACCTATTATCATTATTGTTATTATTACTACTACTATTATTACTACTAACATTAGAACAACCTATTATCATTATTGTTATTACTACTATTATTATTATTACTACTAATATTAGAACAATCTATTATTATTATTGTTACTACTACTACTACTATTATTATTATTGTTATTACTACTACTACTACTACTACTATTATTATTATTGTTATTACTACTAATATTAAAACTACCAATTATTATTGCTACAACTACTGCCTATTATTATTATAATCATTACTACTGGTACTAATACTGCTACTCGTTACTACTTGTATCACAACCAGTATTAGTATTACTACCTAATTACTTGGGCTGGTTTAGCTCAGTTGGTAGAGCATCTGCCTAGAAACCACAAGGTTCTAGGTTCAATACTGACCCTTGCCTACTTAGCGCATGAATAGCACAGTTTTGATCTGTGCAGTAAAGTGGTGAGCTAATGGTATGTGTTGCACTTATTTGTTTAATGGCATATCAATCTTCATGGGTTATTTAATGCCAAAGACATCCTTGTAGAAGAACAGTAGTGAATGTAACTGGAGTTTGAACTTCTTTACTACGATGTTGCAGTCTTGCATGTTAGCCACTACACAACACAGACCACCGTTCCTCCCCCCACCCCGGTGGTGATGTGTTATGCTTTACAAATCATTTATTAAAAAGGTTTTTGTGTTGCATACCCTTCTTATTACTTCTTTACTTACTTCTTTCTTACTCTATTCTTCTGGCCGTCTTTGGAATCTTATAACATCTTGTCTAGGTCTGGACTTCTCTTGGGGACTTCGGGTCTGGTCTTCTATTGGGGATTTCTCTTTATCAGAAGCCCTGTGTCATTGTTAGTTTTTAGAGGTAATAACACAAGACTCCGATTTGCTTTGATCTTACTTTATTTTTAAATCCCCAACCAGACAATCTGCGCAGATGAGAGGACGCGCGTATAACGCGACTTACCCCTTCGAGCTTGCTGCTACCTTCTAACTGACTGAAACTTACTTACTATCTAAACCGGAAGATAGGGTCTTCTCTACCGGTTCTCACAGCTATCCCCGGAAGGTAGGGTGAGGTCAACGCTGTCACTCATTCCTCAAGGCCATCAGCTGCACTTAAAACGCTGTCTTGTTTCTACACTATTGCACATAAATATTAGGTATTTAATAATTATGTAACATTTGTGCCCTGATGGCAAGGCTCCAGTTCTGAAGATCTAGAGTGTGTGGAATACCCTTTCAGGTTCACTATTCCCTGGGGTGGTAATATGTTAGAATCACATCTATGGATCAAATAGATCTGTTTAAGGATTATTCGTATTTGATAGGTCCATGTGCTAAAGAAGAAGGGGGGGAAAAAAACTCTTAAAAACCAACTACATAAAGAATATAAATATAAATGCAATTCTCTATCTTCTTGGCATAAAATAACCCTAGATGGTTTGATACGTTATTAAAAATCAATCAATCTTATTGAAATTTTTGTGAATGTTCTAAGATGAAACGTTTCAGTATGCAAAACTATTTATAAGTCTCTTGACACATATCCAGTGACAATCATCTGGAGAAAATTTGGTACAGCCATGGGGGATTGTCCAAAACATTTGACCCCTTAATGGAACTCCTTGATGGATTTTCCTAAGTATTTAATTCCTTAATAGACTATTCCAAGTTATTTTAATATCTTAATACCAGGTATTTAATCCCTTAACAGATCACAAAATACATCTGACCCCTTAAAAGATTATCTAAAGTATTTAGTCCTAAAGTATTCAGTATGAATTGAACCATGCAATTAACATCTAAATGGATTATCCTGAGTATTTAATTCTTTAATAGATTATAAAAAGTATTTAATCTGTTAATTGATTATAAAAAGTATTTAATCTGTTAATTGATTATTCTAAGTATTTAATCTGTTAATTGATTATTCTAAGTATCTAAATCCTTAATGGATTATACCAAATATAGGTTCTATTTCTCTGAATTTTTGAAGAAAAAAATGCAATATGAGTCAAAATAAAAAAAATCTTACATAATTAAAATAGCATTCCCAGTTGATTTTTTTCTATTTGTTATTTAATCACATTAGTTATATAGAGCTTTGTAAATGGAGTTCAAAACCGTTTGAATTATGTAGTGTCGGGACGTATAATCTGAAAACCCTTGTACTAGTTTTATCAAATATTTTGATCTTCTGAATAATAGTTGAGTGGAGAGAGAGAATTGGAACAAGGGGTAGAGAAAAGGTCCATAAATCTTTCCATTAAAATCCTAAATAGATGAATCAAATATGACTAAATTGATTATAACTGGTTTCAAAATCAGAAACAAAAATAATGTTTAGTTTGGTGGTAGATAAAGTCTGGAACAGGTCTAGTACTAGGATCTCATTGGTCCCCTTCGAATCTATGATATGGAGGTCCTAAACTCTACTACATGTCAATTTTCATAAAGTAGTATTCATATAGAATTAGCATTTCCATTTGATTTATTATTATTTGAAGTTATTGGTATTTAATCACATTAGTTATATAGAGATGTGTAAATGGAGTTCAGAACCGTTTGAATTATGTAAATATCCCCAGTGGTTCAAAAGTTATGAGAATTTAAAGCCCCGAAATTGGGGGTACAAATGTGGACATGATTTTGTTTCAAAAATATATCAAATCACAGACCAATCAAAAAAAAAAGAAATTCAAGCATTTCTTCACCATTTCTTTATTTTTGCAGCAATTTTGATAAAACTTTGCATTCTTATGTAAAATTGTATGTTATTCCTGATTCTGCACTCAAATTGTATGTTTCTCTTGTTACAACCCATTATTTAGAGAATAAGAAGTACAAATATCAACATTTAAAAAAAGATTTTTTTTTACCACATGATTATTCAACATTTTCATCTTAATACTGCAAGTATACACATATATAGTATTAATTTAAATAAATAACATCACTTTGAACTTAAGAATACCTTTTTAAATACTTGCTATGTTGTATTACATACAAGAAATAGAATACATATTTACATTATTTTCTTCTTTTTTTTTTTTAACAAAGCCTGTCCGGCCAGCATGTAATATTTTAATACTATATTGTAAGTTTGTTTTTTTACCAAAACTGAATATTTGACAAAAAATCCTGACGGTTAACCATCATCCAAATGCCATACATTATATATATATCAAAATAATTCTAAGATTATCTTCTATTAAGGATATAGTGCTTTTTTTTTTTTGCTTTTTTTTTTTTTTTTTGCTTAGCTTAGCTTATACTTTTTTAAGGAACCTGCGGCAACTTTCGTTGGTAGGGGTTTCACTTCCAAAGGTCGAAGAAGAAAAAAAACAACCTACACGATATAGTATAAAGTGTCTACTAATTAAGTGTTCAATTTCAAGAATATTGATAAAGATTATCCTCTTTAAAAAGATTCCTATTTTTTGTTTTCGGCTGTTTGAAACAAAATATCGTTTTAAATCGCAATTAAAAATTGATTCAATGGATAAACCCATGAAAATTACATATTTGGAAAGATTATTTCATTTTCTTTCCAACCATATAAATATTTTTAAGATTGGATCTGAAATACTTGAGATATTGCAAATTAAACTGATTAAGGTTGCAAATTTGTCATCAATAAGGGTGGCGTCTACCCCATCATCGCAATAAGGGTGGCATCTACCCATCATCAATAAGGGTGGCATCTACCCATCATCATAAGGGTGGCATCTACCCATCATCAATAAGGGTGGCATCTACCCATCATCAATAAGGGTGGCATCTACCCATCATCAATAAGGGTGGCATCTACCCATCATCAATATGGGTGGCATCTACCCATCATCAATATGGGTGGCATCTACCCATCATCAATAAGGGTGGCATCTACCCATCATCAATAAGGGTGGCATCTGTTGACGAGAAAAATATCCATTGAAAGATTAACATAACTCAAAGCCCATGCTGTCAACTCTTTGCCTAATTTAAACTGCTCACAGCAGCTGTCCCATCATTGCGATCCTACCGTAAATCACTCTAGCAGTGACTCTAACATGTATCCCTTATTCACACTGAACAATCACTACATGAACACCCCTGCCATCTTTGGTTTTGTCTGTCAACCAACCCTGAGACAAGTACTTGATCCTTTTGCAATAGGGAACCAGCTGAATAAGAAAATTTGGTAGGCAAAGAGTTAATGATGATGAATTTTCATAAGACTCTTGTATTCTACACCCCCACAAATCCATAATTTGTCCCTTGTACAAGACTTCATTTAGGGGGAGCACTTGTGGCATAGTAGTAAAAGGGGCCAGGTTAGCTCAGTCGGTAGAGCGTTCGGCTAGAAACCACAAGGTTCCTAGTTCGTAACCGGTCCTCGCCAACTCAGCGTATGAGTAGCACAGGGATCTGTGCGGTAAAGTAAAGAGCTGATGGTAGGTGTGGCGCTCCACCTCAGACGCCAAAAACAATCTCCTTGGTATAGCGCTATTGAAAAGGGGATAGACTCCCTGGCTGATACCGACTTTAGGCCGCCCCGTCGACTTTACTTTTTCAGTTAAAGTGCTGGACTGTAGCATCATAGTAAGCGAGTTCAAATTCCAGTCTTGCTATTATGTTCACTTTCTATCTCATACCTATGGAAAAGGTACCTCATCACACACACACACACACACACACAGGGCTAAGTATTACTACTGTTCTTCAACAGGGATGGTTTCAGCATAAAATAACCCACAAAGATTGATATGCCATTAAACAAAGAAACCAAACCAGGATTATCATCTGATTATGACTTCTGTCTAAGGTAAATAAGAAACACCTGAACAGCAGCTTGAATGTTGTGCTTATACATACTACAATAAAGATGACAACATGTCCGTTCTCAGCCAGTAACTAGTCGCATCTAATTTGAAATTTAAACTAATCTCCCATGCCTCTAATGGCGGGCTCCCGGAATGTCAAGTAGAATGTCACTACCCGTCAATAACCACCGAGGTAACTTTCCACTGGACCCCCGTTATTTTGAATCTAATAAACTCAATTCAAAAATATTCTTACTACAGTACGTACATAATTCATAAGCTGCCTATAAATTATGTAAAACCTATATACAGTGTACTGCTCATAAGTATTTGTACAAACTGACAATTTGCTTCTTATCATTTGGTTTTGAAAGATAAAAACCATATACAGCAAGAACCACATTTTTATTTCAATTTAACTCTTAACGTCCTATACAACATTATCCAAACCAAACTGGTCGTGCTATTGTGTTCACTTTCAGACAAATACCCTTGAGAAAGGTATGAACCCCCCTCACCCCCACCAGTTATGGGTTAAATAGTACCACTATTATTCTTCTAGAGAGATAACTTTGGCATTAAATAACTCATGAAGGTTGATGTGCCATTAAACAAAATAAAAACCTAAACCAATCACTTTTGGACTAATGTCTTTGAGAAAGGTATGAAATCCCTTTATCTCCCCCCCCCCAGCTAGGGTTAAATAGTACCACTACTGTTCTTCTACAAGGATGGCTTTGGCATTAAATAACCCACAATGCCATTAAACAAAAAAAGCAAATCAAACCAGTCATGCTATTATGTTCACTTTCAGACTAATACCCTTGGGAAAGGTATGAAACCTCTCCTACTGCCCCAGCTTTTGGTTAAATAATACCACTAATGTTCTTCTACAAGTATGGCTTTGGCATTTTAAAAAAACCCACAAAGGTTGATATGACTAAATAAAGTAAGTAAAGTCGTCGGGGTGGTGAAAATTTCTTGCACAATTCCCAGTGACTCACCTTTCCCACAGTCGTGCCTAGTCTTGTACTCTCTTTGTGCTAGTTTGCTGCATTTGCTTATTATATGATTGACCGTTTCGTATCTATCTCCACACATTCTGCACTTGCTATTCTGCTGTGTCTATTTTTGCCTTTATATAGTTTGTTCTAATGGCCTTGTCTTGTGCTGCGATTATAAGTGATTCGGTTTATCTCTTGAGGTTTCCTTTTCTTACCCATGTCCATGTCTTCTGGTGTGATATCTCTTCAGTTTGACGTTTGAAGTACCCATGTAGTTGTTTTTCTTCCCATTTCTGTTTTTTTTAGTTTTTGGTGTATTTCTGATTGTCAATATGTTGCAATTGCTTTCCCTGGCTGCTGAAATTAATCGTTCCTTACTTTAATTAGTGTATCGGTCAAGTGCTCAGATTATTGTATCTACACAATCTTCAATGTTGGTGCCACCCCTTATTATTATTATTATTATTATTATTATTATTATTGTTATTATTATCATTATTATCAATATCACTCTATCACAGATATTGAGCCTCTCCTAATAATATATGTATATATTGACTTACTACTGTCTCATCAAGTGAGATAGTGTTAACCATACACTCTGGTTATATATATAATGTGTGTTTTATAATTTGCTTGAAGCATTGTGTTTATATTGGTTTGGTGGTTGGTTTTGAAGGCTCTCACAATGCAAGTGTAAAGAAAAATAAGATACCTTATTTATATATATATATATATATATATATATATATATATATATATATATATATAGTGTGAGAGAGAGATATCTTTGGTTAAATCTATGTATTGTTTGTTTTTGTTATCATTTGAACTTAAGTATTTTGATTATCAGTTCTCTCTCTCTCTCTCTCTCTGTTGCTAATAGAAACCTGTAATTCAACATGGCTGTATTAATGTGAGACTATTCATTTTTTGATAATGATTTTTTAAAAATCATAATTCAAAAAACCTTTTTGTTTATGTGTGTTATATACACAAGAGAAGGTGCCTGTGGTGTGAAGGTTATCGTCATCGCAGGAAATGGACACAGTGACATGAGTTCAAATTCACCAATGAAACTTGTTGTATTTCACATAGCACTAGTACCCTATTGGGAAAGGTATGAATCTAGCTGTTCTAACTAAATAACTAGTATTCATTAATCTTTTTTAATATTTAAGTGTTTTGAACTGAAAATATCACCCACTGGTGTCTCTCTCTCTCTCTCTCTCTCTCTCTCTCTCTCTCTCTCTCTCTCTCTCTCTCTCTCTGTATAAATGTCCACAAATAAATATGTCCACCGAACAATTTTTATGAAAAAAAAAAAAAAGATTTTCTTCTAAACCAAAGATACCAGGATTTTATTATTTCTAGTGGAACATTATACAATCAAAACGGATATTATTAGGTATTATTTACAGTGTCACCCATAAATAAGTACACCCCTAACAATTGTTTTATAAAAAGTTAATTTTCTTCTAAACCAAAGATAGCAGGATTTTATCCTTTCTTGTGGAACATTATACAATCCAAACGGATATTATTAGGTATTATTTACAGTATCACCCATTAATAATTGTTTTATAAAAACAATTGTTTTATAAAAACATCAGAAGACTGGTTTTGTACACCATTCTCCGCCCTCTACCAAATGAAATTCTGGGCATTGTGCTTATGTGGTGTTCTGTATTCTATGGAATTACTACCTGTGAATTAATACCAGACTTTTTGTTTGGGATCATAAAGTAGATGCAGAGATGCAGGTGCAATCAAATACCAGCATCTAAAACTTCCCCCCCCTTCTCCAGTGAAGCACGGTCAAAAATGCTGCCCTATATGCAAAGAGTCCCAACCAAAAATGCTGCCCTATATGCAAATGGTAGTATTGTGTCAACTCTTGTGGGGTTATTTTATGCCAATGTCAGTTTAACAATTATTGTAGCATTGTGTCAACCCTTGTTGGGTTATTTTATGCCAAAGTCAGTTTAACAATTATAGTCTCCAATTACATGATGATGATTTACACTATTCTGCCGCTGTTTTAATTTGGAACATCCAACTGCAGCATTCTTCATCTGAAACCACTTATGTCCTTTCCTTTGAGAGGGTCCTTAGCTCCTTCAGTCATTTGCCACTTTGGGTCAATGCGAACCTATAGATAATAACAGCAATGGGGTAATGCCGCATTACCCATTTTTGCAAAATAAACCCATTTTTGCAAACTGATCTATTTGATTCCTAGATGACTTTATCTGGTACTACCACTTTGGGTCAATGCGAACCTATAGATAATAACAGCAATGGGGTAATGCCGCATTACCCAGGAATCCAGAACTGGAACCTCGCCACCAGATACAGTTTAAGATTATTACCCAGGATATTCTTTAAAAAAAAAAAAAAAGAAGTAAAATCAACATGAAAAAAAAAATGACATATTGATAAAAGGTTTTGCAAAACAGCATGGTAGGTGTTGCACTCTACCCAATATGCAAAAAACAATCTCCTTGGTCTAGCACTAGTGAAAAGGGGATAGACTTCCTCGCTGATTGGCTGATACCGACTTTAGGCCACCTCAACGACTTACAATTTCATAATTGATTTTATTTACCAAGTTAATAAAGTTTTTTTGTTTGTTTGTTTGTTTTTATCAACCTATTTTTTCGACCCCCCTCCCCCCCTTTTTTCCGACTTATTAATTACACAATAATAGATTTTTCCCTTTTCAACAATAGTTATTTACTAAGCTTAGTTTAGTTGTGGCAAGTATGGGAGCACCCAAGAGAGAAAAACAATGTACTGCTGTTTATTTATTTATTCATTTATTTAGTCAGACCTCTTCTTAGGTCTATTTATACAACATTAGAGTTTTTTGGTGGTCCCCCATGACAGTTTAACTACAGTCTATGAATTAACTTTTTGCGAATTGGTTTAGGGGTTTGGGGATTAAGGTTGTTTTTAATTACGTATTGCTTTAAAAAACAAAAACCCAAAATTACTATACATTTAATTAACCATTGAAATTAATTATTGAATCCAACGGTAGACACATTAGTCTCAGTTGTTTGTGTTAGTATTGCAATGTATAATTTCAATTAAACTTGGTTTAAAAAAAATATTTTTCAACATTAAATGTATAGTCATTTGGGTTTTTTTTGGTTGTATTTTAAAGCAATACGTAATTAAAAACAACCTTAATCCCCAAACCCCTAAACCGTATCCCAATTTGCAAAAAGTTCTACAAAAGACTGTAGTTAAACTGCCCTGGGGTACCACCAAAAAACTTTCCGTTTTAATTTTCCGACCAATTTGCAAGTTTAGCCTAGTTCAGTACAATCTGGCAGAGGGTTACAAAAAATGCATTTCACCTTGCGAAAAATCTAATACATTTACTAATTGTCTGCTTAGACTAGTTTGTTGTTGTTCATGATGATGGTGATGATGCATCATCATCATCATCATCATCATCATCCTATAGTAAGGCAACTATTCATTTAGTAGAGCTAGCTTAGTCTGACATAAAGTCTTAATTACAATTACTACATCTTATAAGGATCAAACTCAATCAACAATGCTACGTGATAGATATGTCTTTGAGTTTTATTTATTTTTTCTGAGATTTTCATATTTTTAAACGTATCAAAAAAAATGAAAGCTGTGCTCTCTCTCTCTCTCTCACTCACTCACTCACTCACTCTCTCTTTCTCTCTCTCTCACTCACTCACTCACTCACTCTCTCTTTCTCTCTCCATTCAACCAACAGGTGAATGGACTTCTATCTTTTTATATATATATATATATATATATATATATATATATATATATATAATGAATATCATAAAATTTCTTCCCCCCCCTCTATGATTATGGAAGCAATAAAATTCAAAATATTTAACATAATTGCAATAAGTCTTTCTTACGTACAAAAAAACAAAACAAAACAAAAAAAACACTCTATTTTGGTACCTGTCCAGAATATCCCGCTGCTGAAATGTCTGCTGTAATGTATTTAAAAAATATATATATATAGGAATGTAATACTTACTTATTCACCATCCAGATAAGAGTAAGTTTCAGTCATTATCTTTATTTTTTTCTATTTATTTTACTGAATATTTACGTTTAAAAACCATGTATTAAACTCGCTAGAATTCACCTAAACGCTATATTTAAGTTTTTCCCTCTTCCAACAAGTAAGAAGATGGTGACCTAGAGTCACTGCCGAAATATAATTTTGGACATTAAAAAGAAACTGTTCAATAATTTAGAAATAAATTCAAAATTTTAAAATGCAAGGAATGGCCAAAACTTACTCTTTTCTTGTTGGTGATTGTGAGTATTACATCCCTATATTTTGTATATTAACGAGGATATTTCAACAGTTGGATATTATGTGCAGTGTAATATGATTGATATATATATATATATATATATATATATATATATAATATACATAATATATATATATATGTGTGTGTGTGTGTGTAATATGTGGACCAATAATAAAATAGAACCCTAATAATAGATTTAATTAATTTTAATTAGTTTTTAAAAAGCTAGCAGCCGACAAAATTGAGTATCTCTAATAATATGTATATGTGATAATATATATATACTAGCAGCGGCTACCCGGCAAAGCCTGGGTAGAGGAGATAAAAATATGGTATTACTACTGAATAGTGAGTTCGGTCCTCAAAGGATGATCCATAAAAATCACCAAATAAAAACAATCTTAATTTAATTCTACCTGGTGGGAGGTCAGGGAATTTTCTTTTTGTCAGATTTGAGGGGATGACATCATATGGCTAAACTTGCGAATCGGTCGGAAAATGAAAACATATTACAGGTGACCTAGAAAAAACAGAACCCAAATTATTTATTTATTTTCCCATTAAACTAACCCTAAACCCCACCCATAACCCTAAACTCTAAAACCCCCTAGTTAAAATTAAGTTTTATTACAAAATTTGTGGGTTCTGTTTTGTTTTTTTTTTTCTTTCTGGGTCACTCTGCATACAGAGTGACCCAGAAAAACAGAACACAAATTATTTATTTATTTTCTCATTAAACTAATCCTAAACCTAAACCCCCCAAGTTAAAATTAACAGTTTTATTACAAAATTTATGGGTTCTGTTTTTTCTGGGTCACCGTAATTTTCCGACCGATTTGCAAGTTTAGCCCATCACATAATGATATAGTAAGAAATTTTAATTCAATGATTAACTATATTTTTTAAATAAAATATAAATGACACGATTTGCTAAACTTCAAATTAATATTTGAAAAAGAAATAAAAAGAATTAAATAAAGTAATCGAATTTATGTAAAACGATAAATAATCTTTAAAAGAATATCATTATTAATTCAAAACATAGTAGATCGAATATAGTATATTTTACTATAATAATTATAGTAAAGTATACTATATCATAAATTTGATAACAATTTGAGTTTTCAGGTATTTCCGTGAAATGTATTAGATAATCTAATGGTATTATCTCTTGCGCACTATTCTACATTAGTATCATGATTTTATTTGTATTTCTAATAATAAGATAAATAAATTAACGCAATTATGAAAAATAAAAAAAAGGTTTTGTTTACAATTGACAAACGAGGGGAATTTATCAAACAAAGTTGATTTGTTGCTAAATGTTTTCATTTGATTTATTATTTAATTCGATGTAAAAAAAATTCAAT
>CM042179.1:33544099-33559099 GCA_023376005.1 Doryteuthis pealeii | reverse complement strand
CTCTCTCTCTCTCTCTCTCTCTCCAATTTGGCGGTACTTTTTATAAGTATTATTTTATTTAGGTTCGCGCTAAATTAACGACTTTTTAATTCCTTTTTTTAGTTTTATTTCTTAATTTCACCTGCTCGATTTATTCTAGCTTAGCCCCCCTCTCTCTCTCTCTCTCTCTCTCTCTCTCTCTCTCTCTCTCTCTCTCTCTCTCTCTCTCTCTCTGTCTGTCTGTCTGTCTGTCTGTCTGTCTGTCAAATAATTGAATATTGTAGTTTAAATTTAAGAGTTTTGGGCATTTTTTCTAATTTTCTTATAGCCCCCCAAAATCGATCTGAATTTGAGATTAGTAGGTATAACCAAAATCGGGTCACATGATCAGTTTAGGCCATATTGAATAAACGAAAGTGAATATTTTTTAACTTTGTTTTTTTAAAAATCGTGCAAAAAAAAGGGTAACGATCATACAGAGATGTTACAAAGAAAAACAGTTAATTCAAAGTACAAATTATCCGATTAAGAAAAATTACTCAATAATTTAATAAAATAATAAAAAAAAGTAAAATAGTCCGTTTTACATCCAACAAGTTGATTTTTCTGTAGAAACAGGGACTGCAAATTTACATATTATCTTTCTTTGATAATTATACATTTAAATGTATGGGTGGCTGTATTCGACATAATTGTTTTCCTGTGCATATTCAATAACCGATTATTGGTTTTCAACGATTTTTGAAAGTTTTTTTGTTTTTTTTTTGTTGTAGTTTTAGAATAACTCCGGAATATTTTTTTAGTTGAACTTATAGTGTAACTGAAACAAAGAAAAGACAATAAGTATTACAAATATTGTCAGTTTTGCTCTTCCGTATATTATAAGAATCAAACATTTCTATTCAACAATAAAAAAAATAAAAAATATTAAAATATTAATATATCATGGATCAGACAAATTTTTAGTTCACCTGAATTCTAAAATTCAGTGTTATATTATATTTAAATATTAGTGAAAAATTCGATTTGTACACAAAAAAAAAAAGATTTTTAAACATTAAAACAAAAAATTATTTAAGCATACAAAAGATTTAAAATCTCTTAAAAATTAATTTCTTAAAAAAAAAAAAGAATTTTTTTTTTTAATAGAATATAATACATATCAATTAAAAAAGCAAAAAATAAAATTTTCAAATAATAATATTATGACATTTGTAAGCACTTTTTATTTCAGAATTCATGATTTTTTCTACAAAAACTACCACCTTGAATGTTATACAAATCTATTGATATAGTTATTCAGACTCTTATCTTTATAGAAAAAAAGTAAAAATCATTTTTTTCCCCGGTTCATTTTCATATCTCACAAAATAAAAAAGGGGGAGCAGACCTCGTTAAAAAATATATATATATATATATATATATATATATATATATATATATATTCCCTAATATATTTTAGGAAAAAACTATTTCGACATATTTTCATCAAAAGAAAAGCAATTCTGGAAATTTTTGTGAAAATCGGACCATTAATGGATTTTTCATAGAATTTTTTAAAAATCCTCTTGCTGTAACTTGTTTTTGGCTACATTAAATTTCAGTTGATTTAATGGTGCCAAAAATTAAAACATTGTTTTTCAATCATAATTTTCATTATTTCTGTAAGCTGAATTTTTTTTTTTTAAATCATCAGGAGTTTGCTTAATGTTTCTTCTTTTTTTCAAGATAATATTAACCTTTATGCAAGTTTCAATGTGTTAAATATAGGGGAAAATTTCACAGGGAAAATTGGTGGTACCTAGAGATTAGCTTTCTATGAATAAGAGGGAAAAAAAGATCATTTGATTTTTGGAGATGTCCAAAAGGCAATACTTTAATTTAGGCACTGGCAAAATGAGCCTAAAATGCGTTTTTGACAAAATAATTTACCAAAAATCAGGTAATTATCGGATTTTAATGAAATTTTTAGTGTTTATTTATCAATGAATGATCTTTATAATACCTTATCTATTTTATTTCAAAACTTTCTGATTTTTTTCAGGTCACTTAATTTTGATCCTCCCCGCCCCCTACTTTGGGAGTGTAAAATATTGGCGAGTTGGTCCTTCATTGATACTAATTACAGTAGAAATAAAAAGATAAAAGACTGAAGTTGTAAATAGAAAATTTTAAAAAATTTTAAGTGGAATATTTTATAAGAAAATAAGTACCGAAAATCGGAAGATGAAATGTAAAAAAAATAATAAATAATTAATTTTTTGGAGATTTCTTTTTTACTCATTTCGATAATTATTTAATTGGCTATTATCTTATAAAAGAAAAAATTATACATCGATATTTTTTCTGCTTAAAAGGGGGGGGGCTACATTTTCAATCGAGTTTTTCTTCAAAACGTATACTTTGATTGACTAAAATAAGGTTTGCATTAAATAGATATTTATTTCTAGAATCTAAAAAATATAACATTTTAAACTTAAAATCCGAATATTTTTATTTTAAATGAATTTTATATATTAATTTTTCATAGCAAAAATACTAAATTAAAGTTTTGAAATAAAATAACTGATGCATTATAAAATTCATTAATTGATAAATCAATACTGAAAATTTCAATAAAATCGGATAATTACCTGATTTTTGGTAATTTTTTTTTTCAATCGCGAATGTTATATTAAAATTGTAAACAAGTGCTTAAAACCATTGAAAAAGAGACAGAATGGCAGATCGCGTTGAAATTGACCAAAACAAATCCCTTTAAATGTATTAAAAATAAATTGCATATGTAATGATATTTTTCTTTTTTTAATGATGGTCAGTATGTTACTACTTATTGATTTAGACAAAGTTTGACCTTAAATAATAGATTTAATTATTTTTAATTCGCTTTTAAAACTCGTAGAAGCTGATTTTTTTGCCAGTGCCTACTTTAATCCAAGGCAATTAATTTGAAACTCCTTTTAATTGAGGGGGGGGGGCTCTAGCTTTTATTTCAACATTTTTTATTTATTATTATCATTATTATTACTAAAAAAAAATTAAAAAAACACCCTCCAGGTGGTGTAAAAATAAATTTTTGAAAGTTATTGCCTGAGTGGGGTTGAAAAAATAGATAAAATAAAACGTTTAATATTTAAAAATATATATATATATATCATTTCCCCAAATATATTTAGGAAAAAACTATTTTAAACATAAATTGATTTAAAAGTGAATAAGTATCAACATTTTTGTTAAAATTTGATTCTAATTGATTTTTCAAACAACTGAAAAAAAAAAAAAAAAAAATCACTGTGACATAAGCAGTGACATAGTTTTGGTTACAGAAAAAAAGAGACCATTAATAATAGATTGCTTACTTTTAAAGAATAAAATACAATTTGAAAATACCTATATATGAAAAAATAAATTGAAAATAAAATAGGCATGTTTCTCTCTCTCTCTCTCTCTCTCTCTCTCTCTCTCTCTTCTCTCTCTCTCTCTCTCTCTCTCTCTCTCTCTCTCTTCCTTTTCTATCTATATCTTTATCTCTATCTTTTTACATTTGATCTGATCTGATTACTTGTTCGTTTACTGTTCGTTTAAAATATTTATTACAAGTATCAGTGATTTAAAAAAAGAAAGAAAGCTTGTCTCCCATTGATTATTTTAAAAACGTCATTGTTACTAGTTTTACAGTCCAGCAAATCTGAAGCTTTGTTTTCTTTTAAACAAACAAGACCGAAATGAATCAACTTGAGAAGCTCAAGTAGATTGACCGAGCTAATAATAATACTAGTCCAGTTTAAAAGGCGCAATTAGGGTAACCCAAACCCAAACTTTTTAAGACCTTAATTTTTGCTATGCATGTATCATTAGAGAACGAGAAAAGTTTTCGTAGACGACCCAAAGCCTGGTCCATTTACCAAAACTTATTAATTTATTTCTGTTTTAACTTTTATTAACTACTGATTCATGATTTAAAAAATAAAAAAATGTCTATTGAGGTTGTTTTTCTTTTCTTTTTGTAAATCCAGGTATTATTTCCTTTTTGTTTTAATATTGTCTACTGGTAAACTTCAATCGTTGGTTGGTTGGTTGGTGGTTGGTTGGTTGGTTGGATGGTTGGATGTTATGGTATGTCAACCCTTGTTGGGTTATTTTATGCTGAAGACGCTTTGTTCTGTTCATTCTTATTGGGTATTCATTTTTTTTTCTTCCAAACTCAATTTGTTTAACCACATTTTTCCAAACTCATTTTTTAATCTATTTAACTCAAATAGGCCAATGGTCTATCAACTGACTGAATCAGCTATAAGTAATATTGAAATAAAAGCAAAAGGTATATTCTTAATTTAAAAAATTTCCTTTTCCTAGACTAGTTGCCTAACCAAGGCTAAAGAACTTTGACTGCCCTACTATATACCTGTAGCTGGGGGGGGGGGAGAGAACAGATGGATTTATACCTTTCCCAAGTGTATCAACATGAAGTGAAACGTAAACAGCCTCGTTCAGCATTTTCCTATTATGTTACAATAAGCATGTCTCTCTAAGTCAGGGGTTCCCAATCTTCTTTTTTTTGCCATGCCCCACCTAACCACCTCTAAAATCCTGATGTCCCACCCCCCTGCTCTTCTAACTGGGATTGGACAATCTGTTTTTATCTCAAAATCTTAGGGAATTTTCTGTCTCACCTGTTTCAGGACTTATTTTGGTCTTTGCATATAACATTGATCTCTATGGTCAAAATCCACTGGTTTGCACAGTTCCCAGTAGATAACATTCCTCACACAGTTTGTTTGCTTTTCTTCTCTTTCTCTACCATTCACTTATTCTGGTCTTTGCATATAACATTGGTCAAAATCCACTGGTTTACACACTTATTAATCCCACACCCTTGACCTCTCATCAATCCCACACCCTTGACCTCTCATCAATCCCACACCCTTGACCTCTCATCAATCCAACATCCTTGATCTTTCATCCTTGCTCCCTTTCATCGATTCCCACACAATTCCCACACCCTTGATCACTCATTGATCTTTCATCTTTGACCCCACATTCTTGATCACCCCTCAATCCTACAACCTTGATTTCTTATCATTAATCCACCATTCTTGATCTCCCTTCAATCCCCACTCTCTTGATTCCTCGTTCTTGATCTCCCTTCAATCCCCACTCCCTTGATCCCTCATTTTTGATCTCCCATCAATATCCCTTGATTTTTCATCATTCCCTCTTCCTTCCCAATTCCCCTCAATCTTACAACCTTGATATCTTCTTTTGTTGAATTTTAATTCATGGGGGGGTGTAAAAAGAACATGTAATTTTGCTCATACCTAATTCATATCAATCACAAACTGTTACCTAGAGATGTCTTTAAAACATACCTTGAAGTCAAAGGAGTTCACATATCAAGTTTCACCAAGAATTGTCCATTAGTCTAGGAATTTATAGATAACAAGCACACAAACAAATCAAATTATATATATGTGTGTGTGTGTATATGAATGTGTGTGTATATATGTGTCTGTGTGTGTGCATGTATATATGTGTATATACATGTATATATGTTGAAAGAATGAATAAAGGAAAGAAAGTATAGAATGGATAATATAGGATATTTTAATCAATTTTACTTACACGTGTTTATCCATGTGTACATTATTCAAACTATTATTATTTTTAAATAACCAAATGAAATGAAATAATAATAATAGAAAAAATGTAGAATTGTTCCGCACACAAAGAAAATTCGACCTTCATCAGAGTAAATCCTTATTTGAAATGAAATTGGAAAAAGTGGAGAATTTTTGAAATGTTTGAAAAAAGAACTTTTTAAAAAAATTCACGATCAGACACTGTCGAGAAAGATGAATAATGACGTCATGTCGCATAAAAAAATGTACTGATGAAGTGACATATCCATTTGTTGATTGCAATCCATCTTTTGGTTAAATTCTCTTGGATTGTTTTTCATATATTATGAAGCTTCTTTTACCCAATCATTGAATTTAGATTTTATTTCCCCCTTTTTCATTAAAACATAAAATTATAAGAAGAGTAAGAAATAAAAAAAAATAAAAATGCACAAAAAGTGTACACCAAATACAAGGGTAATCCCAAAAGTAAGGTCTCTAAAGCTCTGGGGACACAGGGAAACTGTTGCTATTGGTAACACTGCTTGTACAAGGGTAATCCCAAAAGTAAAGTCTTCAAAGCATTTTGGAAACCGTTGTTGCTATTACCCAATGTCTCAGTTTGTATGTTTAACCATCATCAGGGCATTGTTAATATGTGATCTTGTAATGTCTGAATAATATTCAATATAGATTTGGAAAGAAAAAAACTTAGCATTCTTTAGCCATTAATAGCATTCTATAATAATCTATTAATAATGGAGATTCGCTTCTGGTTTTTGTCTGTAACAAAAATTACGTCGCTGCTTATGTCATATTACCCAAAATCGTCATAACCTAGAATAAATACACTCAAAATTTGAGCATGCAACATTAGACAGTCCTCATTGTTTTTTAAAACAAGTTTTAATAGGTACACCCCCAGTATCATATATTTATATATAATTTGTTTTATTTTAATAGATATTCAAAGTTAATAGAACTTAGTTTCGATTTCAAATTGTTTTATTTTTTTTTTTACTCCTTTACTAAATTTGATGATTTCATGATTTATGGTTCAAACTCTCTGACATTTAATTTTTAACTTCCACCTCCTCAAGAAATATATTTCAAAAATTTGTTTTTACATCGCCTGGAGGGCGTTTTTTTATTTTGCTAGTAATAATAATAATAATAATAATAATAATAATGATCGTGTTGTTTGTTGTGCCTGTGCCTGCCCCAGTACTCACCTCCCTGCCACCACACTCAGTTTTGGCTGGGCAGTTGTTTCTGATGGAGCTCCTGATTGATGCTACCACCAAGTGTGAAGTTTGTACAGTTATTCAGTTTTAAGACACAAAAGGCGTTAAAACTAATTAAAATTCATCACCAATTAACGCAAGTGTGTGGTGAGTTGTGCATAGTTGTGAAAAAGGTCCGCAAGCGGTGAAGGGAGTTTGCAACAATGACATGGTTCAATGCTTCCTCAACAACATGGTGGTGAACGGGTATGACATGAGCATACAAAAAACTGCCACAGTGCCTAAAAAAAAAGCATCAACCAAAATGGTGATGATGTAGAAAAATAGATACCTCTGGAAACTTTAAAAGGATGTGTAAACCTCATTGACATTAAACTGTATCTGTTTCTGTGATTTCTAAATATTTGGAGTCCTTACATTTGGGACTTTAGGCCACCCCAACGACTTTTATTTAACTGGTGGTTTCTACAATATTTCTGGTCAAATAATATATTAAACTAGAATTGGCTACCCCCCCCACCCCGTTGCCTGGGTAGAAGGGGAATAATAAAAAGTTAGTCTCACCGATCCATTGAATGTTTTAATCTTTCAATCAATTTGTTTTAATCACAACCAGTGACTTTCCCTTTTCTTACTATTTAAATCCTAATTTTTAGATATCTTTCCAGATATAAATATAATCTTCATTATTTTTGGACAAAAAGCAAGCTCTGGTGATTGTGAATGTGTATATATTTACATTGCTGTTAATTGTTTTATTGTCATAGTTTACTTTGGGGACACACACATACATACATACACACAACTACCCTTTATATATGTATAGATATAGATGACTTATTTAGGAAAAGTCCTTTTAGTTGATTTTCTGTCACTTATAAATTCAAATGAATCCTCCTCATAAATTTCTTTTTTTAAAACCCTTCCCTCTTTTACCCCCAACTCCTACCCCTTAAAAAATATGAAGAATTACCTATTGAAATATTTTGGAGTTTTATTAAAGAGTATCTTTTAGTAAATAAAAAGATTTGTCTTTTCATTCGATTTTCTACTTAGTATTTTTGTGATTTGTGATTTTCTTCTTTTACCCTTCTCACTTTTATCTCCCTCTTCAAAAAAATGTTTTTTTTTTTTTTTGTTTTTTTCAAGAATCAAATTGTCTCATGTTCATCTTAATACAGAAAACATCACTATGAAACATTAATAAAGACGTCAAGTAAAGTATCAGCTGGACAGCAAGGGAGTCTATCTCTTTTTCACTAGTGCTAGACTAGGGAGATTGTTTTTGTATTTGAGGTGGAGCGCCACATCTACTATAAGATGCACAGATTAGATTAACCAAGCTTTGTTACTCATGCACTAAGTTGGCAAGGGCTGGTATTAAATCCAGAACCCTGTGGTTTTTAGGTGGACGCTCTACCGACTGAGCTAAACCAGCCCTATGAATACTACTTTACGAAAATTGATGAATTGAGTTGGCAATGGACGGTATTGAACCTGGAACCTTGTGGTTTGTAGACGGATGCTCTAACAACTTAGCTAAACTGGACCCTTTTCATTAATAAGTGAAAAGTAAAGGGCGGCCTAAAGTCAGTATCGGCCAGACAGTGAGGGAGTCTATCACCTTTTCACTAGTGCTAGACCAAGCAGATTATTTTAGCATCTGAAGTGGAGCGCCACACCTACCATCAGCTCCTCATTTTACTGCACAGATACTTGTGCTGCTCATTCGTTGAGTGGGCGAGGGTTGGTTTCGAACCAGGAACCTTGTGGCTCATATGTGGACACTCTACCGACTGAGTTAAACAAAAAAAAGTAAACCATTACTGATCCTTTTTTTTTTTTTTTTTTGTAGTTTGAATTACATTTTTGATAAGCTAAAATCTTGTTTTAAAATGCATTTTGAATCTAGAACCTTGTGGTTTGTAGACAGATACTCAACCGACTTGGCTAAACTGGACCCTTTTTATTAATGAATATCCTTGATTTACTGAACAAAAAAAGTAAACAATTACTAATCATCTTTAGTAGTTTAATTTTTTTTTTTTGTAGTAAGTAAATTCTTGTTATTAAATGCATTTTTGAATTTATATAGAAAATACAGAAGAATATTCTTCTTATTACTTGTAAAGTGCATCCCAAGCAAGAAAAGTTTTGATAAGACTTTGTTTTTAATCCATTTAGTCAATCTAAGCTAAACACACAACTTTGACTCCTTTCGTACTTTGAGGAAGGAATAAGTCTCAGTAAAAATAAGAATTCTACCATATGCTCCTCATTGTAAAATTGAGATGTCCTTGACACATCTTTTAACTCACAACTTGTCAGAGTATTGAAGGTGACCATCTGTAAATAGTGTAATGTTCCAATAAGATTTACTCCTGTTTTTGTCATATTCTTTACATCTGCCTCTATTTATTGTTAATATTATTATTATAAAAAGTGTCCATCTTTATAACTTTTATCTCGATTTGTACTGGAAATAATGCTATGCTAGGAAAAGACAAAAGTAATATACTTCCTTTTTTAAAACAATTTTAAGGAAAGACAAATACTTTTTTTTTTTTCTTTTCAATTTTAAATAAAACAGGTCAAACGTTCATTATTCTTTTTTCCCTTTTTTTTTCTTTTTTAATGACATCAACAATAACTTTCCATCTCATAAGATTATGTATTTTCAGTATCTTTCTGTCTCACATCTTAAATCTCTGCCTCTGAACCTATTTTAAGATAAACCAAAAGAGAGAGAGAGAGAGAGAGAGAGAGAGAGAGAGAGAGAGAGAGAGAGAGAGAGAGAGAGAGAGAGAGAGAGAGAGAGAGAGAGAGAGCAAATGATTACATCATGTAACACAAATTTTCTTCCTAGATTCTATGTATTATTTCTTAATTGCTTATGTTGTAGAGTTATAGAAAATGGCCATTATTCCCTTCTAATTTTGCTTATCTGCTTTGGATAATATAATTTGGAAATTAACGTATTTCCTATGTAAAAATGGACAAATTTGCATATTTATATATATATATAAGATTTGAATGAATAAAAATGTACATATATTTAAAATCTAGTTATAGAAAAATACTGGACTGTGGAGTCAGTCAGAATTGGAGTCGTGGAGTTGGAGTCTGATGCAATTAAGGGGTCACTAGAATCAGTCAGTAAAACTATACCAATTCCAATTGAATTTACACTTTATATGGCCCTAGTTTAGTGTGTAAAGTTATATAGTGCACACTCCTTATAAATAGCTTATGAAAAAATCATGGTTGTATATTTATTATGAATTGTAATCACTTAGTTACATAACGAGGAGTCTGAGTCAAAGATTTTGTGTTCCAACTCAACAGAGTTTTTAAGAGTGGGGATTCCCTGTATATATATATTACCATGGAAAGTTCTAGAAAATTCTAAAATGTTCTTGAAAATTCCTGCAAGTTCTATAACATTCTACAAGTCTAGAAAGTTCTTGAAGATTCTTGTATTATTCTAGAAAATTCTAAAATGTTCTTGTTGGTTGGTTGGTTGGTTGGTTTTGGTTTTACAGTATATCAACCCTTTTCAGGTCATCTAAAACTAGAAGTGGCTACCCAGCATCGCCTGGGTAGGGTTAAATTTAGTCTCATAGATCCATTATTACTGAATCATGAGTTGGTTTCCCACAGGATGTCCCATTTAAATACCCACGTAAAAAAGACCTTGTGCTGATCCAGTCATTCTGAAAAGAAAAATTAATGTCTAGTATTTAAAATATCAAATACAAAAAAAGAATTCTATGCTGTTATCATCTAGATTTTTTTTTTTTTTAATTATCTTCACAAATATAAATCAAATCTTCATTATTTTTCCTAAAAAACCAAGATATGATGATAGTGAATGTTTATATATGTTTATTTTGTCATTAATTGTTTTATTTTCGAAGTTTCCTCTAGACATACATATACACACAACTGCCCTTTATATATGTATGTATAGATAGATAGATGATAGATGTTCTTAAAAATTCTTGCAAGTTCTATAACATTCTACAACAGTCTAGAAAGTTCTTAAAGATTCTTGTAAGTTCCAAAAAGTTTTTGAATATTCTTGTAAGTTCTAGAAAATTCTCTGTCACTTATTCAGTAGAGAATCTTCTTGGAACATTCTGGAAAATTGGTAAATTTGAAAATTTCTACTCAAAGCACAAAAGTAAAATTTGAAGAGGAAAATAAGTATTTTTTTTTTCATTTTGCTTGTGGTGTAAGTAATTGGAAATAAAAATTTCTAACTAGGAACAAGAAAACCCGATGACTTTACATTACTTACATAAGAGCTATTGCAAATAGTTCAACATGTAAAAAGTATAATCTTGGTTTAGTTCTCTCCCTTTCTTTCATTCTTTTATCTTTCCTTATTTTCAGTTTTTCATTATATTTGATTGATACAGATTAGCATTATTGCTTCTGCACACTCACACCTTCTTTCTTTCTTGTTATATTTTTTCTGTGTAGCATGTCCTTTTTCTTCCCTTTCTTTATGATAAAAACAGAATGGGCCATTATTTAGCTGAGGTGACGATACTTCTAAGAAATAAGAAATTTAACAGATAAGCAACACCAGATATTCAGGATTTACATTTTTGCATTTCATCTTAGACGATTTGAACAGTCTCAGTTTTAACCAGAGGATGTTGCAAGATGATAAGTCATACAAATAAAGAACACCATTATTATTATTATTATTATTATTATTATTATTTTCACTCCTTTTGAGTTTTTCACATCAGCATTAGCTGATGGTATTTCACTGGAGTCTGAGTGACAACAAGTCTCCTCAGGTCTCCAGGATTCTTCTGAGTATTCTAGCCGATTGCAGCAGTGCAGTAGTCTGGATGGTCTCAATTCATTATTATTATTATCTCCTTTTGAGTTTTCACATCAGTGTTAGCTGATGGTCTTTCACTGGAGTCTGAGTGACAGCAAGTCTCCTCAGGTCTCCAGGACGCTTCTGAGTATTCTGGTAGATTGCAGCAGTGCAGTGTTCTGAATGGTTTCAATCCTTCCTCTGATATCTAAACTTTCCAAACCCTTTTTTTAAACCCTTTTCCCTTTTGCAATCCTTTTGGGACTGTTCCAAGTGCACCAACTACAATTGGTATCACTTTCACTTTCATAATCCACAACTTTTTCAGTTCTCTGGCAAGGTCCAGATATTTGTCTATTTTTTCATTTTCCTTTAACTTCACCCTGTGATCTGCTGGTACTGCAAAATCCACCAGTTGACAAGTTCTTTCTTTTTTGTTTATCAACACTAGGTCTGGCCTTCTTGCTGGGATAAGGTGATCCGTTTTTATCTCAAAGTCCCAGAGAATTTTGTGCGTTTCGTTCTCAAGAACAGATTCTGGTTTATTATTATTATTATTATTATTAGGGCTGGGTTTATTGCTCGGTGCTTGAGGCACCTCAAAAGAGAAATGCCAATGGGATACATGCAATTTTTACACTGGTCACTTCGGTGTGTGGCTCCTCACAATAATCGGACTTTATGTTTATCTGACATAGTGGGACGTCAGAAAATACGGTACTATGTATATCTTGTATGCTGGATATAGCACCAAACGATTGTTCTGCTGAGAGCACTAATTATGATTGGTATCACTGTCATCTTCAGCTTCCATAACTTTTTTTAGTTGGAACCCTTGGAACAATCCTGAATGACCTGGAAGAAATGGTAATTTTCACTTTTAGTTGGCTTAATTCCTAGTATAAAATTGTGCATGCACATTTTCTGAAATGAACTTAATTGTTATTAAGAACACAGTTTATGATATTTTTGTGTTAAAGCATGCAGTTGTATTGTTTTCAAAAAGTTTCTAAGATTTGTTTATTTTGCAAGGACTTTCAAAATGGCTACCGGCTTGTTTCAAAGTGAAAGTCAAGGGAATTTGCTAGGAATTTAGCCTACTAAAGGTGAAAATTACCAAAGAGATTAGGGAAACAGGAAATCTGAAGAAGTATTGAAACTGCCCTGACCACAGCATTGCTGAGGTCAGCTAGACTACTAAGCCATTTGATGTTTAAAAATCCTATTGTATTTTTTATGATTTGATATTTTTTTTACTTGTCCCCCCCCCCCAAAAAAAAAAAAATAAATAAATAAAAGTTATATAATCCCTGTGGTAGTGAAAATAAGAATTTTTTAAATTTAAAAATTTTCAATACATTATGAAATTACATTAGAAAAACTCAATCAATCCAATATACACAATAAGTTGCTAGGGTCTCACATCATAGTGTAATGGTTAACATGGACTTGCTATATTAATTACTTCTGAATAGCGAGTCTGATCTTTGCCCCATACTTGCAATTTTGTGTCACATTCTACCCATGCCAAATGGGTTGAGTAATAAGGGCAGCCCATCATGGTGTAATGGTTAGCAAGCTAGTCTCACAGATTCATTACTAATGAATAACAAGTTCGATCCTTGCCGGATGCCTCATACATGCGATCTTGTGTCACATTCTAACTATGGTGAATGGGTTTGGGTAAATACCTACTCAATAACTTACTAAGAGAAACTTTTCATTTACCTCAGGACTCAGGTGAATAACTTGTTTAAAAAGGATTATATCAAGGAGATAATAGCTGATGTTGTTGTTGTTGTTGTTTGTAGTAGTAGTAGTAGTAGTCTTTTGACAAAGCTTTCATCCAAAAACAACAATAAATGAATAAAAACTCTTTTCCTCTCCCTCTCTCTCTCTCTAGCCAATCCATTCTCTGCCCATCTTCAGGTGGTCTACCGAAAAGATTGGGTTACAAGAACAAAAGTTATCCTATTTGGATTGTGTTGCTGGTCATATGATATTTCAACCGGCAACTTCTCAGGTTATAACTTCAAAGATTATCATCAAAATATTTCATTCTAATTTGCAGTTTTCTTTGTATAAACTTACCTGTCTCTATTAACCCTTTACAAATTGTTTGTTTGGATTTTACAGCACGTCAACCCTTGTTAGGTTATTTTATGCCAAAGACGTTTTTGTTTTATTCCATTTTGATAGGTATTCAGTTTGTTTAAAACGTTTTGTTTTTTAACTCAATTTTAATTTATTTAAACTAATGGTTCCCAAACTTTTTCAGGCTAGCACCCTTTTGGCTTCCCAGTGGATTCCTAGTGCCCCCTCCCCCCGATACACACATGCGAATACACTTTTTTATATATATACTTGTGTACAGGCGTCAAGAAAACATTCAGACTTTTGACTCTGATTTCAGACTACATAACAAAACTATGCATTCGTTTATTATTCTTATGTCAGTTCTATTCTGTATAAACTGCGTACATGTTCATTTACCTTGGTATTTATGATATATAGTTTGTTATTTTGATTTTTTTTTTTAAATCAAGTTATATATTAACTGCTCCTAATGCTACCCTGTCACTGCCTGTCCCTTTTTGCCTTACTACCCGCTATGTCATTCCACTGCCATTTTGGGAACCACTTATTTGACCCATAGATGCAACCCTAACAGGTACTACCACTCTGGGTCAAAGTGGACCTTTACAGATTAAATTCATTTCTAAATTTGACTAGTTTTAAGATAACTCGGATTTAAATTAACTTTATGAGCTAGTTACACCTGTACAAGTTAACCCAATACCCACTGAAAATATTTGAGGGAGAAATTTGTCAAATTTTCTTTAATAGATAAGCATGGTTAGGGGGGGGGTGCCTTCCAAAATATAATATATACACAATCTAAGATACCCTGACAAAGGTGCATATTGCTTAATGGTTATTTTCATAGGAAATTCTGGATGAGACTATTTGCATTTTAATTCACTCTAATAATGTTGATAAAAACATAAACCCATCTGTTCTCCTCTCTACAAAGCTATGGGTAATAGTATGTATTTACCTTATACCTCTGCCATGAGTAGGATATGACACAAGGTCAGTTTTTAAGGGGAGTTTGAAATCCAAGTTTTCCTTCTCCTAGACAAGTTGCATTATCAAGATGAAACAACCCTACTATTTACCTATATCTGGAGAAGGGAAGAAGAGGTAAATGAATGTTTTTTTCCCAAAGGCATTAGTGAAATGCAAACAGCCTCGTCCAGGGTTTGAACTCAATTTGATAATTTCATTTTCAGTGATGTTAACCATAACACAAGGTGTGCCT
>CM042179.1:33529099-33539099 GCA_023376005.1 Doryteuthis pealeii | reverse complement strand
AAACTCAGGGACAATAGTCCGAATAATTCAAATAAAACAAATTATCAAGCCTCACCTAAAAAATTCAGAGAAATATTTGACTATTTTAAAACTCAGATACTTGTGTCTGGAGGACGTGGGTTTTTTTTTTTGGGGGTGGGTGGGGGGGGATCTGCTAGTATATATAGTATTTTGCTTAAGTATATAATTGTGTATATAATGTATATATTTTGCTTAAGTATATATAATATTTTGCTTAGCATTAAGGATTGAAACTGCTTGTGATGTTAAACAAACTTTAAATATGACCTTAATTGCAGTAGGTATATATAAAAATAAAATTTAGATATATAATTCAAATATGGAGGTGCTTGTAGTGTAATGTTTATCATTGTACAAAATGGACACGGTGAACCTAGTTCAAATCGAGGACAAGACTGTTTGCATTCCATATAGCACTAATACCCTTGGGAAAGGTGTGAATCCAACTATTCGTCCTCCAGCTATGAGTAAAATAGTAGGGCAGACTGGGTTCTTCAACTTCTGGGTTAGGCAACTGGTCTGGGAGAATAAATACTCTGAATTCAAACTCTGCTTAATAAATTGTCACATCCTACTTGTGCAGAGAAGTTATAAGTTTTAAATGCATTAAAATAGAATTATGAATTGCATTTAGAATTTAAATACACTTAAATAGAATTCAACATTGATATTAATAATGCTTGTATTAATTTTTGACCATTGATAATCCCCTCCTTTTTGATTTTCAATTGAATTCTATAATAGAATTAATAGCAATATATTCATATTTATATTTATATGCAATAGTACAGTAATGATTGCATTAATTTCTGACTGCTAACAGTTCCTGGTTTTCAGGGCAATCTGCAATGAACTTATTGATAATGCATTTACACAATATATATATATATATATATATATATATATATATATATATATATATATATATAGCCTATATAAGGAACAGCCAGAAGCCAGCAACACTACTATCCTTACAGTCTGAAGAAGGGAGCATAAAAAATCCTGAAAATTTACTACTACTAAATAAACGAAACTCTACTCAAAAACAACTGAGTTTCTGTTATGTATTTCTTTAATGCTTCATACAAATGCCCAAACCTGATATATGTACCTTCCACAAACAGATACATATACCAAAATAATCATAAATATATATATATTTGTGATATATATATATATATATATATATATATATATATATATATATATATATATATATATATATATATATACACACACACACACACACACACAGGACTGCTTGAAAGAATCGCTCAGTGCCAGTCACATCAACTATCACCATTGGTTCACCCTAGATGAGAACCATGGTGCCTGGCATCTCCCACAAACCATTCTGTCTCCTCCTTTGAAAACACCCGCTGAGTCACTCTCAAAAACAAAAGGCATAGGAGGACAGACCACAACACAATGCCATCAAACCCTGACTAGACCTTCAGCTGCAGCCACTGTAGAATACTACTTTATGAAAATTGACATGTAGTAGAGTTGGGGGTTCAAATATTTTCTGTGTTTCTAAAAGTGGAGTGTCTTAGTGTCTGTATCAGCTGAACAGCAAGGGAGCCTATTCCCTTTTCATTAGTAGTAGACCAGCGAGATTGTTATTGCGTCTGAGGTGGAGCGCCATTCTTACCATCAGCTCCCCATTTTACCACACAGATCCAAGTTGTACTATTCATGCGTTGAGTTGGCAATGGCTGGTATTGAACTCAAAACCTTGTGGTTCCTAGGTGTATGCTCTACCGATGTAAACCAGTCCTATGAATACTACTTTATGAAAATTGACGTTATGTCACATCCCGCTTGTGACAGGTAAATACATACTTTCTTCTTTATAGTTTTGCAAAATCTGCCATTTGAACTGATTTAAATTTTCAAATCAGTTCCTTAAATGAAAAATATTAAGGTTCTCACTCATCTAGTTATCAAGCATTGGAGCTTTTGAAAGATGCAGTGTTTCAGCATCCTACAACAGATGCAGGCAGTTGATTCCATGTCTCAGCAACTCTGAGACATGGAATGAACAGCCTGCATCCGTTGTAGGATGCTGAAACACTGCATCTTTCAAAACCGATATGCTTCCTGTAATTTGACAACGTTATACCTGATATCCCCCTGCCATACACATATGCACGTGCATACACGCATATATGTATATTATTAATGTACACTTATTCTATGTACTAAACATGAGAATTTGATGAGTTGTGGTGCATCTGAGCACTGTACACATACATGTATATTATTACTGTACACTATTCATGTTCCTGACACTAATAAATTATTCTATGTACTAGACATGAGACTTTGATGAGTTGTGCTGCACCTGAGCACTGTACACATACATGTATATTATTACTATATGCTATTCATGTTCCTGACACTAATACATTATTCTATGTACTAGACATGAGACTTTGATGAGTTGTGGTGCACCTGAGCACTGTACACATACATGTATATTATTACTATATGCTATTCATGTTCCTGACACTAATACATTATTCTATGTACTAGACATGAGACTTTGATGAGTTGTGGTGCACCTGAGCACTGTGCGCATACATGTATATTATTACTATATGCTATTCATGTTCCTGACACTAGTACATTATTCTATGTACTAGACATGAGACTTTGGTGAGTTGTGGTGCACCTGAGCACTGTGCGCATACATGTATATTATTACTGTATGCTATTCATGTTCCTGACACTAATACATTATTCTATGTACTAGACATGAGACTTTGATCAGTTGTGGTGCACCTGAGCACTGTGCGCATACATGTATATTATTACTATATGCTATTCATGTTCCTGACACAAATACATTATTCTATGTACTAGACATGATACTTTGGTGAGTTGTGGTGCACCTGAGCACTGTGCGCATACATGTATATTATTACTGTATGCTATTCATGTTCCTGACACTAATACATTATTCTATGTACTAGACATGAGACTTTGATGAGTTGTGGTGCACCTGAGCACTGTACACATACATGTATATTATTACTATATGCTATTCATGTTCCTGACACTAATATTATTCTATGTACTAGACATGAGACTTTGATCAGTTGTGGTGCACCTGAGCACTGTACACATACATGTATATTATTACTATATGCTATTCATGTTCCTGACACTAATACATTATTCTATGTACTAGACATGAGACTTTGATGAGTTGTGGTGCACCTGAGCACTGTACACATACATGTATATTATTACTGTATGCTATTCATGTTCCTGACACTAATACATTATTCTATGTACTAGACATGAGACTTTGATGAGTTGTGGTGCACCTGAGCACTGTACACATACATGTATATTATTACTATATGCTATTCATGTTCCTGACACTAATACATTATTCTATGTACTAGACATGAGACTTTGATGAGTTGTGGTGCACCTGAGCACTGTACACATACATGTATATTACTACTGTAAACTGTTCATGTTCCTGACACTAATACATTATTCTGTGTACTTGACATAAGACTTTGATGAGTTGTGGTGCACCTGAGCACTGTACACAATAAAATTTCATTATCATTTTACTCTTTTACAATTATATTCATTTGCACTGTTATGTGTATGTTTAGATAAGAACAATATGCCGTTTGTAGAGGACAAAATGAAGACAAAGCACACATTACAAGAAGGGGAGGTGTGATTTACATATTTAACATTGTTTAAAAATTTTGAAAAACGTTAAATTCCCCCTTAGCACTGAATAGATTAATCTAAACCAATTAAATATTAAAAATAAAAATCATTTAAATAAAATAGGGTCAAGTTTTATTGAATTAATAGAATAAAGATTTTTATTCATCTTTACTGAGATTCCCAACACATAAGATGTGAAGATTTAATCTTTATTTCTTCATCTTTTTCTGAGATTCCCAACACATAAGATGTGAAGACTTAATCTTTATTTCTCAAATCTTGCAAGTATTTATTTATTATTCATTTGTTATATATTATATTATATATTATCATTATCATTATTATTATTATTATTATTATTGGGAATATTTATTTATTTATTCTTTTATTCTTATATCCTCTTAAATATTTCTTCATGCAAGTTCATCAAACTAAACTATAACATAATGTAAAATATTTGCACAACTTGTTTAGGTTTTGCAGCATGATACAGTTTAAGATTAAGCTTAATAGCATCAATAAACCTTTGTGGGTTATTTAATGCCAAAGCCATCTTTGTAGAAGAACAGTAGTGGTACTATTTAACCCATATCTGAGGGGATGTGGTGCATCATACCTTTCCCAAGGGTATTTGTCCGAAAGTTAACGTAATAGCATGACTTTAGTTAAAACTTGCTTACTATGATGTGGTAGTCTAGCATGTTAACCATTAAGCCACCCAGTTGTCATCCAACAACATGATATGTAAGTTTCTTCACATGCACTTAGCACTTATTCTATTATTCTATGAATATTTTCAGATATTTTCTACCTGAATTTTAACAACTGTTTTTTTTCTCTCTCTCTTTTCTTTAGTATTTTAGTATCCAATCCTGTCATACAAGCAGGATGCAACACAAGCTCCATTTTATAAGTGGAGTTTTATGGGTTTCAATACACAGTTTTCCTTCTCCTAAGCCAGTTGCCTTATTAAGACTAAATAGCTCAGTCTGTATTTACTCAACCCCTCCACCATGAGTAAGATGTGACACACGGTCAATCTCTTAAGTAGAGTTTAATAAGTTTGAATTAAAACTTTTCCTTCTCTTAAACTGATTGACATAATAAGGTCAAAGGGCCAAATCTATATTTATCAAAACCCAGACAGGATCCAATACATGACAATATAAAGATGAAGAAAAAAAAACCTAGGTTCAATCACATCTTAATAATAATAATGAAATTTATTGTGTACAGTGCTCAGGTGCACCACAACTCATCAAAGTCTCATATCTAGTACACAGAATAATGTACTAATGTCAGGAACATGAACAGCATACAGTAATAATATACATGTATGTGACAACGTGCGTGCATATGTGTGTGGATGGGGGTATCAGGTATAGTGTTGGTGGACTACAGGAAACATGGAGGCTTTGAAAGATACTGTGTTTTGGCAGCCCACAATGGACGCAGGCAGTTTATTCCATGCCTCGGCAATTTTAAGCATGAAAAAATGTTTCCAAAAGTCACGTGAGCTGTGCTGTTTTCTGACTTTGTAGGCATGCCCACGTGTGTTAAAAGCATGGAGATCAAAAAGGTGCTTAGGGTTGCTGTTGTTAAGATGATTAATGACCTCATGAGTGTTTACCAGGTCAGTTGCCAGATGCCATTCGAATCCATTCCCAGGGCAGCAAGACGTTCAGAATATGGCAGATGCCTGATGGAGGGTATTCGTTTGGTTGCACGTCTCTGTACAGTTTCTAGGAGAATTAGCATAGATCTTTTTAGCAAATGGACATGCCACTTCAATAGTACATTTTTCATCACTTCTCTTGTGGCATATCAACTACTTTCAAAATTTTCAGAAAACATTTTTTTCACTAAAACTTCTTCTTCTGACTATCACCTAAGGATATACACATATATATATGTATATATATGTGTATATATATATATATGTGTGTGTGTAAAATGAAACAGGAAGTGAATCTGGCAGTATGTTGAAAAAATAAATAAAGGAAAGAAAGTATAGAATGGATAAAATAGGATATTTTAATTAATTTAACTTACATGTGTTTCAGTCAGGAGTTTATCCATGTGTACATTATTCAAACTATTATTATTTTTAGATAACAAAATGAAATGAAATAATAATGATAAAAAAAATGTAGAAATGTTCCGCACACAAGTAAATATCGACCTTCCTCAGAAGAAATCTCAACCTTCCTCAGAAGAAATCTTCACGTGATTTTTTAAAAAGTTATTTTTTCGAACATTTCAAAAATTATCCGCGTTCCAATGAAATTTATTTTAAAAAATAATGATTATCTCTGAGGAAGGTCAATATTTCTTTGTGTGTGGAACGTTTCTACATTTTTTCTATTATTATTATTTCATTTCAATTAATATAATTTGATTTATTAAAGTAAAGCCTTAGTAATTTTATATAACAGTTTCTATTGGTTAGAAAAAAAACTATTATTACATAAGGATTGAAATAGCTAGATTAACAATTACAGAATGAAAATAGAATTGTAGCACCACAGGTATGTGCGACAATTTGTTAAGCGGGGTTTAATAGGTTTGAATTCTGAGTTTTTCTCCTTGTAGACTGGTTGGCTAACCAAGGTTAAAGAGCCCAGTCTGCCCTACTATTTACCCATAGCTGGAGGGAGAAATTGACCTTGTGTCGCATCCTGCTCATGCAGTGGGGTTGGTAAATGTGTGCCTGCGTGTAAGTAAAAACTGAGGAATAATGGATAAAACACAAACAACTTCACTCAATTGATATTTCGACTTGGTATATTAACAAAGCTTCGTCAGAATTTATTTTAGACAAGAGCTACACTGTGTTTATATATTGAAAAGAGGGGGGGGTGGATGCATCAGAAGGTGATTTTACCCAATCTGTTACTACTATATATATATATATATATATATATATATATATATATATATATATTATTTTTATTTTTATTTTTAAATTATATATAATATTTAAAGATAAGAATCTTTCTATAGATTTTACCTGAAATACAATGAAATGACTAAAAAATACATTGAAGCAAAATCCTTTTTAAATAATGACCCCCTCCCCCTTCAGAAAATACATACCATACCTCTATGACTTTTCTGCTCCAATTGCTTGTCTTACTACATAAAAGCCCATCTTGAATCCAATTCATGCCAGAACTTATTATCCTTTTGTGTCAGGTTTACTTTCTATGAACCAACTGATAAGGGGGGGGGGGGGGGCTTTTTTTTTCTCTTTTTTTTTTTTTATTGTACTGTTTTCCTATAAAGTAAATCTTATTGTCTGACACTTTATAATGACAACAACAAAAACACTGTTTTATTTTTACAGATTCTCAAATTAAACAATTTTGATGAACCCTCTAGATAATAAAAATCACCAGATAAGAAATCTACTTCTATTCAGTATTTATATATATAAGTAAAGTAAAGTCGTCGGGGCGGCCTAAAGTCGGTATCAGCCAATCAGCGAGGGAGTCTATCCCCTTTTCAATAGCGCTAGACCAAGGAGATTATTTTAGCATCTGAGGTGGAGCGCCACACCTACCATCAGCTCCTTACTTTACCGCACAGATCCCTGTGCTACTCATAACGCTGAGTTGGCGAGGACCGGTATCGAACTAGGAACCTTGTGGTTTCTAGCCGAACGCTCTACCAACTGAGCTAACTGACTGGTTTATAGGAGATAATTCTATTTGGGATCATCAATATCTATATTTTGCGAAATATATTGAGCACTTTTTGGATTAACTACTAATGCTACTACAGTGAAAAATTGTACCAACATTAGATGAATGATATATATATATATATATATATATAATATATATATATATATTCCCTGTATATCTACAATGCATGCTCATGTTGATGCAAATTTAGAGATTAATACAAGGATTTTTATAAATCCCTAAGAGAGCTCAATGTATAATAACTAATAAATTAATCATATACAGAGCAATATTTATACTTTCAATAAGAAAGAAAAACTTGACAAACTGTCATTTGGCTATTATAAATTTATTTCAACCAGAACTAAATAAAGCTTAATCGCATCAGACAGTCAGTTAGAGAAAATATTTTCTTTTCTTTATCTTCTTTATATATATATATATATATTATATATATATATATATATATATATATATATAAAAGCACTATTTTATCAATAACACTAAAGCATTAATTCCTGACCACTGACAATACCTTTCTTACTGATTATCAATAGATTTCGATAACAAAATTGTATTAATTCCTCATCACTGACACTTTTTTCTTGATTTTTAATACATTTCTATAGTAAAATCATTGATAAAGTTTGTTTTAATTTCTCATCATTAACAAACTCTTACAGTATTGTCCATAAGTAAGTACATTCATGACAATTTTTTATAATAAAATAATTTTCTTTATCAGAAATACTAGAATTTTATTATTTCTAATGAAAAATATGAACATGTAACAATTAAAAAATAATTACATCTCCTATATATTTATCCAGTTTCATTTTTTATTACAAATTTTCAATGCTGAAGAGTTTAGTTAAAGATAATACCTAATAATATCCGTTTTGATTGTATAATTTTCCATGAAATAATAAAATCCTTGTATCGTTGGTTTAGAAGAAAATTAACTTTTTATAAAACAATTGTTAGGGGTGTACTTATTTATGGGTGATACTGTAAATAATACCTAATAATATCCGTTTTGATTGTATAATGTTCCACTAGAAATAATAAAATCCTGGTATCTTTGGTTTAGAAGAAAATTAACTTTTTATAAAACAATTGTTAGGGGTGTACTTATTTATGGGCTATACTGTAAATAATACCTAATAATATCCGTTTTGATTGTATAATGTTCCACTCTTTGTCAGCCGCTCACCGGCTATCTATTCGAAGCTGTACAAAGCTATGGTACGGCCACACTTGGAGTTTGCATCACCAGTCTGGAACCCCTACCTTTCTCAGAATATTAACCTCCTAGAAACTGTATAGAGACGTGCAACCAGGCGAGTACCCTCCATCAGGAATCTGCCATACTCTGAACATCTCGCAGCCCTGGGAATGGATTCGTTGAAACTTCGGCGTCTTGCAACTGACCTGGTAAATGCTCATGAGGTCATTAATCATCTTAACAACAGCAACCTTGAGCACCTTTTTGATCTCTATCTCTCCAATACACGAGGGCATGCCTACAAAGTCAGAAAACAGCACTGTTCACATGACTTTCGGAAACATTTTTTCACGCTCAGAATTGCGGAAACATGGAATAAACTGCTTGCATCTGTTGTAGGCTGCCGGAGCACTGAATCTTTCAAAGCCTTCATGCTTCCTGTAGTCTGCCAACACTATACCTGATGCCACCCTCCACATACACATGCACACACATACATGCATATTACTACTGTGAACTGTTCATGTTCCTGACACAACATTATTCTGTGTACTTGACATGAGACTTTGATGAGTTGTGGTGCACCTGAGCACTGTACACAATAAATTACATTATTATTATTTTATATTAATGTGGACATTCTAAAAAAAATGATAAAATCCTTGTATCTTTGGTTTAGAAGAAAATTAACTTTTTATAAAACAATTGTTAGGGGTGTACTTATTTATGTGTGATACTGTAAATAATACCTAATAATATCCGTTTTGATTGTATAATGTTCCACTAGAAATAATAAAATCCTGCTATCTTTGGTTTAGAAGAAAATTAACTTTTTATAAAACAATTGTAAGGGGTGTACTTATTTATGGGCTATACTGTAAATAATACCTAATAATATCCATTTTAATTTTATATTGTTCCATTAGAAATTATAAAATCTTGTTATCTTTTGGTTTAGAAGAAAATGATTTTTTTTTTACAAAGAAACTTGTTGGGATATACTTATGTATGGATAATACTGTGATTAAGTGTGTGTGTGTGTGTGTGTGTGTAAATATTGATTTTATGTTAAGGTTTCACTGAAATTGCTGTCTCATTTTACTCATATTGTTAAAATAAAAAATGAAGAAAAAAAATAAATGAAAAACAGATAAATAACACCATGCTAAAAGAAGCATTATAAGTTTTGCTTCATCCCACCTGATAATATATCGTTACAGGTAGGAAATACCACCAGTGTCGTTGTATAAATTACACACCATAGATAAAACTGGGATATACCTTTATGTGTCTCTTGTCTACATCTGTTTTGTTATAAGATCTGTTTACAACAGGGTATAGACACCCAAATATTGTACATTCCTCTACC
>CM042179.1:33484099-33516599 GCA_023376005.1 Doryteuthis pealeii | reverse complement strand
AACGCAAAAGGCATTAAACCAATTAAAATTAATCACTAATTAATAGAATTGTATAAGTAGTCGTGCATGAATGTGAAAAATATTTGCACAGTGGTGTAAGGAGTTTGCAACAATGACCAGGTTCAACACTTCTTCAACGACATGGCAATGAGCTGGTATTACATGGCCATACAAAAATTGCCACAGCAACTACAAAAATGACAAACAATAAACATTTGTGATTCCTGAATATTTTGGAGACATTACCTTGGGATTATCCATGTATATTTACTCAAATCCTTCAACAGGAGCTGGATGTTACATAAGTTCAATTTTTAAACAGCATACAGCTCATTTGAATTCAGAGTTAACCTTTTCCTAGACTGGTGGCCTTACCAAAGCTAAAGAACAAAGTCTACCCTAAAATTTACCCATAATATATATTTACCCAACCCCTCTGGATGACATATGGTCAATTTCTTAAGCAGAGTTTAACAGGTTTGAATTCAGAGTATTCCTTCTCCTAGACTGGTTGCCTAACCAAGGCTAAAGAGCCCAGTCACTCCTATTTACCTATAGCTCAAGGGAGAATAGTTGGTTGCATGCCTATTCAAGGGTATTAGCTCTATGCAAACAGCTTTGTCCAGGATTTGAGATCTGGTCACCAAATCCATTTCTTACGATGATAACCATTACATCACATGCATTATACATAATAGGTAAACACAATCTCTTGTCTTCTAGTCAGAATTGAGGGATTCATTTGTATTTCAAAATCCCAAAGATATAGATAATAGAATCAAATGTACAGTTCTTCAAACAACAGTAATGAATACTCTGTTAGCAAGACTAGCTACTACTGTTTAACCTCGTCTAGTCTGTGTCTTTTATGTCATTCATTGGACAAGGCAAATAGTAGCAAAAAGCTTAATAGAGTCCACTCAAGAGAGTGGGTAAGTGAACATATAGGTAAACCACTCTCCCATAACTACTTTACCTGTCCGTTCAAGAGAATAGATAAGTTATTCTTCTTTTGCTTGAAATTTATGATATTAATTTCAATTTTTTTTTCAATTTCTTATAGATTATATTTATTTATTCATTTATTTATTTTTAATGTTCCAATCTCAACAAAGAATTGTACATTCTAGCATCTGCCAAAAGTGATGTCAAATACGTATTTTACAAAATAAAACTGATTGAAAAAGATTTACCAAAAGATCAGGGAAATATCCAATTTTAATGAAATTTTCAGTGTTGATTTATCAATGAATAAATTTTATAATGCATCAGTTTTTTTTTTTTTTTTTTGCAAAACTTTCTGGGTTTTTTTTTGGGGGGGGGGGGATTCCAGGTCACTTTGTCCTCTCTTATTTTTGGAGCGCAAAATATTGTGGGGTTATATAAAAGTGAAACTAATTTCAGTATAAATGAAAAGACAAAAGACCGATGGTGTGAATCGAAGAAAGAAAAAAAAATCTAAGGGAGTGACTCTGGTAGAAAATAAGTACTGAAAATCAGAAAATTAAATGTAACAAAAAAAAAACTAAAAATAAGAAATTAGGTGAGATTTTTTTTACTATGGGGTTTTATTATATAAATATTAGTTTTTAGAATGTAAAAATATGAAATTTGAAACTTAAAATTAAATTATTAAATATTTTAAATGAATTTTATCTATTAATTAGATATATAAATTATTTCCTCAAAGCATGATATGGTAGGTGAAAATGGTAATATTTATTTTATAGAATTTTTATTTAATCCATTGAATCAGTTTGATTGAAACAATTCAGTAATTAAAAAAATTTTAAAAAAAGAATTCATTTATTAATAAGTCAACACAGAAAATTTGATTAAAATCAGATAATTCCCTGATTTTTGATAATTGTTTTTCATCAATGAAGGCCCTCCATAGGTCATGTGACATTTTCTCCCGGTCATTTTTTTAAAACTCACAAGAATGTTTTAGAGCGTCTTTTTTTTTTCTCCATGTTTAGACCAAAAAGAAAAAGATATTTCATTTAATAGTTAATTCTTCTGTACAGATTGTATTTAATGTATTTTGTTATTGATTTCTAAGGAGAAATTGTTATAAGCCTTAAAATCCTAAATAATGTCTCTAGATACATAAAAAAACTGTCCATGTTTGCAAAATATTTGAGCAAAATTAATGCTTTAAATCTATTAAAAAATAAATTACATATGTAATATTAACACATCACTCAATAAGTCCTGGGGCTGACATATAGATGGTGCAACTAATAAAAAATTCATATGATTTCATAAAGTATTTGAGTACAATCGGATTATTAGTTTACAAATTACAATTATTTAAGTGAAGCTACTGTTTCAAATTTTCAAAACAATGGAAAAATCTGAATTTGTGAATTGCTTTCTGATGTGGAAAAAATACTGTTCAAGCAAAGCAATGTCTTGATAAGTGTTATTCGGACACTTCTCCGTTGGAAACAACGGTTAATAGGTGGTATGCTAACTTTAAACGTAGTCGTACAGACACAAATGATGCTGAGCACTCAGATCTCCAAGCAGAGGAGTTGAAGATATCAGAAGGCAGTGTATTCACCATTTTGCATGAACATTTGTCAATGAGAAAGTGGGTGCCATGTTTGCTCAGTTAATCAAAAACAACATGTCTATGATTTAGAGCATTGTTTGCAACTGTTTCAACAACTATATGCAACAAAAAGGAGTTTTTTGAGTAAATATGTGACAATAGAGGAAACATGGATTCACCACTTCACTCTGGAGTCAAATCAGTAGTCAGCTGAGTGGACAGCAGCAGGTGAAAAGCCATCCAAACGATTAAAGACGCAAACATCAGCAGGCAAGGTTTTGACCACTGTATTTTGGGATGCACAAGGTATTTTGTTCATTGATAACCTTGAGAAAGGAAGAATCATGAATAGTGAATATTATATAGCATTATTGGTGCGTTTGAAGGAAGAAATCACCAAAAAACGGCCACAAATGAAGAAGAAAAAAATGCTCTTTCATCAAGACAATACTCCATGTCACAAGTCAGTGTATCACCCTAGAAGGAGACTGTTGATGAATAAAGTTTAATTTTGCCTAAAAGTTGTTGTTTTATTAGTTAGACCTGGGACTTATTGAGTATGGCATTATTTTGCTTTTTGTACTGATGCTCATTATGTTACTACCTTTACTACTTTTCAATTTATACAAAAATTTGACCTTAAATAATCAATTTAATTCATTTTAATTGTTTTTAAAATGAGACAAGATTTTGGCAGTGCCTGGTACATGAATATCCTCATGGATAAAAAAAAAAAAAATAAAATTGTCTTTTATTGTTTATTCCCCTCTCTCTCTCTCTCTCTCTCTCTCTCTCTCTCTCTCTCTCTATATATATATATATATATATATATATATATATATATATATATATATATATATATCTTTTCCTCTTCTACTTAGGTCTACTTAAGTAGCGTTATCCTTTTTCTTCCTCTAAACACTAAACTATTAGTGTTTTCCAAATTTAATCCTCTTGAGTTCAACAACCAAGATCCTTTTCTCTTATACATTTTTTTCTTTTAAATTAACAATAAGATAAATAAATAAAAAAAATTAAATACCAAAAAAACAAAAAAAAACAGCATTATGAATATGAGATTTATATTTTCAGCTGTTTACTTACCTTGGTTTCGAAAAAAAGGATATACCACATTTTTTTAAACCAAAAATTCCCCCAAAATCAGTGTTGCAACCTATCCATTCAGCATAAATGTAAAACAACACTACTTTAATTTTTATTCATCATTAAGTTGCAACAATCAGCAATTGCAATGACGTGAAATGCATACAATATGCATTTGAAAGTCTTCTATACTTGTTTGTAACTGTATATACTCACAGATAGGTCATACTTTTTTTTAACCAAAAATTCAGCTAAAATCCATTTGACATAAATGTAAAACAGCACTACTTTATCTCTGAATTTTGGATTATTCGGTCTATTGTCCTCATCTTTATTGTTATCTGTACAACGTTTCGGGTGATGTGCCATCTGGCCATCTTCAGGTATTTCTTGTCAGAAAAGAAGGTTCCCGAGTTTGAGAAGGCTCCCGAGTCCCACAAGAAATATCTGAAGAAGGCCAGAGGGCACAGGACTACTTTAATATTTATTTATCATTAAGTTGCAATGTTCAGCAAAATGATGACAACATATTAACTGATAAACAAATGAAAAGAATGTTTGAAAGTGATGACATTGAAGAAGAATTTTTAAGATTCAGTCCTGATGAAGTTAAATAACTATACTTATGTTTCAATGATTAAACATTTTTTTTCTAAAGTCTTCTATACTATCATTAATTGTAGAGTATATAATCATTGATTTTTTTTTTATCATTAGGTTGACTTTTAGGATTTCATACCCATGCTTATTTACAATTATAGTACTAAGAAATGCAACACTTATTTCTATGTGTTGGACACTGCTGGAGAAGTAAGGATGATCTCATAAGTGACATTCTATTGTGGACACTTATACATGTTGGCTGGCCAGCAAAAATTTACATACAACAGCTATGTGTGGACACTAGATGCCATGTCAAGAACTTGCTAGGAGCGATGACTAATAGGCATGGGGGAGAAAAGAGTTATGGGAATCCATACTGTCAGCATAACTTGATGATGATGATTCTATGTATACATTTAGAGAGAGGGTGTGTGTGTAATCTATACATATATGTATAGAATAAAGAACAGTTGGTGTGTATGTATGTATGTATGTATGTATGTATGTATGTCCAGAAGAAACTACGAAAATAAAACCATTAACAAAAAAGTAAATATATATACACATTCACTATCACCAGAGCTTGCATTTTGTGCAAAAATAATGAAGATTTTATTTATACCTGGAAAAATATTTAAAAATTAGGATTTGAATAGTAAGAGAAGGGAAAGTCATTGGTTGCATTCGTGATTAAAACATAAATCAACTAGGTAAGATCAAAACAATCAATGGATCTACAACACTAACTTTTTATTATACCCCCTCTACGTAGGCAACACCGGATAGCCGATTCTAGTATAACCTAAAAGAAATCAAAATATCATCTCTTTTGATATATTTTTGTTGTCATTCTTCTGTCCATGAGAAATGATGGAGTAGTGTCCTTTTTGTTTTGTTTTGTTTTTATTATGTAGCATGGTCAGGTTGATATGGAGGATGAGCTGTTGCCTAGGCAACAAATCGCCCCCCCTCCTCTTCACACTGCCACTATGATCCAAAGGAAAGGTAAGAAGCCAATGCAGTTTGGCACCAGTAGGGTCACAGAAGTTGTTGGGTAGCACTGGGGTTCAGCATCACAACACCTTAGGGACTCCAGATTTGTTTTTTTGGGTTTACTCTCCTAGCCTTTCTTTTGGATGAGGTTAAGCCGCTAGGCAGCGGAGGTTTTATATTGGACTTTTCCTTGTCCTAGATAGGTTTCCGACCAAGGCTAAGGAGCCCCTTCTAACTTATTTGGGGATTTATGTGAGTAGTAAGTACCCCAATCCTACTACTGTCTGTGTAAATGGCAATCATCCGCCCTTTGACAAATATTTATCTTGTTTTTGGTGATACTGGTTGTTCACACACACCTCACCGATCAAACAAGAAGTGCCTAGTGAGAGTGCTGGTTAAGTGTCACCTTTTAGATATTTAAGTTTTAACTTGGTATAAGTCCACGTGTCCACAAAGTGTCTGAGAATTTCTAACATCTACTGAATCTGTACTCAACACAAGAATTATATATATTTTTTCTTATGGTTGGTAAGCAATGGGTCCGCGGGTAGGGGTCAAGGGTTGTGATTATAAATGACCAGACTTTTAACAGAGTTACAGTCGAATGATCAGCTGCCATTCCAAGACAAACAGAGTTACAGTCAAGCGATCAGGTGCCATTCCAAGACAAACATGATTTTTATTTTTTTACTGGCATTGCTGTCTCGGAATATAGTTCTAAGGACCAATAATGTTCCTGGAACCTTGTGATTCTGAGGCAAATGCTCTACCGACTGAGCTAAACCGTCTCATATTTTATATATATCATTAGCATTGCAGTCTTGTACCCATGAAGTTACAGCGCCTCCCATGACTGTGATAGTCCAATGTCGCATGTGAAGTCTGTCCCTGCAGATGTTGATGTGTAGGTCCTTTGTTGCTTCTTCTGGACCTCTTGGCTTCATGGTGTTGCACCAGGGTGACTTCTGAGATATCATTTGAATTACATTTTTCGTATAAATAGCATTAGATGTTGGAAACTCCCAAAGTAGAGAAACGGTCTAATTTTTTTTTTTCAAATAGAATGCTAGAAAAAATTGAAATAAAAACAGTTGATAATAAAAATGAATTTGGTACTAATGTAGAATAGCGCGCAATAGATGATATCTAGATATGATAATTGATTACGTATAAGAATTATTACATTTCACTTAAATACACGAAACCTTCGAGATGTCCCCCCCCCCTAAAAAGGGGAGAAAAATGAAAAAGAATCCCCCCCAAAAAAAATGTTAGTACTAATGCACAATAGCGCACAAGAGATAATATCATTAGAATTACATGCCACCCAAAACCGTTGAGACGCTAAAAAAAAAAAGGAAAATCTTTTTTTTTTTTTTTCTTTTTTTTTTTTTTTTTTTTAAAGAACGCTAGAGATGTTCAATTTGCCGTTTCAAATTTACCCCCCCCCCATATTTAACACAATGAAACTTGAAATAATATTATTTTTTGGTTCATTCAAAAGAAGAAACCTTTTTTAAAAAAACTGATGATTTAAAAAAAAAAAATTCAGCTTATGAAAATTATGAATGTAACGAAAACATTTTCGCACCGTTAAATCAATTGAAATTTAACGTAGCCAAAAACAAGTTATGACTACCGACTTTTAAAAAAATTCTATCAAAAATTAAATAAGTCATTTTTTTTTTTTTCGAAAATTTCGGTACTTCTTTACCTGTTGTTGAAATTGTTTCTATATGGGATTTTTTTTGTTGTTTTTGTTTTTGTTTTTTTTTTGTTAGTAAAAAAACATGAATTCTGCTAAAAAATATTATGGCATTTTTTAACAGAATTTTTGTATTCATGGCAAAATGCAAAAAAAAAAAAAATCCCCTATAGAAACTTATAAAAATCTTCTGATATAATTATTCAGACTATTATCTTTATAGAAAAAAAAAATTAGATTTCATAAAATAAAAAAAAAACTTATTTTAAACATAAGTTCGTCAACATGTGAATAATTGCCGAATCATCAGTTTTTAAAAAATGTTTCTTCTTGGGAATGGACCAAAAATTTTGAAGATAATATTAACTTATGCAAGTTTCATTGTGTTAAACATGGGGGGGGGTAAATTTGACAGGGAAAATTGGACATTTCTAAAGAAGAACGTTAAAGGTTTTTGTTTTATTGGGGGCGGGGGGCTCTGAAATTTTCAAAACAAAAATCTTTTTGTAGCAATTTCAAATTTTAAAAAAAAAAAAAAAAGTAAAATCATCGAATTTTTACCTTCGAAGTTTTTGAAGCCTTACGTTCTGTACACATCCGTTTCAATATCAAATTTTTAAAAATCTCAAAGAATAAAAAAAACTTACATAGGTAAGAAATTGTTATTTCTTACCACTCCACTCTGCATATGATGCGCCTTTCTTTCTGTCTTTTTTTTATTTTATATCCTTGATTTGTTTAAAACTTTATGTAGATAGGGAATTGATATTTCTTGTCACCTCTCTCTCTCTCTCTCTCTCTCTCTCTCTCTCTCTCTCTCTCTCTCTCTCTCTTTTGTGAATCTCATCCAATGTTGAATCCTTTCTCTTTTTTCACTCCTCCAAACTTTTGTCCATTGAAACATGCGCTCAGCCAAATAAAAAAACAAACACATCCACACACAATCTATTTCACAAACGCTAGTGAGCGTTTATTTTGGCCGGTTGCCAAGACAACAAAAAAAGTGAACAGAAAAATAATTCTAAAACATTTAACATTGGCAACACTATTGTATTTGTTGTGCACGCTCCTTGCTGCCACACTCAGTCTTGGTTTGATGGTCGGATCAATTGGTTTTGATATATCACCAGATGAAACTTAATGAAATAATATTTTAATTCCTTCTAAGTTCCCCCCTGCTCTGCTGCCCAGCATTTGAGCACTTTTTCATTTACTAAATGTTTAAGTCTATAATTTGTTTATTCTCAACTGTTCACTACAAAGATTATGTTCATTTTAGGTTTTGTTTCTTTATTTAATGGCATATCAACTTTTATGGGTTATTTAATGCCAAATCCAGCATTGTAGCTGAACAGTAAGGATTCTATTTAACCCATAGCTGGTAGTGATGATGGGTCCATACCTTTCCAGGGGGTATTAGTTCGAAAGTTAGTATAAAGGGTTTTCTCTCTCTTTTTTACTACTATTAATGCTCTATGTTTTATGAAATATATTGAGCACTTTTTGGATTAGCTACTACAGTGAAAACGCTTGAGTAGCAGTTGAACATCACACACACACACACACACACACACAAATATATGTAAAAATGAAACTGGAAGTGAATCCGATGGTATGTTGAAAAAATAAATAAAGGAAAGAAAAGTATAGAATGGATAAAATAGGATATTTTAATCAATTTAACTTACACGTGTTTCGGTCAGGAGTTTATAGATTGAACAATAAACTCCTGACCGAAACACGTGTAAGTAAAATTGATTAAAATATCCTATTTTATCCATTCTATATTTTCTTTCCTTTATTTATTTTTTCAACATTAGATATATATATATATATATATATATATATATATATATATGATTATGATGATAACTATTATGCTAAGCATGTCTTTCTATTTTTTTAGTTAAAAGATATATCAGATCATAATGTTATGTAATATGCTTGCTCTCTCTCTCTCTCTCTCTCTCCAGCATGCACCCACACCCACACCCACACAGTCAACATAATCTATGTAATAGATTAAATACTGAAGCATTTAGTTTATAAAGTGCTGAGTTGGTGAGGCTCATTATCAGTTTTCATTGACACAGTCGCACAAGTTCAAATCCTGGACGAGGCTGATTGTATTTCACATAGTGCTAATACCCTGGAGAAAGATATGCATCTAATTATTCTCCATCCAACTATTGGTAAAATGGTAGAGCATACTGGGCTCTTTAACCTTGGTTAGGCAACCAATCTAGGAGAATGAAAACTCTGATTTTAAAACTGTTAAACTCCACCTAAGAAATTGACCTTGTGTCACATCCTACTCGTGTGGAGGGGTTGGTAAATATGTATACATATAATACACTCTAGTATAACATATTATATACACAGCATTCAACACATATGAGTTTGACCCTCACTGGATGCCCCATACTTGTCACTTTGTGTCACATCCTACTCGTTGGAGGGGTTGGTAAATATGTATTAACATAAGTATAAAAAGTAGATCATTATAATACAGATTTCTATAGAGAGTTTTCACTTCATTTGATGAGATTGGTAAATATATATTGTATTATGAGTTAGTGTCCTGGGTATGATGTTAAACTGCATTTAATGGTAAGTTCCAATTCTGGAGCTCTGAGGAACTTAGAGTACCCTTTCCTTGCCATTACTTCCAGGTCCACTCTGATCCTATCTATGAGTTAAATACATCAAAAAATGACTTTTAAAAAAATTCTGAAGCCCTGGGGAACTTAGAGTACCCTTTCCTTGCCATTACTCCCAGGTCCACTCTGATCCTATCTATGAGTTAAATACATCAAAAAATGAATGAAACGCGTTAAACTGCATCTAGTGGTGAGGTTCCAATTCGTCTTCAGTATAAAATAACCCAACATGGGTTGACCTGCCATAAAAATCCAACCAACATGAGTATTCAAATCTAGTTTCTAATTTCATGGTAATTTGATTCTTAAATAATTTTAGATTTTTAAATAATTTTAGATTTCTAAAATTTAAATTTTTGAAAAAAAATTTTAAATTTGATTTAAGAAATTAAATAAGTTAAAAAAAAGTCTATCTTAGTTCAGAGTAGTCCTTGAGATGAGTGAGTCTCTAACACCACATGATTATTACATAGACATGTAAAAAAAAAAAAAAAAAAAAAATGCTCTCTTGAAATAAGTAATCAACCCACTTATTACATACCATGTCCACAAGCAAAAAAAAAAAAAGTTCAAAAGTCCAGCTCTTTCATTGGTGCTTTGTATGAGTGACTGACCTACTCCCACAATATGGTCATTATACACTTGATGTCCACCAGTTAACAGAAGAGGTCAAAAGGTCAGCTCCTCCTTTGTATACCCAAGGAGACTTACTGCCTCCCTCATTGTTAATAACTCCTGACTCCTTTTGTCAGTGGCTGCTATCATCTCCCTAATCTACTGGATATATGTGTGACAGGTATACCTTACAAAAGATTTTGCTCAATGCTCTTAGGTATTGTGCTTTTTGCAAATTATTAATTTAACTTTTGTCTTATGATTTTTATACTTCTTTTTGACAGCAGATACGCACAAACTTTTTTTTTTTCCAGTTAACTTTCTTTACTGACTTCCCATCACATTCTCCTCTGCCACTATATATATATATATATATATATATATATATATTATATATATATATATATATATACTCACTCACTTTCATACACAAATATATACTCATTTACTTGTCACACCTACCATCAGCTCCTTACTTTACCATACAGATCCCTGTGCTATTCATACGCTGAGTTGGCAAGGGCCAGTATCGACTTAGGATCCTTGTGGTTTCTAGCCGAAAGAGAGATACACACACGCACTCACATAGATATACATGCACACATGTGCATGTATGTATGTATAATATATATATGTATATATCAAAAAACAACATTATATATAAGAGAGTTTTATAATTTGCTTGAAGCATTGTGTATATATTGGTTTGAAGGTTGATTTTGAAGGCTATCACAATGCAGGTGTAAAGAAAAAATAATAAGGTAACAATGGTGTTGTGTGTTAACCTGTAACACATATATATATATATATATATATATATATATATATATATATATATATATGCTCATGTACACATATATAAGATACAAACATCTTAATTGCAACTGTCATTTTCGCAATCATCAGACAACAATGAAATTTTTTCTATCATCTTAGATCCTTCAGGAAAATACGAAGATATATTTTATCTACTTGGTGCAGGATGGGTGTTTGGTTGACCAAGACCAAGAAAATTATCCAGCTTAGTTTCAGGAGACTGTCCCTTTCCCAGGTGTCGCATACACTAGAGCATTAAAAGGTGATAGGGTCAGATCGAGTCCCCAATGTCTGTGGTCACTTTATTAAGGGGAATATTGATAGAACCATGCTATTTTGACATTATACTCTGGAGAGGCCCTGCTTTAAAAGCATGTGTTGAGACTGTCTTTAGCAGGAAGAATAGGTGAGTACAATACATTTATCTCCCCCTACAGCACCCAGGTATCAAATTGTTATATCTTTATATTTGGGGTTTGTTTTTTTTTTTGGCATGTTGACCCTTTTTTGAGTTATTCAATGCAGAATCAACTCTTTTATTGATAAATATTACTGTTACTTTAGTGGTCACCTAATTAAGTATTGAACAGGCTCATCACTTCTTAACTTCATTGATCAAGTCCAGTGCTTCTCAACCAGCGACTGATATGCAGTCTACCCCCGACCATATAACATCTTTTATGGTCAAGGCTAGCAAAAAATATTTAATTATAAAATATAAAATAGGATTTTTAAACATCAAATAGGAATTAAAATATAGGAAAATTTATAAATATTTTTTTTAAAGTATTATAAAATATTAAAATATATATATCATATATTAATATATTATGAATATAATTATTATATATTAAAATATATTTTTTAAATTTATAAAATATAGGAAAATATAGAGAGATATAGGAAAATATATAAAATGTATGAAAATAGGAATTAAATGGCATCCTTGGTAAATATATGTATATATGTATATATATGTATGTATATATATATATATATATATATATATATATTATTAAATGTCCTTGGTAAATATATGTATATATATATATATATATATATATATATATATATATTTATGTACTTGGTAAATATATGTATATATATATATATATATATATATATATATATTAAATGTACTTGTAATATATGTATATATATATATATATATATATATATATATATATATATATATAAATAATATTGTATGTATATATATATATGTATATATATATTAAATGTATAAATATATTAAATGTACTTGGTAATATATATATATATATATATATATATATATATATATATATATTAATGTACTTGGTATATATATATATATATATATATATATATATATATATGTACTTGGTATATATATATATATATATATATATATATATATATATATATATATATTAAATGTACTTGGTAAATATATGCATTTTTTTTTTTTGCATTAGGTTGACTGTAAACTTAAAAGTTAATCTAATATTATCCACTGGCCATACTACCTAGAGTCTTGCCTTTTAAAACTGTTATGATCATTACTGTCTGTATACTGTCCTGACCATTTATTTATATATATATATATATATATATAATATATATATATATATATATATAATGTGTGTTAATGTATGAGTAGTGGCTTACCGTTTCAACAGACATGTGGTATCAACTGATATTAATCAAAAACTCGATTAATTCAGCAGATGTAACCCTGACAATTCAGATGATGAAACTCGAATAGGTTACTTTATATCCATTTATTAAATATATATATATGTGTGTGTGTATGTATGTATGTATGTATGTATAAACATTGCCCAATATCATGTATAGAGCATTTATATTTAAGTTAAGCTGGAGTGGTCAACAGCACCTGGTTACTGACAGCTTCTCACCTATGCTATCTTCAGATTACTTGGTGTGTATGTATATATGTGTGTGTGTGTATATATATATATATATATATATATATATACCTATATAGGGCTTAAAACATGCTGTGTCCATCAATTGTCTGTTCTAGGTGACATGTCATTAAGATACAAATATTTAGATATTTGACTTCAACTTTGGACACTGCCTCCACCCAAAGTGGGGTGTAGGGATGGATATGACACTAAACTGCATCTGATTTACAGGCTCTAGTTCTTGAGATCTATCATTGATAGTACTGTTTTTTTTTTTTGGTTTTGTTTTTTAGAAAACAACTACATAAAAATGTAGATATGAATGCACGATTAACACTATTCCCTAACGTGTAGGCATAAAATAACCCTAGAAGGGTTGATATGCCATTAAAATCTATCAATCATGATATAACAAACATTTGGATCCAAAAACATTTTCATCCCAATTTGGACCATAATAAAATATGAACGTGTATAATTTTATGAAAATTTTATCATTTGTAAAGAAAATTCATTATGTCATCTACAGTCTGTTATGGCTAGTATGTGACCTGTCCTAACCATAATGTAAACTTCAACAACAAAATAGAAGTAAGTAAAACCTTGAATATATATATATATATATATATATATATATATATATATATATATATATATATATATATATATACACTAACCCCTCCACATGAATAAGATGTGACACAAGGTTCCTTCTCCTAGACTGGTTGACTAATCAGGTTAATGAAGCCAGTCTGCCCTACTATTTACCCATAGCTGGAAGGAGAATAATTGGATGCATATCTTTCCCAATGGTATTAGCGCTAGGTGAAATGCAAACAGCCTTGTCCAGGATTAGAACTTGCCCATTTCGTACAATGATAACCATTAAACCGCATGCCTTTATCTTAAAACTTAGCATATGACTCACAAGGTTGCGAGTATGAAGCACTTAGTGAGTGTGTGTGTGTGTATGTGTGTGTGTGTGTGTGTGTGTGTGTGTGTGCATGTCTGTTATCTTGCATGCACATTGTTTGTGTGTGCATGAGAAATCATATGTGCAGTCAACCATTTAACTGTATCATACAAAAGTCTGTGTATGTTTTATATATATATATTATATATATATATATATATATATATATATATATATTATATATTCTGAACCAGCTGTACATATGTATTGAGCACTTTTATATATTCTTTCATTATTCCTACTTGTTCGGTTATTTCTTCTTTTTTAAATAGTCAGAATTGTGACTTGTTTGATTTTAGAAGAAGAAAAAAAAAAAATATATATATATATACACACACACACACACACACACACACACACACACACACACACACACACATAGTATGGTCTTATTATTGTCTACCCATATATCTACATGATCTTTGTAGATATGCATTGAGCTGTGTTGATAGACTCCATGCTATCATTTTATACATCGAGTATAGTAGATATTTATACCATGATAGTATTAACGAAAATATTACAATATTTAAAGTATTGAGTAATATAAAAGGACTCCGATATTCATGTTCATTTAGGAATGCACTTTTATATATTGTTTATATAGAAGATGAGTAGAAAAGTTGCCACTTTGCCCGTAAAGTGAAACACTCAAAACATATTATGTAGGATAATGTGTTATGTGAAATTTACTTTGACATGAATGTGTTTTCATGAATCAACCACCTGGGTATTGACAGACAAACTTTCTAACAGCATGGACTTTATTTATTTATTTATTTATTTATTCATTTATATTTTTGTCAATTTAGATATGTCACCCTAACTGTACAGCATTCCAACAATCCTTAAACCCCTTACCACTGTAACAATTACATCTCTCTCTCTCTCTCTCTCTCTCTCTCTCTCTCTCTCTCTCTCTCTCTCTCTCTCTCTCTTGCTTTCTCGCTTTCTCTCTCTCTTATGTATGTGTGTGTGTGTGGAAAAATAATAAGTATGAGGATGGTTTATTGGTATTTGAATATATCACACACACACACACACACACACATTAGGTATACCCATTTTTTTTTTCATTTTAAAAGCGAATTAAAATTAATTAAATCGATTATTTAAGATCAAATTTTTGTCCAAGTCGAAAAGTAGTAACATAAGTAATGGGGGGGGGGCAATTATATCTCACATGTAATTTATTTTTAATACATTTAAAACGATTTTTTTCGGTCAATTTTGTTCCAATATGGTCCTAAACGCTGTCTAAAGATGACTTAAAATCCGTGTTTACAAAATAAATTTACCCTATCAATTAAAAAAAAATTACCAAAAATCAGGGAATTATCTGATTTTAATGAAATGTTCAGTGTTGATTTATCAATAAATGAATTTTATAATGCATCGGATATTTTATTTCAAAACTTTCTCATTTTTTCAGATCACTTAACTTTGACCCCCCCCCCCACACACACACACACTATTTTTGGTGTGCAAAATATTGGTGAGTTTATATATGATTGATACTATTTTCTGCATAAATAAAAGACAAAAGACCGAAGGTGTGAATAGAAGAAGAAAAAAAAAAATTTTTAAGGATGATACTCTGGTAGAAAATAAGTACCGAAAATTGGAAAATAAAATAAAAATTTAAAATTTAAAAAATTATTATTTTTGGAGATTTTTTTTTTTTTTTTACTTATTTCAATAATTATTTAATTGGCTATATTATCTTATATAAGAAAAAATTATACACTAATATTTGTTCTGTTTGGGGGGGGGGGATAAATTTTTGATAGAGTTTTCGACAACAAATTATTTGAGGTTGATCCTAAAGTAAAGTAGTTATTAAAAAAAAATATGTTTTAGAATCTAATAATATGACAGTTTAAAATTAACATCAAATGAATTTTATATATTAATTTATCATAGCAGAAATACCTAATTAAATCAGAAAGTGTTCCCTGATTTTTGGTAATTTTTTTTTTAAATTTGTTTTGTAAAAACATGGATTTTATTCAACAAATTGAGTACACCCACCTTATATATTAACCCCTCCACATGAGCAAGATGTGACACAAGATAAAATGCAAACAGCCTCGTCCTGGATTTGAACTCGGGTTCATATATATATATATATATATATATATATATATATATATATATATATATGCATTCTCTCTCTCTCTCTCTCTCTCTCTCTCTCTCTCTCTCTCTCTCTCTCTCTCTCTCTCTCTCTCTCTCTCGTGTGTATGTGTGTGAATGATAATTTATTAGTTCACACTTGTAGTATCTCTTTTCTTTTTTCAAGCACATCATTTCAGTTTTTCTTCAGTCCATTCTCACTTCTGATAGGAAACCTCATCATGGATTAGTGATTTGGACAGACTTAATCTTTTATTGGTTTTATAAACCCCTCTGAGCCTCTAGTTCCTAAGACATTCAGATACCCTCACAAAATTCATAAAAACAATCAAGCACCAAATAAAATTCAAATTTCACTCTATGGTGCATACATCCCATAATTTATTAAAAGAATGGCTGTAAATAGTTGCCTTATTAATCTTTTTATTTTGGTATCTGACCACACATTCGGCTTATACTGTATTGTAAAATAGTACTCAGACCCAAATATCATTTGAAGTGTTGGACCATATGACCTTTAGGCACCCCTTTTGCGATCTCGATTCATAAGGACATGTTTTCATTTACACTGTCAAAATCCGGTTCTTTGTTAACAGACGAATTTTAGAGGGGTTTTTTTTTTAATTATGAAACTAACCTCTAGCCCTAACCCTAACCCCTAAAAAACAACCAGATTTTGACATGAAATGAAAAAAAATGTCCTTATGAATCGAGATTGCAAAAGGGGTGCCTAAAGGTAATATGGTCCGAAGGGTTAACATAATATTTAATTTAATCTTTTCTCTGGTGATATATCCAAATCTGTATATCACATTAACATATTATTATTATAAAGAATTCATTTCATCCACTTCATCTCAAATTGGAACATTCCAAATTCTATATTGGTACTTTTTTTATAATTTTCTTTTTCTTTTTCAGAAGTCAATATTTCAATTCGTTTAGACTTGACTGTATCCATTTTCTAACAGTTGTTCACGACAGAAATTGTATTTACCCAGACACAAATGAGTAATGAATGAAACATTAATTTTCTGCTAAATAATTCCCTTCCCATTCAATACACATATTCCAGTGAGTTTTCCATTGGTAGAAACACCTGAAATTCCTTTTTTGATGTTCTGGAAAACTGTGCCATTATATTTTTATTGTCTTCTGTATCATTAAATCTTATCTTTGAGATGATTTTTTTTAGTTTAGGAAAGAAAAAATAGTCACATATAGCTTCTAGGTCTAGGCAGCATGGCAGGTGCTGCCCTTGCATAAAACTGAAGGTCTGGGTAGTATGGAGGGTGCTGCACTTGCACAAAGCTGAGGGTCTGTGTAGTATGGAGGGTGCTGCCCTTGCACAAATCTGGGGGGTCTGGGTAGTATGGAGGGTGCTGCCCTTGCACAAATCTGGGGGGTCTGTGTAGTATGGAGGGTGCTGCACTTGCACAAATCTGGGGGGTCTGGGTAGTATGGAGGGTGCTGCACTTGCACAAAGCTGAGGCTCTGGTAGTATGGAGAGTGCTGCACTTGCACAAAGCTGAGGGTCTGTGTAGTATGGAGGGTGCTGCACTGCACAAAGAGGGTCTGTGTAGTATGGAGGGTGCTGCACTTGTGCAAAGCTGGGGGGGTCTGGGTAGTATGGAGGGTGCTGCACTTGCACAAAGCTGGGGGTCTGGGTAGTATGGAGGGTGCTGCACTTGCACAAAGCTGAGGGTCTGGGTAGTATGGAAGGTGCTGCACTTGCACAAAGCTGAGGGTCTGTGTAGTATGGAGGGTGCTGCACTTGCACAAATCTGGGGGGTCTGGGTAGTATGGAGGGTGCTGCACTTGCACAAAGCTGAGGGTCTGGTTAGTATGGAGGGTGCTGCTGCACTTGCACAAAGCTGAGGGTCTGTGTAGTATGGAGGGTGCTGCACTTGCACAAAGCTGAGGGTCTGTGTAGTATGGAGGGTGCTGCACTTGCACAAAGCTGAGGGTCTGTGTAGTATGGAGGGTGCTGCACTTGCACAAAGCTGAGGGTCTGTGTAGTATGGAGGGTGCTGCACTTGCACAAGCTGAGGGTCTGGGTAGCATGGAGGGTGCTGCACTTGTGCAAAGCTGGGGGGTCTGGGTAGTATGGAGGGTGCTGCACTTGCGCAAAGCTGGGGGGTCTGGGTAGTATGGAGGGTGCTGCACTTGCACAATTCTGTGTTCCACCAACAAAACTGCTGATAAAAAATAGTCTCGGAAATTGGCTCATCTATTATGGAGAGAATTAGATGCTCAGTTTGCACATCTTCAATTTAAATTTTAAAAGATTTTTAAACTTAAAATTTCTGTCTTGATATATTTTGATTACACATCATGACTTTTTAAGAAATTCCAATATAATCTGATACCATTTTGAATCCAAATTCCTCCTCTAAATCTGGAAAGACTTTCCTTAGTTAAAAACTCCCCACTCTCCGCCCCGATCAAATGCTACCTATGAATAATTTTTTTTTTTTTTTTTTTTTTTTACTAAAGATTAATTCCAAGATTAAGCAGATAATTCTTGATCTTTCTCGAGGCTAAATTTTGTTTAAGGTCAAGTAAGTCACCTAAGTTAAGCAACAATAAGCCAGTTCAATACTCAAGTGGGTGACCATTTAAGCAATATCAGGTACTGTAAGCAACCAGTCATTTGTTTGTTAAAAAATAACTTTATTCAGCATTAAATGACCCAAAATGGGTTGATATGCCATAAAACAAAACTAACCAACTACCTTGTTTGACCAGTGTCCACCTCAGGTTTTTTTTTCTCTTTCTGTTTTGTTTTATTTGTTTATCTATCTATCTATCTATCTATCTCTTCTTTTTTTTTTTCTTTTTTAAGAGTGGGTCTTTTGCAGCAACACATGACCACTCCTTTCAACCAGAATTACAGGACAAGCAATCTGACCAGATGTCTTCTAGACTGTCTGGCACCAAATGTTGCTGCTGCTGCTGCTGCTGCTACTGTTAGTTTTTCACTAGATGAGATAGAGATGAGATATGGGCTACATACTTCCTGTCTGTTTCAAGTAATATTTCCTAAGTGCTTGAAATAATATAGGTAGGATTTCTGTACCAACTATCAGTATTAACTTAGTATGGGAGACATCTACATAACTAGGACACTCGGTGAGGATCAAACTCACAGTAGTATTAACCAGTTCTGGATATCTATATTTGCTGACAAATACTGAATGCCTATATTTATTTAGTTTGACTCAAGGCCTTTTATATGGAGCTCCCAGTGAATAATGTAATCTCTCGCAGATCCATTACTACTGAATAGCAAGTTTGGTCGTTGCTGGTTGTCAGATACTTGCGACCTTGTGTCACATCCTACCCATGGCAAACAGATTGGGTAAATAGGGTGTCCCATCGTGGTGTAATGGTTAGCAAGTTAGTCTCGCAGATCCATCCATTACGACTGAATATTGAGTTTGATCCTCATTGTGTGTCCAATACTTGCGACCTTTCATCATATCCTACCCATGGCGAAAAAGTTGAGTAAAAGAGGCATCCCATTGTGGTTAGCAAGCTAGTCTCTCATATCTCTTATTTCTGAGTAGTTTGATATTCACTGGACCGTTGTGTCACATCCTACCCATGGCATACAACAGGTTAGGTTAACAAAAATTGGGCATTACATTATGATGTAATGATTAGCAAGCTGCTCTCACAGATCAATTTCTACTGAATAGCAAGTTTGGTCCTCACTGGTGCCCCAACTTTGTGTCACATCCTACCCATGGGTTGGGTAAATAGCTATATTAGAATAACCCTATACTAATTTGCATTAAAATGACCACAAGAAATAGTCAACCATCTAACCTATTAAGCTGGTCAAGCAGTACATGTTTGGAATTAAAAAGTAGATATGTTTATCATTTATCCGTATTTGTATGGGAAGTTTCAAGACCATTAAGAAAACTCCAGGTTTGTCCTGGCCACTAAATTCCTCAAATCACGGTCTCGTTTAAAGTACTTAAATTATGCATTTCATTTATCTATAAATATATAAAAGGCAGTTGGTGTGTATGTATGTCCGGATGAAATCTATACATATATAAAGGGCAGTTTGTGTGTATGCATGTCTGGATGAAATCTATACATATATAAAGGGCAGTTGGTGTGTATGTATGTCCGGATGAAATCTATACATATATAAAGGGCAGTTGGTGTGTATGTATGTCCAGATGAAATCTATAAATATATAAAGGGCAGTTGGTGTGTATGTGTGTCCGGATGAAATCTATACATATATAAAGGGCAGTTGGTGTGTATGTATGTCCGGATGAAATCTATACATATATAAAGGGCAGTTAGTGTGTATGTATCTATGTATGTATGTCCAGATGAAATCTATACATATATAAAGGGCAGTTAGTGTGTATGTATGCCCGGCTGAAACTATGAAAATAAAACAATTAACAGCAAAGTAAATATATATACACATTAAATATCACCAGTTCCTGCTTTTTTTGCAAAATGATGAATATTTTGATTTATATTTGAAGATATTTAAAAATTAAAATATACATATGAATAGCATTGAAATTCTACTTAAAAAATGTTCAGCATATGTGAATCTCAAAAGTAAATAAATCAATACACCAGGTATTTTTTACCTGATCCCCTCTACCCAGGTGACACTGGGTAGCTGCTTCTGGTAGTAAATAAATAAGTTTTGCTACTACTACAGGCACCCAATTTGTAATGGTTAGCATTGTTAGGAATGAACACGGCAAGACAAATTAAAATCCTGGACATGGCTGTTTGCATTTCACATAACACTAATACCCTTGATGAAAGGTATGCATCCAACTATTCTCCCTCCAGCTATGGGTAATAGTAGAGAAGACTGGGTTCTTTAACCTAGGTATTGCAACTGGTCTCAGAGAAGGAAAACTGAATTCAAAACCTGTTAAACTCCATTTAACAAATTGCCCTTGTATCACATCCTGCTTATCCAGAGGGGTTGGTAAATATGTATGTATATCACGTGACTGAAGCATTCCTTCACTCTGTGCAGGATTTGAAAGCCGCACAGATAAACATGCAACATAGGCTAATTTTGGAATTTGTGCTTTATTAGTTTAAACTGGGACATAATGCTGCGGAAGCAACCAAAAACATTTGGTTTGGTTTGGTTTCTTTTGTTTAATGGCATATCAACCTTTGTGGCTTATTTAATGCCAAAGTCGTCCTTGTAGAAGAATAGTGGTGGTACTGGTGAAAAACATTTGTTGTGCAAAAGGTGAAAGTGCATATGATTACAGTATAGAATTAAATAATTTTATTTTACATTGAATCAGTTTGATTGAAACAATTCAGAAATTTAAAAGAAAGAATTCATTGATTCATAAATCAAGACTGATAATTTTATTAAAATCAGATAATTCCCAGATTTTGGTTAATTTTTTTTGTTTATCAGTCTGGAGCACTTATCGGCCACCATATTTTTTAATATATTTCCCAGTTAATTCTTTTGTAAACAAAACACAAGAATTTTTTTTAAGCGTTTTAGTTTCTGTGTGTTTGAAACTTTAAAAAAAAAAAAAGAAAGGGAAAAGAAAAAAAAGATATTTCATTTAAATGAAATATCAACAAGTTTGTGATTTGTCTGTAAATAGTGTATCTAATGTTTTTGTTATTGATTTCTAAGTAGAAACTGTTATTTTGTTTTATCTTATTTTATTTTTTTTTTTTTTTACTTTAATAACGTGTTTTGTTAACTTCATTTACAACGTCGGATTTTGTAAATTTTTGTGCTAATTTAATGTTTAAAATATATCAAAAATAAATTGCATATGCAATATTATTTTTCTTTTCTTTTTTTTCTTTTTTTTACTGATGTTACTGCTTTTAGACAAAAACAAAAATTTAACCTTAAATAATCGATTTAATTAATTTTAATTTTTTTTTTTTTTTTTTAAGTAAAAATCGACACATTATGTTGATGCCTTCTACTGTAAAACAAATGATATTATTATGTGAATTTTTTTATCCTTCATAAAACTGCAAAAATTACGTTAAGTTTCATTCATTTTTTCCCTATTTTTGTTGAATTCAGGGGAAAGGGTAGGAGGGACACGTGTAATTTTGCCCGTGCTTACATCTGAAGGGTTGCCAAGTTTGGCATTATTGATTTTATTACGTACTATTTCGTGTGCGAATTCTCTTCTATTTTATTTATTTTAGTTCATGTTATATATATATTTTTTTAATTTAATTATTTTTTTAAATTCTATTTATCTTTTAAATTAAATGAGAAAAAAAACTAAAATTTGAATTCTCGAATTTGAACACATCTACGTATCATACTAGAATGTGAGTATGCCCAAAATTTTCTCAAGGACACTGGTATGGGACATCCAGCGAGGATCGAACTCGTATTCAGTAGTAATGGGGCTAAGAGACTAGTATGCTAACCATTACACCACGATTGGTCGAGATTATATATATATAGAGAGAGAGAGAAAGAGAATGAGGGAGAGAGTGTGTCTTATTACATTGGTGGAGGGTAAAGTTTTTTTGTTTTTTTTAATTACATAAATTATTTATCATTTTCTAAAGTTTACTTAGAATATCACCTAGGGAATATGAAATGATGGGATCAAGAGAAATAACCAGACACAACTGTTTCGAAGTATAGATGAAGACTTTATTGATTAGACCGTTAAGTATGGACGCTAGAGTCCAGACGCTCAGAACTTTTTATTTATTTATTTAATTTTGATTTGATTTAATTTTATTTAAATCCCCACACCCCCCCTTAACATTAACGTGCATATAAAAAAAAAATGATTTAGATTATAAATTAAATAATCATTGATAAACTTACGCAATTCCTGGGGGTATAAGATTTTAACGATATAAATCCAGTGGCAGTCCGATAGTTTCAATGACGCTAACTAAAAAAAAACTTATTGTCCATCCCTGCATTAACTTCTTAAAGACGTTAATTAGCTCATACGTCCTCTCCTCGGCGGAGGGGGGGGGGCACAGTTCAATGTTTCGTTTGTGTTTATTGCTGAAATAAAAGGTCGGGCTGATGTTTTTTTCTTTTCGTTATTTTAACGTAAATTAGGGTATGTTTTCAGCTAGAACCAATATCAGACTCTAATATCTCTCTCTCTCTCTCTCTCTCTCTCTCTCTCTCTCTCTCTCTCTCTCTCCACACACTCATATCATCACATATATTCAAGGCTTCTGCGCGGAGTAGTTAGGTAAAATTACTCGGGTTGTCCCCTTGTCTAAAAGTATTAGGGCCAGATTTATTGCCCTGTGCCTGAGGTGCCCCAAATGGGCAATGCTGATAGGGTGGCGCACTTTTTGCACTGGCCACTGCATGAGCATTGGTTTGTGCGTTGCTCCTCGCGTTAAAAATACCTTGTAGTTAATCCGGTACCGTCGTGGTATAATGGTTAGCAAGCTAGTCTCTTACTACTGAAAAGCGAATTCGAAAAAATCCCTGTTAAAAAGAGAGCCTAGTGGGGGGGGGGGGCAGAAAAATATTTTTGTTATCCTCTCATAATATATATACACAACCTCACGGGCAAAAACCTCTTATCTTCTCATATATACTCACTCACGCCCTCACATACATACAACTCACACCCTCATCTACAAACACGCATTCACTATATACCCACTTACAACTACACACACACACACACACAGTATGGTATTACAATTTTAACAATATATAACAAACAGTATACAAATATCATTTCAAACATTTTATACTCTTCTTTTTTGGTATTAGTATTATTTGGATAGTAATAGTTAGTATCACTGTAAGTTGGTGATAAGTAAAATTACTGGGTCAGTTTTAGCTTGCCTTTTTTTTTTCTTTTTTTAGCGGGGAGGGGTGCCTCCACTTCCACCCATACGGCCGTCTTTAATCATCATGGTCCAACTAACCCACACATTGGTGTTGTAATAATCTTTTTCTTATTAACTGGAAAACTTTTATGTTGTGTTTACAGTTTTATATAAGTTTACGACTCTATTCTTTTTTTTTTTCTCACAACAAAATGGCACACATGGATCTAAAAACTCTGTTTAGAAAGATGGGGGGGGAGGGGGAATAACTTACAAACCTTTCAGGAGTTTTTTTTTTATTTTATTTTATTTTTAATCTATTCATTTTGTTTGGATTTTTTATTTATTTTGTTGTTGTTTGTTGTTGTGAAGGTCATGGTCATTAACTTTTACACAAAAGCATGAATGAAACGCTGTTCCTTTACAACATGAGAATTAAGGTTTACACTTTGCTTGTTTGACATTACTACAACAACAACAAAGTCAAGATTTAGTATTATACACACACACATACACACACTCACTCTCTCTCTCTCTCTCTCTCTCTCTCTCTCTCTCTCTCTCTCTCTCTCTCTCTCTCTCCTGGATGTGTGCGGTAACAAAGCCGTCCTAACTCCCCCTCTCTCTCTCTCTCTCCCCCCCCTCTCTCTCTCTCTCCTGGATGTGTGCGGCAACAAAGCCGTTCTAACACACACACACACATACACTGTGTATACGGTGTCAAAGCAGGTCAAGTATACACTTAATTGATACAGTGAAATTCTATTTTATATGCAGAGAAACTTGTATCTCTTTTTTCCTCATTTTCAACACACATACACCACACATACACACACATACACACACATACATACATACATACATACACATACATAGGTGGGGGTGTAAAAAATCCCCGAAAGAGGAACACAAAAAAACAGCATGCTCTTCTACCCCGAAGTTCAATGCACTTTGTTGGGTATGACCAAAATTTCTGTATGATAATACTTCTCCCTTTTTTCTTTTTTTTTTTTCTTTCTTTCCTTTTTCTTTATTAAAAGAAAAGATTAGAATTGTAAATTGTCACTTTTTTTCCTTTAAGAACGGGGCCTAAACTTACATATAACAAAAATTTTCTATGAATTTATTCATTATAATGAGATAAATCACGTTAAAAAAAGCGCATCTTCAAGAAGAAGAAAAACGAAAAAAAAAGAAAAAAAACGCCATTTTGACAGATACAGTTATTAATTTATAAATAATTTTTTAAAGACAAATAATTATTATACTTTTCTTAAATCATTCCTTTACATAATAATACAGTAAAAATAATGTTAAATTTAATTTATTTTATCCCCGAGTTTTGTTGGATTTTGATTCATGCGTAAGGGGTAAAAAAAATAAACATGAAATTTAGCCATGCCTACACTTTCTTCACTTCCTTCAACTCACCCGGAGAAAAAATCAACAAAAGCAATCCCTTTCTTGGTTGGAAAAGAATGTTTTAAATGATCTAATATATATATATATATATATATATATATATATATATATATATTATAATCAACCTCTCCACACAAGTGAGATACGACATAAAGTCTATTTTTAAGTGGAGTTTAACAGGTTTAAATTCAGAGTTTTCCTTCTCCTAGACTGGTTGCCTAACCAAGGTTAAAAACTGTCATATTATTTACCCATAGCTGGAAGGAGAATATTTGAATACATACCATTATTAGAGTTATGTGAAATGCAAACAGCTGCGCCCTGGGTTTGAACTCGTCACGCCATGTCCATTTCATACGCTATTAACCATTACACCACGCCCCTTAAAGATTTAACATGTGTTTTTAAAAGTCATATTCATCGTCCTCCATTCGAGTTACCGGGCACAGGAACCTCGGCGTCTAATTCGGTGGATGAGCCCAAAATAAATCGCCTATTTCAGGGGAAGGGGGAAATATTCTCTATAGGCAGCACCTGTCTCCTTGCCTAAAAGGGGCAGGGCCGGCTTATTGACCCGTGCCCTTCATTATCATTATTATCATCATATCGCGCTAGTAGCACGGGTATCCATGGCGATCTCTCGCCAACAGTCCCTATCATTCATCCCCCCCCCGAGGCCCTTTGCGCAGCATCCAGTATCCACGCAGAACTGGTCAATGTATGTTTTTGCTCGACAGACCATACTGGCGTGTCCATGTACTGGTGAATGTCACTTCTGAGTTCGTTCTCGCTTCTCCAGTAGTGTCTAGCTTGTCTTACTCGGATGGCTTGTGTGATTGAAGCAAATGGCCGTACAGCTGTTTTCACATGTATTTGCAAAAAGTGCTAGATCATCTGCATGGTCCGCATCTGTAATAGTTTGTGCGAGATATCGTTTGTTTTTTAGTGTGAGGTTTTTCTTTTCTTTTATGGGATCGAATGATGTTCGAAGTACATAGTCTAGGCATATTATAAACATGTATGGGGCTTACATATCTCCTTGTAAGACTCCTGCGAAATCCGTGTCTCCGTCAGGTAAACGTACCATTACTTTGGTGTTTATGTAGAGCATCAGTATGGCGCTAGGTGTTTCTTTGGGGAAGCCGTATGCTAGTAGTATTTTCTCAATTTTCCCTCTGTATATGGATGGAATCAAATGCCTTGGAGAAATCTACAAATAGTAAGGTTGCCTCGAGGTTTGTTCCGCCCTGTCGGTTTGGGCGTTAGAATGCACCAACTGCACCTCTGCAGAGGGGTAAGACTCCCCCAAGGGAGCCACCTGTTGGCCGTGGGTGGCGACCCGTGATGCTTAAGGATATAGCCCAGGTGGATGAGCAGTTCATGAATTTCAATACTCCACTTTGGCCCTATCTTGGGCTAGACGGGCGGTCGGAGAGGCCTCCTCCGGTCAATCGGCTGGTCACGTCAAGCCCTAGCACCTATATTATTTTCCCAACCCTATTGCCCTTATGGCAAGCCCCAACCCCTTTTTATCATAGGTGCTAGAAGGCGGTGGGTCTACATGTCCTGGGAATGACGTTAAACTCTATCTGATGGTGAGGTTCCAGTTCTGGAGGTTTGGGGAATGTGGACCACCCCTTCATCACCATTGCTCCCTGGTCCACTCTGACCCGGAGTGGTAGTACCTGTTAGGGTCCCATCTATGGGTTAAATAGAAAAACATGAGTTGATAAACAAAATTGTATTATGCATTAAGAATGAATTTATTTCACAACTTCGTCGGCATTAAATGACCCACCGAGGTTGATATGCCGTAAAACAAAACAAAACAAAATATCTAGGTTTGTTTGGGTTTTTTTGTTGTTTTTTTTTTGTTTTTTGCTCGAACCCCTTCTATGATTCGACGAATAGTTAAGATCTGAGAAGTTGTGGATCAATTTCTGCAGAACCCATTTTGTTTTTTGTTTTTTTTTTTTTGTTTTTTTTTTGTTTTTGTTTTTTTTTGTTTTGTTTTTTCTTCTAAGGATTTTCTTTATTTCAGGTTTGATGAAATTAAGAAGGGCATTATATATCTTAGCAGATATAGTTGTAAGATTTATCCCTCTGTAGTTCTTACCGATTCCTAGGTCTCTGGGGGGGGGGTGCAACCATTCGTCCATTTTTCTATCGTATTTTGTCTGTATACTGCATTGCATAGTCGTAGTATGTCATCTAAGTTCCTTATTTTCCAGACCTCTGGGAGCATTTTGTCGATTCCCGCAGTCTTTCTATTTTTTTTTAGTTTTCTTAGTACTTCGTTAAGTTCTTCCATCGTAAACTCTCCCAGCTTAATGTCTAGTTGGTATTTCATTGGGTATTATTTTCTATGATTTTAGGGGGGGGGGCACCTAACAGTTTCTGGGAGTGGTCTTTCCACTTCTGCAGTCTATCTTTTTGGCTGGCTGCCTTTAACTTTGATCTAGAGGCACTTTTCCTACCACTAATTTCATTTACAGTTTGCCATGCTAATTGCGACTGTCTGTCTTCTACTGCGTGTCTGATTTTATTTATTTGTTCTTGGATGTATTGTGTCTATTCTTTTTTTGTATGTTTCAATTCTAACAAGGCTTTCTATGTTGGTGATGGGTTTGTTTTATTGCAATGGCGTGCTTTTTTATATATATATAATTTATCTTTACTCTAACTGCTTCTGTCTCTCAGGGGACAGTGTGTTTGGCTCTTTGTTTGGTCGCAACTTCTAAGTGGCCACTGACAAGGTTTTCGTATTCCTCATTTGGAGAGTACCTTACTGGTGTATCCTCCAGTAGGTCCTGTGCCTTTGGCGCCGCAAAAGGAGGATACCAAAACAGTATTTCGGCTACTTTCACATCAAGAAAGTTGTTGAAATAAATATCAGATGAATTAAAGTTTTCATATTTATTTATACCATATTCCATATATGTAAATTAATGTTGTATATTTTATTTATACCATATTCCATATATGTAAATTTATTGATATCTATGTGTACGTTTGAGTTCTCACATTTGGTTAAATCCTATCACGGAAATACTTGATACAATTCACACACACACACACACACACACACACACACACACACACACACACACACACACACATTTGATTAAACAAAACAAATTCTTTATTATTTTCAAGTTTTTTTATTTATTTCTTCTTTCAAGCTTCTTAACAATTTTTTGGGATGTTTCAATCTTGAAAGATTATTTGCAGACCAAGTATTTTCATTTGTCTATCATGATTAAAACTGTTTAATATTTAACTACGTTATTGTTTTGTTTTTACCACCAAAGTGGCAGTAAGCAACAGTATCAGTTTGTTTTTGTTTGTTTTGTTTTGTTTTTTGTTTTTTTTTTGGGGGGGGGGTTAATCTATTGAACTAGGCAAACGTAATTTAGAATAAAAATTGTTCTATTTTAAACATTTTGGAATAAAAATTGTTCTATTTTAAGCATTTTAGAATATAAATTGTTCTATTTTAAACATTTTAGAATATTGTCACTAGTTTCAAAGTTAATTCTATTAATAGTGTGTTGTCTAAATTTTATATCCAGAGCTTCAAGGATTTTAAATTTTGTTTTATATTATTGTCAGTATGAAGTATTTTTGTATTAATAACTAAAATATTTCTTTTGATATCATTGTCAGTATGGAGAATTTTGCACTGTTAACTATTTCTTTCGAACAAATGATTAACACCTTTCAAAATCGTAACATGAAAAGAATTGTTAGGAAGCTTGAAAGAAAAAAGAAAAAGAAAAAACTATAAGGATTCTATTTTGTTTAATCAAATTTGTTTCAATGGAAAGATGCTGCCCAAATATACCTATTTCATGTGTGTGTGTGTGTGTGTGTGTGTGTAATATAAAGTAAGTAAAGTCGACGGGGCGGCCTAAAGTCGGTATCAGCCAGTCAGCGAGGGAGTCTATTCCCTTTTCAATAGCGCTAGACCAAGGAGATTGTTTTTAGCATCTGAAGTGGAGCGCCACACCTACCATCAGCTCCTTACTTTACCGCACAGATCCCTGTGCTACTCATACGCTGAGTTGGCGGGGACCGGTATCGAACTAGGAACCTTGTGGTTTCTAGCCGAACGCTCTACCGACTGAGCTACACTATATATATATATATATATATATATATATATATATATATATATATATATATATATTATCAGCAGATTTCGTGTTAACTCCACTTTTTATAAAAGAGTCGGGGTGGAGGTATCAATTTAATAATTAAATGAGAATAAACATAAAAACACAATTCTACTTTCTTTATTCATTACCGGCTTAAGTTGTATTAACAAAAGCGTTCTTTTCTGTCTTTTACTCATCTATCTATCTATCTATCTGTCTGTCTATCAGTTTATTCATATCTATCTATCGGTCTATCTATCAGTTTATTCATATCTATCTATATATCTATCTATCTATCTATCCCGTTTCTTTTTCTGTCTATCCTCCCTACCTTTCTTTTTCTTCCTCCCTTCCCACGTGTATTCGTTTGAAGCAGATCGCGGGCATCCGTTGTTTAGTATTATCTCTTCCTCTCTTTTCACTTTCCTTCTTTATTATTTTTCTCCCTGACCTTATAGCGTCTTTCTTTCTTTTCTTTCTTTTTTTCTCCCCTTTCTTTCCTCACAATCAAAATGAAATAATCCATTATTTATCTGAAGGGATGATGGGGTTTAAACATTCAAGCATATATACCTTTGTCTTACCCTTTTTCTTTTTTCTTTTTTTTTGGTCATCATTTTTTCCGAACACACACACACACATACACACACACACACACAGTTTGGGTTGTTGAAAGTTCCCAAAAGAGGAAAGACCTAGAGCCACTAAAACCTAGAAAATTAATCCCGCTATGGGTTGAAAATCCTATTCGGAAAACCATAAATTCCTACGTAACAAGAAATGAGCACGAAAGCTCTTTGTGTAGCACTTACAGATTCACCTATCTTTAAAAAAAAAAAACTAAGTTTCAACAACCACTGTACAGTGTAGTACACTGGTCCAAGCCATTATTGTAAATGATCATATCTGGCAAAAAATGGTACGGCATTTAGCTAGATGGATCTGGTATGGCCACTTGTTTAAGTTCACGTGCACTTTAAAATGCGAGGTTTATTTCTTCCACACCTTGTATAAATAATATGATGGGATTCAATGAATCCGATTCATAAAACAAATCCACCAAAACTTTAACCCTTTCTAATGATTACGTAAATGATAACAGCAAAAGCAAAGCAAATAGTTTGTCAATAATAATATTTTCAGTTAGTTAAGACAACTATGATCGGCCCAACTCATGCATAAGTTAGTGTTGCAGATGTGCGCACACGTGTGATCCACAGTGTCAAGAGATAAAAATTTGACCATATTAACAAATGGTATTTATGCACAAACCAGAATCTCATACAATCCTCTGTGGTTTTATTATATAAACTGATAAACGGATAACCGAATCTCGACCAAAAGATCAGACCTAGTGTTAATTATATTTTTTTTTTTTAAATGATAATTTAAAAAAAAAACATGAATTTGTCATCTTGCCATTCCAGTGGACAACAGAGTGAAAATAAAAGAAAGTGAAAAAAAATTTTAAAAATACTTGGATCTTGCTAGAGAGCTGAAAAGGCTGTGGAACATGAAAGTGACAGTGGCACCGATTGTAGTTGGTGTGCTTGCAATGATAGAATCACTTCTTTTTTTTTTTTTTTTTTTTTAAAGTTTCAGTCACAAATTCACGATGTTTACCATTCCATGCCATAATGTCGATTGAAACAGCATTACTTCCGCTCAAAGACAAATCTTCCATCTGCTCACCACTACAAGCTGTTGCGCGGCGGCGGCAATTTAAAATCTGGGACCCTTGTATTTGTATATCATCACAACTATCTAGGGCCGCAGCAGTGGAAGCTTAAAAAAACACACACACACACACACAATTTTTTACCACTTGTAATATTTTTACGGGGTTTTATTTTAGCAAAATAAGATGTAGAAAGAAATACAAGAGAAAAAATCTATCAATTTTAAATGCATTTTCCCGCTAACCATGTTGGGGACCTTTGATAACTTAAGGCCAAATTTACCACCACCCCCCTCCCAATTTTTTTAAAGCTCTTCTACGGTCCTGTTGGTTATTATAGAATTAAGATTTGAAACTTTCTACAAAATTTCACTTGATATTTATCTTAATTCATGAATCTCTAAAGAAGAAGAAGAAGAAGAAGAAGAAGAAAGTAGATATTGTCTTATTTTCTCTTGTCCTGTGATTTTTTAAATAATATATATATACCAACCCCTCTGTACGAGCTGGATGTGACACAAGATCAATTTCTTAAGCGGAGTTCAACAGGTTTGAATTCAGAGTTTTCCTTCTCCTAGACTGGTTGCCTAACCAAGGTTACAGAGCCCAGCCTGTCCTACTATTTACCCATAGCTGGAGGGAGTGTAGGATTCATACCTTTCCCAAGGGTATTAGCGCTAAGTTAAATGCAATTACCACGCCCAGGATTTGAATTCGGGGCGACGAGTCCATTTCCCATGACTTTAACCACACGCTTCCATTTTTTTATAATATAAGCCGGTGTGAACTACCCCTTACCGTCATGTACTACCCCTGCTTGAGGGCACCAGAAGGGCGGGCCCTCGCAGCAGGTTTGATGGCGACCTTGTGGTTCATGCATAAAGATGCGTCCCATCCAGGTGTAATGGTTAGCAAGCTAGTCTAGCACATGCATTACTACTAAATAACGAGTGCTCCATACTTATGACCTTGTGTAAAATCCTACCTGTGATGAGCGAATTCAGTAAATACCTACGACCTTATGGAAATTCTAGGCACCCGTTGTGTAATGGTTATCATCATAGGAAATGGACACGGCGACACGAGTTCAAATACTGGACGAGGCTGATTGGATTTCATCTACACTTGGGAAAGATATACATCTAACTATTCTCCCTCCAGCTATGGGTAAATAGTAGGACAAACTGGGCTCTTTAACCTTGGTATGGAAACCTGTCTAGAAGAAGAAAAATTCTGAATTACATCTTGTTAAACTCCGTTTAAAAATTGACCTTGTGTCACGTCCTGCTCGTGCGACGGGTATTGTTAACATATACTTTATGGAAATTGAATTGTAGT
>CM042179.1:33451599-33479099 GCA_023376005.1 Doryteuthis pealeii | reverse complement strand
AAAAACAGTTAATTCAAAGATCAAATTATCCGATTGCGAAAAATTTAGGGACTGGCAAACGGAGCCTAAAATGCGTTTTTGACAAAATGATTTTAGCCCCCCCCCCCCCCCCCCGAAAATATTTTGCCAAAAATCAGGAAATTATCGGATTTTAATGAGATTTTCAGTGTTTATGTATCAATGAATGATCTTTATAATGCATTATTTATTTTATTTCAAAACTTTCTCATTTTTTTTAGGTCACTTAATTTTGACCCCCCCCCCCCCTTATGTTGTGGGCGTAAAATGTTTTGCAAGTTGATCATTTTTTATACTAATTACAGTATAAATAAAGAGATAAAAGACCGAAGTTATGAATAGAAAAAAAAAAAAATTACGGTGGCTTTTCTATGAGAAAATAAGTACCGAAAATCGAAAAATAAAATGTAAAAAATAATAAATAATTAATTTTTTGGAGATTTCTTTTTTACTCATTTCGATAATTATTTAATTGGCTATTATTTTATAAAAGAAAAAATTATACATCGATGTTTTTTTTTGCTTAAAAAGGGGAGGGGGCACATTTTCAATCGAGTTTTTCTTCAAAACTTTTGGCGCCTAAAATAAGGTTTGCATTAAGTAGATATTTATTTTTAGAATCTAAAAATATAACATTTTAAACTTAACATCAGGATTTTCATATTTTAAATGAATTTTATATATTAATTTTTCATAGCAAAAATACTAAATTAAAGTTTTGAAATAAAATAACTAATGCATTATAAAATTCATTAATTGTTAAATCAATACTGAAAATTTCATTAAAATCGGATAATTACCTGATTTTTGGTAAAAAAAACATTTTCATCCCAAATGTTACGTTAAAATTGTAAACAAGCGCCTAAAACCATTGAAAAACAGCCAAAATGGCGTCGGCGAACAAAATTGACCAAAATAAATACTTTTAAATCTTTTGAAAATAAACTGCATATGTAATGATATTTTTCTTTTTTAATGATGGTTATTATGTTACTACTTATCGATTTAGACAAAGTTTAACCTTAAATAATAGATTGAATTATTCTTAATTCGCTTTTAAAACTCGTAGTATCCGATTTTCTTTTGCCTATGCCTAGAAAAATTACATCGTTATCTTAAAAAATAAATAAACCTATCCGTATTACATGCGAAAGGGTAATTTTCAGGCCGCAATTTAGACAGAAAAGTTACATTTTATTTCCCTTTTACGATTATACCACTAAAAGTATGGCTAGCTCTAATTGACATTTTTTTTTTCTTGTGCATGTTCAATAACCGACTATTTGTTTTCAACGATTTTTAAAATATTCTTTTTTTATCTTGAAATATTATCTTGAAATTTTTTTTGTGCATTCGAAAAAAGAAACATTTTTTTAAATCCTGATGATTTTTTTTTTAAATCCAGCTTAGAAAGAAAAAAACTTTAATATTAAAATTTAGGCTAAAGGTGCAAATCTGTCGGAAAATTAGTGTGACCCAGAAAAAACAGAACCCATAAATTTTGTAATAAAACTGTTAATTTTAACTTGGGGGTTTAGGGTTGGGGTTTAGGGTTAGTTTAATGGGAAACTAAATAAATAATTTGGGTTCTGTTTTTTCTGGGTCACCCTGTAATATGTTTTAATTTTCCGAATGATTTGAAAGTTTAGCCAAAATTTATTTTAATTGTAAATTTTTAAAAAATTTAATATTAAAATAAATAAAAACTTGAACAAATTTAATATTGAAATTTCACCCTGAAATTGACGTAAAAAAATATCTTCGGTTTTGGTATTAATTTCTAAAATCGAAAATGAAATGAAATGAAAATTTGAATATTTTTTCTAAGAGAAAAACTGATAAAATAATCAATATATATATATATACTTACTTTTTATTCTAATAGCGTAAAAAATATTTTATTTTTACTTTTTTGACCAAAGAAAAACAAACTTTGGTTACTCAGAAGCGTCTCGTCTCTTTGTAAAACAAATATGTCAGTTTTGCTCTTCCGTAAATACTCTAAGACTAGGCATTAGCATTTTTGTCGTCTGCTAGGAATTTTAAAAGCGAATTAAAAATAATTAAATCTATAATTTAAGGTCAAACTTTGTCTAAATCGATAAGTAGTAACATAACCATCAGTAAAAAAAGAAAAATATCATTACATATGCAGTTTATTTTTAAAAGATTTAAAACCATTTGTTTTGGTCAATTTCGACGCGCGATCCGCTATTCAGCCTCTTTCGATGGTTTTAAGTGCTTGCTTACAATTTTACTGTAACATTCGCGATTATAAAAAAAAAACTTACCAAAAATCAGGTAATTATCTGATTTTAATGAAATTTTCAGTATTGATTAATGAATTTTATAATGCATCGGTTATTATTAAAATTCATTTAAAATATGAAAATGCTGATATTAAGTTTAAAATGTTATATTTTTAGATTCTAAAAATAAATATCTACTTAATGCAAACCTTATTTTAGGCGCCAAAAGTAATAAGTTTTGAAGAAAAACTCGATTGAAAATGTACCCCCTTCCCTTTTTAAGCAGAAAATCATCGATGTATAATTTTTTTTTTTTTATAAGATAATAGCCGATTAAATAATTATCGAAATGAGTAAAAAAGAAATCTCCAAAAAATTAATTATTTATTATTTTTTTACATTTTATTTTTCGATTTTCGGTACTTATTTTCTCATAAAACAACAACCGTAAAAATTTTTTTTTTTTTTTTTTTTTTTTGTTTCTTCGGTCTTTTATCTTTTTGTTTATACTGTAATTAGAATCGAAAATGATCAACTCGCAAAACATTTTACGCCCCCAACATAAGGGAGGTCAAAATTAAGTGACCTGAAAAAAATGAGAAAGTTTTGAAATAAAATAAATAATGCATTATAAAGATCGTTCATTGATAAATAAACACTGAAAATTTCATTAAAATCCGATAATTCCCTGATTTTTAGTAAATTATTTTCTGTAGTTCAAAAACGAATTTTAGGCTCATTTTGCCAGTAGCTATCTAAGACCCCGACATTACTATTCAACAAGGAAAATTACAAATTCTTTTAAAAATATTAATCGAGCTCGGATCGGACCAACTTTTAGTTTACCTGAATTCTAAAATTCATATCTTTAAATATCCGTGAAAAATTCGATTTTTTAGCGCAGAAAAATTTTTTTTTTATTTATTTCACGCAGAAAATAAAAATATTTGATCACACAAAAGATTGAAAATCTCTTAAAAATTAATTTCTTGAAAAAAAAAATTTTTTTTTTTTTTTTGACAATTTAATAGAATATAGTACATATCAATTATAAAAGCAAAAAAAAGTTTTCAAATATTTATATTATGACATCTTTTTGCACTTTTTATTTCCGATTTCATTAATATTTCCTAAAAAAATTCACCTTGTACGTTATACAATTTCATTGATATAGTTATTCAGACTCTTATCTTTATAGAAAAAAAAGTACAAAATTTTTCTAGGGCGGGGGGGTGATAGGCCTCGTAAAAAAAATATTCCCCTAATATATTTAAAAAAAACTATTTCAGATGTATTTACATCCAATGGTAAACATTTATGGAAATTTTCGTGAAAATTATTAATTGATTTTTCATAGAATTTAAAAAAAAAAAAAACTCTTATCGTAACTTGTTTTTAGCTACGTTAAATTTCAGTTGATTTAACAGTGCAAAAATGAAAACATTGTTTTTCAATCATCATTTTTATTATTTTCGTAAGCTGAAATTTTTTTTTTTTTTTAATCATTAGGAGTTTGTTTAATGTTTTTCTTTCGAATGGAAAAAAAATTTCAAGAAAATATTCATTTTTCTGCAAGTTTCATTGTGTTAAATATGAGGGTGGGGGGGGTAAATTTCACAGGGTAAAATTGGTGGTACCTATATATATATATATATATATATATATATATATATATATATATATATATATATATATATATATAGACAAAACTAATTAAAGTTTTTTTTTTCTATTATGCATACACCCATACATACATTATATATTTTAGATAAATACTAAATTTATATATATATATATATATATATTTTTTTTATTTTTGTTTTTTGTTTTTTAATTGAAAAAAATAAAAAGTGAAATATTATAATTCGAAAAATAAATTATATATATATTTTTTTCAAGATAATCATTTTTTTTTTCTTATTTATGATTTTTTTTAAAATGATTATACCCGGTATTATCTTTTCTTTCTTTCTTTTTTTTTTGTTTTTTGTTTTGCGATATATATACAAAATTTTGTGTGTTTAATAATATATATATATATATATATATATATATATATATATATATATATATATATATATATATATATAACACACACACACACACACACACAGTGTATACATTGTGTGAATGTATTCATTAATTATTTTAATCATTAATACATTCAATTTTATTAACGATCCACTTTTTTAATGGAATAGTTTCTGTTGGTTTGTAAAATCTGGTTCTGTTTAAAAGGAAAAAAAAAAGAAAGATATTATATACAAATCATTGGCACTAACAAAAAAAAACTGCTACACTTTGTAAACCTAATCAACAAGAATGTGTGTGCGTGTGCGTGCGATTCTAGCTAGATTTAGTTATATAGTTTGGACCTTGTCTGCAATGTGTGAGTTGTAAGGAAGTGAACGGCTTCCTGTGCTTTGAAGTAGTGAACTTGCATTGAGTAGTGGGCTAGTAATCTAGGCTAGCAAAAACTAGTCTGTCTGCCATGATTGGGGTCTGTGTAGGCGGAGTATCCTTCCACCATCACTTCAATTCTATCACCTTCCGACACATATACATAGACATTTGTAGGCAAACACACTCTTTTTCATCATTAAAGATAAAGAAGAAAAAATTGTTTATATAAAAATTATATTTTACATATTAAAAAAAAAAACATAAATATCTTTATTGTATATCCTACAGTTACAGAAATTGTATTTTAATTTACTTTTTTAAACTTTTTTTTTTTTAGGAATATGTACTAACCACACATACACACATGTCTGTGTGTGTTTGTGTGCATATGTATGTATGTGTGTGTATTATGTGTATATAAATTCAGGTGTTTTAATAGTTAGCAAGCAAAATCATCGTTACAGAGTTCGATTCTCACTGGGTGCTCATACTTCTGGCATTGTGCCACATCTAAGTAAAGCTTAGTAAATAATATATATACATATACACTAGGTACCACCAAAAGTTGTCACGTGATCAGTTTAGTTATTGAAGAAAGAAACGTAAATACTTTAAAACTTTTAATCTCGCAATAAAGAAATAACGAACATAAAGAGTTGTTACAAAGAAAAACAAATTATCCGATTAGGGAAAAATTGCTTACCGTTATCTTGAAAAATAAGTAAAACAGTCCGTTATTTGGGGTGGGGTTTTTACAACAGGGCCAATTTTTTTATTGATATTTTTTAGCAAAATTCTGTATTCATGGTTCTTTTACTCATATCGAAACTTATAAAAACTTCTGATATAATTATTCAGACTCTTATCTTTATAGTAAAAAAGTAAAATCGTTTTTTGTTTTGTTTTTTCGGTTCATTTTTTTCATATTTCATAAGATAAAATAGGGTGTGGGTAGACCTCATAAAGAATATTTCCCCAAATATATTTTAGGAAAAAAAAAAATATTTCAGACATATTTACATCAAAAGGTAATTAATTATGGAAATTTTCGAGAAAATCGGACCATTAATTGATTTTTCACAGAATTAAAAAAAATAGATTTAAAAAAAAAAAAAAGCCGGTAGTCATAACTTGTTTTTGGCTACGTTAAATTTCAATTGATTTAACGGTGCAAAAATGTAAACATTGTTTTTCATTCATAATTTTCATTATTTCAGTCAGTTGAATATAATTTTTTTTAATCATCAGGATTTTTTTTTTTTTTTTGATTTTTTTTGATTTTTTTTTTTTTTATGTTTCTTCTTTCGAATGGAAAAAAATTGTTCAAGATAATATTAACCTTTTTGCAAGTTTCATTATGTTAAATGGGGGGGGGGTACTGGGGAAATTGGTGGTACCTAATACACACACACACATACATACATACACATACACGTGTGTAATGGTTAGTAAGCCATATTGACAAACCATTAGTGGTTATTTCGATTCTCACTGTGGGTTCCATTTTTCTGGCCTTGTGCCACATCTAAGGTTAGTTAATAATTTTGTGTGTAAATGGAAAAGTTCGCAAAAACTCAATTTTTTATATTAAATATTTTTAATTAAATTAATATGAAAATTTAATATGGTTGCTTACATTCTCTACACATTAATTTAGCTTTTCAAAATATTTTAAATTGTGTGTGTGTGTGTGTGGTCAGGCTGTGAAATACACTCTGAATCAGAACTATTCACTATATGCGAGTCCATATACAAAATACTAATGGTACAGTTTGTAGACTCAAGAATTTTATATATAAAAACCTTTACAATTAAGATTCTATAAATACGTTGGCGTTTTTCTTCTTACAAATACTAAAGTATTAGGATGCATCTTATCAGCTCTTATTGAATGTTGATATCCTAAATTATATGGTTTTTATTCTTGCTTATCACTCTTTATAAAGATAAAAAAAATTAAAAAAACTTTCATTCCTTCTTAATATAGGTGTGTATAAAAAGTACTTTTTATAAATTCAGGGATTTGCATTTTTAAATGGATTTAGATGAAAAAAAAATTTTTTTTTAAATTTAAGCCAAGTTTTTGGATTTTTTAAAGTAAAGTGTAAATTATCAAAAGTGACCTATAAAAGTAGATTAACTAAAAAATGTAAAATTATATTATTTCTTTTTTAAATGCTATTTCATTTGGCCCAGTTCGTTTTTTTGAAGAGACACAAATCCGACTGAATTACACATGCTTAATACTTTGTCTAGAGGGCGGGGGGGGGGATCTTCTGGAAATAAAATTAAGCAATGTTTCTTACATGAAGAAGACTTAATTGTCATGTTTTATTTATTTATTTATTTTTGTTGTTATTTTTAATCATCGCAGACAAGAAAAGGATTTTTTCATTTCTCATCTATTTAATTTTTTATTTTTCCGTAATGTTTTTGGTCAAGTTATCAAACTTTTTTTATTTTATTTTTTTTTATTTTTTTTATTTTTATTTTTTTATAAATCTTGTGCCTAATAATTTTAAATTGTGCAATCTACCACCATTCCATTATTATAATCACGACTAGTTTAAATTACTATGAATATCACTTGTCAAAAATTATGGGGCAATTTTATTTAAGGATCAATAGGTACCACCAATTTGACCCTGTGCAATTTACCCCCCCTACATTTAACACAATGAAACTTGCAGAAAAATTAATATTTTCTTGAAAATTTTTTTCCATTCGAAAGAAAAAACATTAAATAAACTCCTGATGATTTTTTTAATTTTTTATCAGTATAGGAAAATAATGAAAATTATGATTGAAAAACAATGTTTTCATTTTTGCACTGTTAAATCAACTGAAATTTAACGTAGCTAAAAACAAGTTACGATAAGAGGATTTTTTAAAAATTCTATGAAAAATCAATTAATGGTCCGATTTTCACGAAAATTTCCATAAATGTTTACCATTGGATGTAAATACATCTGAAATAGTTTTTTTCTAAAATATATTAGGGGAAATATTTTTTTATGATGTCTATCATCCCCCCCTATTTTATTTTATGAGATAAAAAAAAAATGATGTGGAAAAAAAAATTGGTACTTTTTTTCTATAAAGATAAGAGTCTGAATAACTATATCAATGAAATTGTATAACGTACCGAATTATAGTTTTTTTAGGAAAAAATAATGAAATCGGAAATAAAAAGTGCAAAAAAAATATCATAATATTAATATTTGAAAAATTTTTTTTTCTTATGTAATTGGTATGTACTATATTCTATTAAATTGTCAAAAAAAAAATTTTTTTTTAAGAAATTAATTTTTACGAGATTTTCAATCTTTTGTGTGATTAAATATTTTTATTTTCTGCGTGAAATAAATTAATTTTTTTTTTTTTCCTGTGGAAAAAAATCAAAATTTTCACGGATATTTAAAAACATGAATTTTAGAATTCAGGTGAACTAAAAGTTGGTCTGATCCGTGCTCGATTAATATTTTTAAAAGAATTTGTAATTTTTATTGTTGAATAGTAATGTGTGATTCTTAGAATGTACGGAAGAGCAAAACTGACATGACGAGACGCTTCTCGGTAACTAAAGTTTGTTTTTCTGAGCGTAAAAAAATATTTTATTTAACTTTTACGACCAATTAGAATAAAAATAATATATTGAATGATTGTTTTATCAGTTTTTCTCTTAGAAAAAATATTCAAATTTTCATTTTATTTTCGATTTTAAGAATTAATACTAAAACCGAAGACATTTTTTAACGTCAATTTCACTGCGAAATTTTAAGATTAAAGTTTTTCAAGTTTTTATTCATAGTAAATTGTAATATTAAAGTTTTTAAAGATTTTATTCATTTTAAATTGTAATATTAAAGTTTTTAAAGATTTTATTCATTTTAATAGAAAAAATTTGGCTAAAAAAGTTTGTCTGTTACACCCATCCGTACTTAGATGCATAACTGTAAGAGGGTAATAATATGTATTTCTTTCTCTCTAAATCGCGGCCTGAAAATTACCCTTTCGCACGTAATATGGATAGGTTTGTTTATTTTTTAAGATAACGATGTAATTTTTCCCAATCGGATAATTTGATCTTTGAATTAACTATTTTTCTTTGTAACAACCCTGTACGATCTTTTTTTAACGAGATTTTTGATAAACAAAGTTCGGAAATATCTATTTCCGTTTTATTCAAGATGACCTAAACGGTCTGGTGGTACCTAAGGATCAAAGTATCTGTATGCTGAGCCTAGTGTCAAAATGCTACTTCACAAACAAGATCAGTGTAGTATCTGTTTGCTCTGTAAAAATGTTTTAAAAAAGATTAACCAGACAGGTACTATCAATTTAGATATTCGGCTGCTACGAATTTTAAAAACGAATTAAAATTAATTAAATGGATTATTTAAGGTCAAATTTTAAGAATAGTAACACAGCATCAGTTAAAAAAAAAAATGATATTACATATGTTATTTATTTTTAATACATTTAAAACGATTTTTTTCGGTCAGACGCTGTTTACAAAATAAATTGTATCATTCGCGATTGCAAAAAAAAAAAAAAAATTACCAAAAATCTGTAAAAATTGTTAATCTTTTGTAGGGAAAAAAGGGTGCATATTGCATTCGTGCATCCTGGCCTCCTGCCCTAAAAAAAAACGTTTATTGGTGCCTGTTCAAAATCTTACTCGTACTAGTTATGAACTCCCTAGCTGTTTGAAGACATTTTTCCCAAAAAGTTAATGCAATATGAAAGCGATATTTTACCCAACACCCCAAGTTAAATCTTGACAAGTAAATTTAGATATTTTAACCCATCCACTCTTTAGAATATAATTTTTAGCAGTTTGAAGGTGTTTTTTTATTGATAAATAACTTTGTTTAGTGGTTTGAAGGTGTTTTTTATTGATAAATAACTTTGTTTAGTGGTTTGAAAGTGTTTTTTATTGATAAATAACTTTGTTTAGTGGTTTGAAAGTGTTTTTTATTGATAAATAACTTTGTTTAGTGGTTTGAAAGTGTTTTTTTATTGATAAATAACTTTGTTTAGTGCTTTGAAGGCGTCAAAATCAACAAGTTAATGCGATAAGAAAGCAATATTTTACAGCCACCACCACCCCCAGTTTTTTTTTATCGACAAGTAAATGTAAATATTTTACCCCCACCCCATTTTAAAAATATCTTGGGGATGGGGGTGGCATTTTCATTTTATTTTAATTAAAAAAGACTGTCACAGACTTTTAGATAAACTAGCAAATATATGCACCCTCCGGGTGCAAGTATTTAAATTTTAATATAATAAAATATCATGTTAAATTAGAAAAGCCAAAGAAACTGAATAAGAATTCAGATAAAAATATTTGAACAACTTTGAAACTAACTCTTCCATCATTTTCCCTTACTCCCATCTTTCATTGGTAAATTTTCCTAAATTAACTATTTAGTTAAAATAAGAAGTAAAGAATAAAATTACAGTTATTTCTTCTTTTTAATGAATTTCTTTTAAGATTTATCCCCGAGATTTTTGCTCATATTCATTGATATAAAACCAAACAATTAGAAATCAATAATACTAAGCATATATTTATTAAAATCAAATTTTTAAGATCAATATGAAAATTAGCCTTCCCATTCACACTGTAAATCACTATTTTGTTGTATATATAAATACAATTGCATGTTATTAGTATGTAGATATGGTCAACAGTCTTAATGATGTAAAGCAATTTTGTTAATAATTGAAGTTTAAATAAAAATAAAATCATGGAGAATGTGATGTCAATAACTAAGAAAATTGTGACTTGAATAGTAATATAGTTTCGGTTACAGACATAAAAACCCACAATCTCCATTATAATAAGATATGACCGAGTTTCAAAAATAAAAACAATCAATACATTACAGAAATACAAATAAATTATCAAAATATTTAGATATTCTTTTTTATTTTAATTTTTGAAGGAATTCATAATTAGCACAAGTCAGATTTTGACCAGGCACCGCTTAGCATTTTTTAGGGCAGGAGGCCAGGATGCACCAAAAAAAAAAAAGAAGGTTAGCGAGATATGCGTGTGTGGAGGGGGTTATAAGTGACAAGTCACTAACCCAAATTGATAAACCAAAAATTACTAAAAATCAAGGAATTATCTGATAATCAATAAATTTTTCAATGTTGATTTATTAATCAACGAATTATTCTTTTTAAAAATCACTGAATAATTCCAATCAAACTGATTCAATGGAAATAAATCAAAATTCTTTAGAATAAATATTACTGTTAGAATGATACCAACAATTTATATTCTTAATTAATTAATTGATAAAATTCATTTGAAATATGAAACAACAATTTTATGTTTTAAATTTTATATTTTTAGATTCTAAAAACAAATATTTATTCAATATAGTATTGTTATCTAATGATTTTTGAAGAAAACTCAATTGAAAAGTTAGGCACCCATCCTTTCAAACAGAACAAATATCAATGTATAATTCTTTCACTGATAATCTAAACAATTATAAACCAAAACAACAGTAAAAAAAAAAAAATCTCCAAAAATTTTTTTTTTTTTAAATTTTTTTTTTTACATTTAATTTTAAGATTTTTGGTGCTTATTTTCTACCAGAGGTGCTCCTTTAAAATAAAAAAATTCCTTCTTCTATTCACAACTTTGTTCTTATGTCTTTTTATTCATACTGTAATTAGTTTCAAAGTATGTAACCCCACCAATATTTTGAACCCCAAAAATAAAGGGGGGATCAAATTTAAGTGACCTGAATAAAATCAGAAAGTTTTGAAATAAAATAACTTAATGTATTATAAAATTCATTCATTGATAAATCAACACTGAAAATTTCATTAAAATCAGATAATTCCCTGATTTAAAAAAAAAAAAAATTTCAGTCAGAGGGAGGGTAAATTTATTTTATAAAATACGTCTGTGAAGTTAAAATTGGCAGATCCTAGATAGATATGGTCAGATTGAAATAGATAGATATAAACAGGAAGATGGATAGAAACAAACTGAAGTAGATAGATAGAAACAGACTGAGATAGATATGTAATAGATTTTTTATGTGTATTTGGAAAATTCTTGCCGTATGAAAAAGTGTTTGTTTTTTTTGTTTTTTTTAATTCTAAATAGATTTATGTTGTATATCAAAATTATTTAACATAAAGCAATTAAATGCCTTCTTTTTCTTTCCTTTATTTTCTTTTAATTTCATTTTTTTTTTTTTTTGTATTTTTCCAGGCCAATCACAAAAGTTGAAGCAAGCACATAAAATTTCAGGTAAATATCAATTTACATTTTATTTTATTTTATTCATTTATTTTTTCTAGTTCCTTGGATTTTATTCTTTCTATTCAATTATTGTCTTAATATTTCTTTCATCCTATTCATTTTTTTTTATCATAATTGCCATTCTATTATAAATAGTAAACAGCTCGGATAAGAATTTATCTTTTCGTAAGACTTGAACTCGTAATCACACCCCCCCACCCCCACTTGAGAAGCCTATCTTTGGACAAAAATTATGTTAGCGAAAAAGGTACAGAAATTATGTTAACCAAAAGGTATAAAACAACTTCTTTTAGTCAAACAATTAAAATTCAACTAAACTTGAAAAAAAAAAATGAATGAAACAATTTTTTCTTGCTTTATGAACAGGAAAGATTTTTTTTTTTAATCAAATGGTTGAGGGAGTCCAAGCAAGGCCCTCTACGATATCTTAGAAGGCGCTGGTCCAAGCCTATTTGCAGGCCCCAAAAAGGCAGGTTTCATATATTCTATTAGCATTACAAGCATTTAGCTGATAAATGCGGACATTTTCAAATTTGCGACATTAATCAGTTAAATTTGCAATTTCTCGAGTATTTCTGAACCAATCTTAAGAATATTTATATGATTGGGAAGAAAAGAAAATAATCTTTCTAAATATGTAATTTTTATGTGTTTTTATCTATTGAATTATTTTTTACATTGAGTTAAAATGATATTTTGCTTTAAAAAAACGAAAACATAAAATATGACTTTTTTTTTTTTTTTTTTTTTTTTTTTTTTTAAGACTAATTTTTAAACGCTATTTTGTTTTTCAAAATCATAGTAGCTAATGTTTATCAATATTCTTGAAATTTTACACTCAATTAGAAGATACCTGGAAGTACAAACTGTGGAAGCAAAAAATACAATAGAGCTAATTTGAAGGCAATTTCTTTAAAAAATATAAGTGAAGCAAAAAAAAAAAGCACTATACCAGTAATAGAAAACTGACTCAGGATTATTTCCATATATAATGTGTGAAATAAAAACGATTGTATACCGTCAGGGATTTTGCCCAAAGTTTTTATTTTGAAAAGAAAACCGTCAAATTTACTCGATTTTCAATTGTAAACAATCTCTCGTAATTTTGACCTTATCAGCTTAAAAAGGTAATTACTAGCATATTTCGGGTCCAATTTAAAAAATATTTATATGGTTGGAAAGAAAATGAAATAATCTTTCTGAATATGTAAATTTTATGTGTTTTTTATCCATTGAACTATCTTTTACACCGAGTTAAACTGTATTTTGTGTTAAATCAACTGAAAATGAGTGATAGAAATTTTGTTCCACAGTCGAATTTTCTGTGTTATTTTTTTTGTAAAATCAAAGTGGTTAATCTTTATCAATATTCTTGAAATTTTACACTTTTACAAATAGGAGACCATATTAACTACAAGCAGAAGTTTGTTTTTTTCTTTTCCAACCTTTGGGAGTGAAATTCCAATAGACCAAAGTTGAAGGCGTTTTTTGTTTTTTTTCCAAAAAATTTATGATAAGCAAAAAAAAAAAGAAGCACTATATGCCGAATACTAGACAGACTTAGAATTATTTCCATATAAAATATGTGAAATAAAAATGATTGTATACCATCAGGGATTTGCTTTGAAACTTTGGATTTTGAAGAAAAGTACTTGTATCCATAACGTAAACAAGCTAGGCATCGTTCATCCAGACCGTAAAGTTTAAATAGTAATTCATCGCTTATTTCTAGTCCAATTTTTTAAATATTTATATGGTTGGAAATAAAATAAAATAATCTTTCTAAATATGTAACTATTATGTGTTTTTAACCACTGAATTATTTTTTTACCTCAAAGCTTCAATTTTGAAAAAAAAATCAAAATTATGAGAAATCTAAAGAAAACCCTATATGTGGACCGGTTTGTGTAAAAACATATGTAAATAGGTAATCTATTTCTTTTATGTAATTCAACATAAGCATTAAGAAATGTATTTTTAAGTTCAAAGTGGTGTTATGTATTTAAATTAATATTATATATGTGTATACATGCAGTATAAAAATGAAAATGTTGAATAATCTTGTGGTAAACTTGGAAAAAAAATCTTGATATTCCTACTTTTAATTCCCCAAATAATGGGTTCTAGCATTGAGATACATAGAATTTTACATAAGAATGCAAAGTTTTATCAAAATTGCTTAAAAAATAAAGAAATGGTGAAGAATTTACTGAATTTCTTGTTCTGAATTAGCTAGTGATTTTACATATTTTTGAAACAAAATCATGTCCACATTTGTACCCCCAATTTCGGGGCTTTAAATCCTCATAACTTTTTAACCACTGGGGATATTTACATAATTCAGACGGTTCTGAACTCCATTTACACATCTCTATATAACTAATGTGATTAAATACCAATAACTTCAAATAATAATAAATCAACTGGAAATGCTAATTCTATATGAATACTACTTTATGAAAATTGACATGTAGTAGAGTTTAGGGCCTCCATATCATAGATTCGAAGGGGACCAATGAGATCCTAGTACTAGACCTGTTCCAGACTTTATCTACCACCAAACTAAACATTATTTTTGTTTCTGATTTTGAAACCAGTTATAATCAATTTAGTCATATTTGATTCATCTATTTAGGATTTTAATGGAAAGATTTATGGACCTTTTCTCTACCCCTTGTTCCAATTCTCTCTCTCCACTCAACTATTATTCAGAAGATCAAAATATTTGATAAAACTAGTACAAGGGTTTTCAGACTATAGGTCCCGACACTTCAATGGGTCATGAAATAAATAAATCAGGAGGAAATTTTTTTTTACAAATTGTGAACAGTGTTTGTCTTTTTTACTTATTTCATATCATTACACTTTTTAAAAAATACACTGATCAAGAGGACCCACCAAGATTGATAGGGATTGATGGCGAAAGAGTGTCAAGGAAATCAATGCTGTTAGAATGCCTTAATAATGATAAAATAAAAAAAATGATTTTCGACTCATGAACATCAAATGAACAACCCTCACAGTGATTTGTTTATAGTGGTGAAGTCTTGTGTTGGACCATTCCACACTTTTTGGCACAGTCAATACAAAAGAATTGGTGCATCAAGGAATGCCACAAATCCAATCAACGACTGACTTCAGGATTTTTGAATTCAGAGTTTTCCTTCTCCTAGACTGGTTACCTACCCAAGGTTAAAGAGCCCAGTCTGTCCTACTATTTTACCCATAGCTGGAGGGAGAATATATACATTCATACCTTTCCCAAGGGTATTAGCGCTATGTGAAATGCAAACAGCCTTGTCAGGGATTCTAACTTGGGTCGACAAGTCCATTTCCCACGACTCTAAACATTATGCCATGCGCCTCCATATAATAATGATAATGATGATAATGATAATGATAAAAATGGAGGAGAGAAATAATGTTGACAGTCTTAAAAGTTTTTAACTTTTATTAATTCTCTAATTGTTAGGATCGACCTCTTGTACTATGGAGAAAAGTTAGATTGTAAGGCTTCGTTATTGATAGACTTTTTAGATATTATTTAGGTTGGATCATGAGTGGCACAAGGCAGTGAGTGTAAGTGTTTGTCTTTGATTTATTTATTTCATATCATTACACTTAGGTTTAATGGGTCACAATTTAAATTATTGTTTTGGCTGTGGGTCACAGTAAAAAAAATTTTAAAAGTTTGAAAAACAGTGCACTAGACTATTAAAACAAATTAAGTTCTTTATTGAAACTAGCAAATATATGCACCCTCCGGGTGCAAGTATTTAAGTTTTAATGTAATAAAATATTGTATTAAATTAGAAAGGCTAATGAAACTAAATAAGAATACAGATAAAAAGATTTGAAACAGAGGGAGTTTAATAAAAGATTTGAAACAGAGGGAGTATAATAAAAAATGGAACAACTGAAACTTACTCTTCCATCACTCTCGTCTTTCATTTTTATTTTTTCTAATTTAAGTATTTAGTTATAAGAGGAAGTAAAGAATAAAATTACAGTTATTTTATCTTGTTAATGGATTTCATTTAAGATTCATTGAAGAGATTTTTGCTTATATTCATTAAAATAAAACCAAACAGTTAGAAATCAATAATACAGAGCACATATTTATTAAATTCGATTTTTTAATATTAATATGCAAATTAGCCTTCCCGTTCACATTGTAAAGCGCTATTTTGTTGTATATATAAATATAATTGCATGTTGTTAGTATGTAGACATAGTTAACAGTATTAATAATGTAAGACAATTTTATTAATAATTGAGGTTTAGATAAAAATAAAATCATGGAGAATGTGATGTCAATAACTAAGAGAATTGTGACTTGAGTAGGAATATAGTTTCGGTTACAGACGGAAAAGCACACAATCTCCATTATAATAAGATACTATGACATAGCTCAGGTGATAACTTGGGATATTTTAGAATTTCTGTCAAAAACTGGTTTCAAATTCTTGAGGTTTAATTCATATATCACTGTTCTGATATTCCCACCATAAATATACTTATTTGAATATGGGTTCTCTCTCTCTCTCTCTCTCTTTCTCTTTCTCTCTCGCTCGCTCTCTCTCTCGTTTATCTAGATAATGCTTTGTTACCATGTATTTCTAATTACTCTTTAGTTAGACCAGCTCGTGTGACTGATAAAGTTACATTCTATTTCAAATATAGATAAACTATTTAAATGGGTAAAACTTTACCAATATTCAAAAGTTCATAGAAATCCCCCCCTGGCTTCTGTCAAATACAAATCAACTTTTAATTTCCGTGCATTCTGTAATTAATAATTTAACTCTTTGACTACGAAATTTCTCCCACGACTGTAACAAATTTTCTTGGTATTTTCTTACCTGTATGATGGGATATTTGTAGGTTCACTATCTATTCACCTCAGAACTTATTCTATTCAAATAAAGTCATATTATTATTACTGTGCATTGAGGGTCAGAGACTGGAAGCAAGAAAAAGGGGATGAGCCATATCACCTGGACTGATATATATATATTTACCAACCCCTCCGCACGAGCAGGATGCGACACAAGGTCAATTTCTTAAGCGGAGTTCAGCAGGTTTGAATTCAGAGTTTTCCTTCTCCTAGACCGGTTGCCTAACCAAGGTTAAAGAGCCCAGTCTGCCCTACTATTTACCCATAGATGGAGGGAGAGTAGGATTCATACCTTTCCCAAGGGTAATAGTGCTAAGTGAAATGCAATTACCACGTCCGGGATTTGAACTCGGGGCGACGAGTCCATTTCCCATGACTTTAACCATTGCACCATGCGTTTCCTACACCTGGACTGATATAACAGTTTTATTTGGAAGAAGGAAGAAGACAACAGAAAACTGAGTGTATTGGGAAAACGATTGCCTCAGGACTAGACTGGGAGTTTCTCACATAATTCTTGGAGTGACATTGGAATATGAAATAAAATCATGGACATTATCAAGAATAAAAGATTGAAAGGAATTAGTCACATGGTATGCAAAGGCAATGCTGACTATTGGTCAAACATTCATATATGAATGACTTGACCAATAGAAGAGCCAATGGACCACCACCTAATAAGAGTGGACATAAGACTATCTCTGCTAATGATCAAAAAATTGGTAAATGAAAGGATGAAGTGGAAGTCTTGAGTGGACAAATATATACAAGAAACAGTTCCAGGATTATGGAAATGATAAACAATGATAATGGAATATCCAAAAATGAAATTTCACACACAGAGACAAGATTGATTATGTTAATGTTCTGTAACTGCAGTTTCATGCATATCATGCAATCTTCAGACAGTCAAAAATATTAAAACTGTGGCTTATTCAGTGTTTATATAACAGGAAGCGTGTTTACGCAATGGAATATTTTTACACAAAACTTATATGTAAAAAAAAATAAACATGCTTAGGCCTTAATGCACGCAGTGTCCAGATTTTTTTGATTTTTTTAAAAAATTTTAAAGATAAATAGTGAGAAAAATAAGGGATTAATTTGGGTCGGGTGGCAAATGACATAATGAAAAATTGTTTAAATGTCTACATTTGGAAACAAGTTCGCTTCTCTTGTTCAATAAATTTACATTCGTATTTTGGAGAATACACAATTTTTCTTTTTATGCAAAGTCCACAGTTGCGCTGGCCACTTTTGTAAACCTGAGGCATTTTGATAATTTCCCATTTTATCATAGGTGTTGTGTCTTTAATGTGACATACATATTTGGATAAAGTGGGACTGTTTGCATATCTTCTGTTGTTGAAGCTTAGATTGTGGTTGTACCACCTATTTTTCCAATTTTTTTCAGTGGCACCAATGTATGGTTTTTCATCACTGTTATTTTCAATTTCCTTGATGGTGGTCTTATAGACGATTTTATTGGTTAAACAATTGCCATTTAAGGGGCATTTTGTTTTATTGAAACAATTGCATCTATCGTTTGGTTGTTGTCATTTTTATTTTAAATTTTAAAATTGTGCTTGTCGCTTCCAACAATTTCACAAGTTTCAGCGCCACAAAAACTCCCCATACTAATATCAAATAAATCATTAGTGTTTTTCTTACCCCAAATAGTTTTCGTAAAATAGGAAAGACTGTTGACAATGTTTGATTATTTTAATGTTATCGTCATCGATATTAACAAATTGAGTTAAATTTAAAGTTTTGTTAATTAGCTCTTCCATAATTGAGGGGTAAATAGGGTTTATATCGAACTAAATGAATACAGACTTACTTTTATTTTTAATCCCATGGAATCAATTAAAGGCATGTTTGGTGTTTTTCAATTGGTTTAGATTTAAAATCCTCCTTAGATTTTTACAAATATCTGATAAGATCATTTTGATGATTTTTTTCAATTTAGTTTTTAGTGAGTTAAGGAGTTTACAATTTGGTTCGAAAATTCTCCTTATTATCTTTGATAATCAATATATATATATATATGTATATATATATATATATCAATGATCTTAGTTAAATTACAGTTTTTTGGATAAATGAATAACGTGTCGTCAATATAACGGAAAAAATTAGAGTTATTAGGTAAAATATATTTAAAGAGACAGGATTCTAAGAATTCAAGGAATAAGCATGCCAGTACGCCACTCAAAGGTGACTCCATTGGTGTGCTTATTCCTTGAATTCTTAGAATCCGGTACCTTTAAATATATTTTACCTAATAACTCTAATTTTTTCCGTTATATTGACGACACATTATTCATTTACCCAAAAAACTGTAATTTAACTAATATCATTGACAAACTAAATGATTTAGAACCCACCATTAAATTTGCTCATGAACTTGAACAAAATGACACCCTACTATTTTTAGACACACTTATTATAAATAATAACATTTTACAATTTAAAGTTTATCATAAGAATACCAACAAAAATGACTACATCCATTTTTATTCCCACCATATATATATATATATATATATATATATATATATATATATATATATATGTGGGTCATTCCATGTCAATTCACCGGGGTGTTACACCCACCGACACCGAATTACTTGAAATTTGGCACAAATGTTCCCCTTCATGAGTTAGGAAAGTGTGCCAAATTATTTTGTCTTAAACCTTACAGTTCCGATTTTAGAGGGGGGGGGATATAATTTTGCTATTTTGCCTCAAAATTAAGGCCATGCGGTGTCGCAAAATCTCAGTGTTTTTTTTTTTTTTAATTTAAAAAAAATACTTTCATACATTCAATATTTCTGAAATTTGGTATGTAAGGCAAATAAGGACTGTAGAATCCAAATATCCAACTATTTTAACCCTATACCTGATAGAAAATTTTATTTTGCCCACCCAAATGCATGACTCCAAAATCAACAACTTTTCACCTATGTAGCTTACGGTCAGTCTATTGAAAATATGTCCTCTTCAATTTTCATGATATTTTTTTCCTAACATCTACTATGCCTGCCTAAGTTCACCCAAGAATTTTGTGAGGGGGTAAAGTCTACTTTAGAAGATATGAACCTGCCAAGTTCAGAGTTATTTTCCTATGTACGTGCAGGATTTCAGTGAAAGATTATAATTAAAGACAATCATACTAATGCTCCATGAACTCTCAAATGTTGATATTGTGCTCAGTGACTTCTTAAACTATTCAATATTGTTTTTATCAATTAATAAAAAAAAAAAATTAAATACGAGGGTGAGTCAAAAAGTAATGCCATTTTGTTTAGTACAGGTATAATTACCGACACAGGAACATGTATCATGAATTAAAATGAAGTTGGTCCCCTGTGGATCACCTCCCTACTTTCCCACAGTCACTGTTTTTTTTTTTCAATAGCAATGTTCCACCTTCAAATGAGAGTATATATATTATATATATATATATATATATATATAATATATATATATATATATATATATATATCACACATACACACACATATATATATATAGATATATTTATAAATACCACATACACACACACACACACACACACACACCAAAACTTTTTTTCTCATCAGTGAATATCTCATTTGGGCAAACACCAATTGCATGTGTGAAAACATTCAATGATATTCCCTTAAAAAAAAAATGAAAATAGGACTCCAGCCATTTTGATTTCATTTCTTCTTCTTTTCTTTTTTTTTCCAGCATATTCTGATGAAATATACAGATATAGGTCTCTTTTTAGAAACAAAATATATAATATAACAATTCTTTATAATTAGATTATTATTCATATCATAAAGACTTAATTGCTTACTGTTTCATTCTTTCTTTTTTTTTTCAATATGAGCGTTACATAAAATGCTAATAGCTCTGTCCAGGATTTGAACTCGTGTCATCCTGTCCATTTCCTACATGAATGACCGTTACACCACAGACACCTCCTTCAGTTTGATTTTCACTGGCCATAGTCTGTAATAACTCTGTTGCTGTCCTTTAGGTGGAACTGGTTAATAAAGATAAGGATTGAAAAAAATTTCATATTATCTGATGGCACCTCAAATTATGTGCTACTACATTTGATAATCTTATTATCTCCCCACCCTGGGGGTGTTAGAAAGCACTCTGCAGAGGGGTAAAACTCCCCCAAAATGGGCCACCTGTTAGTTGTGGGTGGCGACCCGTGATGCTTAAGGATAGAGCTCAGGTGGATGAGCAGTTCATGACTTGCAATACTCCACTTTAGCCCTATCTTGGGCTAAAGTGGATGAGAGGCCCCCTCCGACCCATTGGCTGGCTACGTCAAGCCCTAGCACCTATATGATTACCCTAACCCTATTGCCCTTATGGCAAGCCCCAACCCCTTTTTATCATATGGGTGCTAGAAGGCGGTGACTGAGGGTTACATGTCCTGGGAATGACGTTAAACTCTATCTGATGGTGAGGTTCCAGTTTTGGAGGTTTGGGGAATGTGGAGTACCCCTTCATCACCATTGCTCCCTGGTCCACTCTAACCTGGAGTGGTAGTACCTGTTAGGGTCCCTTCTATGGGTTAAATAGAAAAACATGAGTTTATAAACAAAATTGTATTATCCATTAAGAATTGATTTATTTCAACACTTTATCGGCATTAAATAACCCACCGAGGTTGATATGCCGTAAAGCAAAAACAAACCAAACTTATTATCTCCCCTTATTTTCTCCTGCCATTTTCTGACACTACCAGATAGTTATACATACAATAGCTATGATTATCAATGTATTTAATCAGTCTGTCCTATTAGTAATGCACTGGACATAATTCCTGACCATTGACTGATGTTCAGTGCATTTCTACACTAAAATCATTAACAGTATATTTCTTTAGTAAGACCATTTATGTTATAGTTACACTACACATGTAATAGTCCTATTCTTTTACTAACACACATTCCTGACCACTGACAATACCCTTTTTATTGATTTTCAATAGATATCCATAGTAAAATAATTATACATTTCTCTATTATGATAGTAATGCTTGCATTAATTCCTGATCGGACAATCCTTTTCTTATTGATAAAATATTTTGCTATAGGGTAATATTTATCAGGTTAGTTTTGTTTAATAGGATAATATTTATCAGGTTAGTTTTGTTTAATAAGGATAATATTTATCAGGTTAGTTTTGTTTAATAGGATAATATTTATCAGGTTAGTTTTGTTTAATAGGATAATATTTATCAGGTTAGTTTTGTTTGATAGAATAATATTTATCAGGTTAGTTTTGTTTAATAGGATAATATTTATCAGGTTAGTTTTGTTTGATAGAATAATATTTATCAGGTTAGTTTCCTACTATAAAATAATAGTTATCAGGTTAGTTTTGTTTAATAGGAATATTTATCAGGTTAGTTTTGTTTAATAGGATAATATTTATCAGGTTAGTTTGTTTAATAGGATAATATTTATCAGGTTAGTTTTGTTTAATAGGATAATATTTATCAGGTTAGTTTTGTTTAATAAGGATAATATTTATCAGGTTAGTTTTGTTTAATAGGATAATATTTATCAGGTTAGTTTTGTTTGATAGAATAATATTTATCAGGTTAGTTTCCTACTATAAAATAATATTTATCAGGTTAGTCTTGTATTCCATGATCGTTTGTGTATATCATCAGTGTTGCATCCACCAAAAACTGAATAAGTAAACTCTAAGATTTTTTTTATATATCATCATGTCACCCTGATCAATCAATCCTTACCCACCTCAATCTAATTTGTATTCCTACAACTTTTGCCTGTTGTCATTGAAATGGAGATTTCAGACCATGGACAAGATTAAGGAGAATGTAAAGAACCACTTGTTGTTAATGCTGAAACAAGAACTTAAAAGATTGTTTTTGAAAAAGTGGAAGGGATACTGGGTTAAGTTTATAAAGTCACAAGGAGAGTACTTTAAAGTGGACTAAGGCACCCCCCTTTTTTTTCTCTCTCTCTCTCTCTCTCTCTCTCTCTCTCTCTCTCATTAATATTGAATAACTGGATATAATGTGGTAGATCTAGGACACCTCATGTAATATAATGGTTAACAAGCTGTATTAGCAAACCATTGTTAATGAGTTTGATTCTCATTGGGTGCTCCATACTTCTGGCCTTGTGCCACAATTAAACACAATCTGGACAGACTTCTATGCTTTATATTATTACTATTGTGTGTGTGTGTGTGTGTGTGTGTGTGTGTTATATATTGTTATTCATTAAGCAAATATTATAAATTTCTTCTCTTTAAGATGCTAAAAATATTGTATTTTAGCTCTGATCCAGTTTCAGACACAAAAAACTTAAAGGAAGTATTTTCCTTATTTTCACATAACTATATTTAGACGTGTGTATGTATGTGTGTGTATATATTGTTATTATCATAAATGAGAATATTTATCATAGAGACCGACAAACCATCAAAATATTAAGTTTAAAAATAAGTAAATAAATAAAATAAAGACTTAATTTTCCATAACATTTTTTTTTCTTTTTTTTAATAGAGTATCTGTTATTTGTCTAAATTTTTGAGATGAGACTTGATAATTTGTATTATGTAGATTCTTCGGACTATTGTCCTCATCTTTATTGTTATCTACACAACGTTTCATCCAATGTGACACCCAGTCTTCTTCAGGTATTTCTTGTCTGAATCAGGGAACCTTCATCTCATAATTAGGAGCCTTCAGGGAGCTTCAAACCAAATCCTTTATTTAACCCATTGGAGTTACAGTTAGTTCCCACCGGCCCTGATTCCACCAATAATATTAGTGTTGAAAATAATAACAAATATAACACCAATATATGTTGAAATAGTACCTGTATATAGCAGTGGTGTAATGGTTAGAGTCGTAGAAAATGGACTCGTCAACTTGAGTTCAAATCTCAGAGGAGGCTGTTTACATTTCCCATAGCACTAATACCCTTGGGAAAGGTATCCATCAACTACTCTCTCTCTCCAGCTATGGGTAAATATTTGGGTAGACTGGGCTCTTTAACCTTGGTGAATTAACCAGTCTAGGAGAAGGAAATCTCTGAATTCAAACCTATTAAACGCCGCTTAAGAAATTGACCGTGTAGAGGGGTTGGGGGTGTGTATATATATATATATATATATCAGTTAGAGCATTTGGTATGTTTAACTTGGTTTTAGGGGGACGCCCCCCCCCCCCCCAGGCAGCATCTACTCCCCCATCTAAAAGAGCAAGGGTCTGGTTCACCACCTGATGTCTGAAGCACTTCCCAACAGGGGGCGTAATTTCTAGCATTGCACTCAACCATGCATCCGTGTGCAGGAGGGCCTCCACTTAAAAATTTGACCTTGTATCACATCCTGCCAATGGTGGGGTGGTTTGGGTAGGTAAATACCATTTAACATGATTTCTCTGACACAAAGAGAACACAAGTTCAAGTTTCTCTGAATGTTTGAGATGAGGCTTGATGATTAGTATTATCTGCATTATTCGGACTATTGTCCTCATCTTTATTGTTATCTGTACAATTGGACACATGGCCTACTGGATAAAGGAGATAGGTTAAGACAGTTCTAAGTGACAGTTATCTCTAGACTGCAGGTTCAACCCTGGCCAGGGGCAGCAGTAACATAGAATAATTAATACAGCTTAACGCCTCTACCCCAGCTATGGTTAGTGGAATGAGAACAGGATACCCCCGTGGATTGAATAAAGGATTGGGTTCAAAGTTCTGTGATGGCTCACGATTACGACAAGATGGCTCCCGAGTCTGAGAAGGTTACCGAGACTGACAAGAAATACCTGAAGAGGGCCGGAGGGCACATCGGCCAAAACGTTGTACAGATAACAATGAAGATGTGGACAATAGTCCGAATAACACAGATAATACAAGTTCAAGTCTCATCCAGATTTATTTACTATTTCATGCTACGTTTTGATTGTCTTACATTGACAGCATGATCTACTAAACTATGATGGGTAAACAGTAGGGCAGTTTGGGCTCTTTAACTTTGCCATCTCCTCATTAAATGGCCAGCCCTGTCAGCTGGGGTTTTATAATACACCAACTGAACTTCTGCAAAGACATAAGACCCCCACCCCACCCCACCCCCCCAAAAAAAAATTGGTGCCACCTGTTGGTCATGGGAGGTGACCAATGATGCTTAAGGATGGAATCCTGCTGGATGAGTAGTCCATGACATGCAACACTCCACTTAGAACCATATTTAGACTAGACAGGCGGTCAGAGAGGCCTGCTCTGATCAATCGGCTGTTCACGTCAAGCCATAGCACCTATATGATTGCCCCAACCCTATTTGCCCTTATGACAAGCCCCAACTTTTTTTTATCATATTTGTGTATCGTTAGGGTCCCATGTATAAGTTAAATTGAAAAATGTGTTTATAAAAGAAATTGAGTATCTATTAAGAATGAATTTATTTCAAAACTTTCTCAGCATTAAATGACCCACTGAGGTTGATATGCCATAAAACAAACCAAACCAATCTATTAGATGGTAAGCAAGTCTCTGAAATCAATAGACCAATTCACGTACCTTGGTAGCAATATCTCATCTATCAAAAGTGATGTCAGCATAGGCAAAGACAAAACATAGACCACTATTGATAGGTTATCAACAATATGGAAATCTGATCTCTCTGATGAAATAAAACAGGAATTCTTCCAAGTTGTAGCCATGTCAGTACTATTGTATGGTTGCACCACTTGGACTTTAACAAAACACTTGGATAAAAAGGAAATCTGATCTCTCTGATGAAATAAAAAAAGGAATTCTTCCAAGTTGTAGCCATGTCAGTACTATTGTATGGTTGCACTACCTGGACTTTAACAAAACACTTGGATAAAAAGGAAATCTGATATCTCTGATAAAATAAAACAGGAATTCTTCCAAGTTGTAGCCGTGTCAGTACTACAGTATGGCTGCAACACTTAGACTAACAAAATGTTTAGAATAAATGACAGCATGAATTCCCATAACTCTCACTTGCCACCCATCCCTATTGGTCATTTCTCCTGTCAATTTCTCAACACAACATCCTGTATTTGCACAGAGCTGATATAGCGTAAATTATTATGGTCTATGGGGAATTTGGGGATTGAAAAGAAAACGGTAATCAGATTTCTGGAGAAAGAGAAGAAAAAGAAATAAGAACAAAGAGAGGTTAAAGTTTGGAACGGTAAACACTGTGGGGTGGGGGGGCATTGACCGACCAATGACCCTGGAACTAAAGTTAAAAATAAAAACCAGAAGTTCTAGTTTCTGCAGAGGAGTGGAAGTGGATGTGACCCTCCCACCCCCGGAACGACAAACAGAAGGAAAGAAAAAAAATTTTTTTTTTTCGGCTGGGCCTTCGTAAGGGGCAGACGGGGGCCTTCTGGGTTCCCCCATGATGTGTTTCGTATAGTAGTACCGAACATAATTTACGATAGAATAATTTGACCTTACCCTCTCTATCTCTCTCGTTCTCTCTGAAAAAGAACCCATGAGCCTAGAAAGAAATAAACAACCTCTTTGTGACTATATGACTTGTGTATGTTGTTTCTGAACTAACAATGACAACTACTACTAACAACTACTACTACTACAACTCGAATTTGGCCCTATCCATGCTGGCCGGTCTACACTGGTATGTCCATGTATAGGTGTCCATAGGGGAATGCCCTTTATGAGTTTATCCATATTTATCCAGTAGAGTCCAGCATGTCTTACTTGGAATTGGATGGTTTGCATGATAGGTGGCCAGAATAGTTACTTGAAGCTATAATTGTTTACCGCCCTGTCGGCTGGGGTGTTAGAATGCACCGACTGCACCTCTGCAGAGGAGTAAGACTCCCTCAATGGGGCCACCTGTTGGCCGTGGGTGGCGACCCGTGATGCTTAAGGATAGAGTCCAGGTGGATGAGTAGTTCATGACATGCAATACTCCACTTTGGCCCTATCTTGGGCTAGACGGGTGGTCGGAGAGGCCCCCTACGATCAATCGGCTGGTCACGTCAAGCCCTAGCACCTATATGATTTTCCCAACCCTATTGTCCTTATGGCAAGCCACAACCCCTTTTTATCATATGGGTGCTAGAAGGCGGTGGCTGCGGGTCTACATGTCCTGGGAATGACGTTAAACTCTATCTGATGGTGAGGTTCCAGATTTGGAGGTTTGGGGAATGTGGAGCACCCCTTCATCACCATTGCTCCCTGGTCCACTCTGACCCGGAGTGGTAGTACCTGTTAGGGTCCCATCTATGGGCTAAATAGAAAAATGTATTTATAAAAAAATTGTATTATCCATTAAGAATTGATTTATTTGAAAACTTTATCGGCATTAAATGACCCACTGAGGTTGATATGCCGTAAAACAAAACAAACTTAATTTTACAACCATTATCATCTTGTAGCTACCTCTGGTTAAAAATGAAAACATTCAAATCATCCAAGATGAAATGCAAATATGTAAATCCTGATTATCTGCTGTTGCTTATCTGCTGAATTCTTATTTCTTATGAATGTCATCACCTCAGCTAAATAATGGACCATTCCGTTTTTATTAGAAAGAAAGAAAGGGAAATAAAATGAAATGCTAAACAGAAAAAATA
>CM042179.1:33431599-33446599 GCA_023376005.1 Doryteuthis pealeii | reverse complement strand
TTTATTTAGAAGAGACTTTTTTTTTTATTTAATTTTCTTTTATGAGGATATGTATCATATAATAGACCCCACCGACATCTTCAGCACTATGGATCGCAGATGTGTTGGACGTTCACAGAGGTGTGAATACTAAGTGACCAGTCAAATGGACAATCATTAATTGGCTATAGTCGGTCACTTGGAATTTGAGAGATTTAGTTAGATTCAAAAATGAGTTGGGATCATGACAACAAAGAGTAAAGTTGTGTAAGATGGGGCTTAAGTGAAATCATTGCCTGACCCCCACTTCCCATTGGTGTAGAGTGTTGCTATAACTCTAGATAAAATAGATTATTATAGATGATGATGATAATGATTGCAGTGGCTGTATAGTGTACTCACTAACAATGGGCTGCTATCCTAGTTTACTTTGCAGCCCTGTTGGCTGGGGGCTTTAGAATGCACCAACTGCATCTCTGCAGAGGGGTAAGACACCCCCCAATGAGGCCAGCTGTTGACTGTGGGTAGCTACCTGTGATGTTGAAGAACAGAATCCTGGTAGATAAGCAGTTCATGACATGTAACACTCCACTTAGACCCTTACTTAGGCTAGACCCTTTTTATCATATGGATACTAGAAGGTTATGGCTGAGGGTCTTCATATCCTGGGAATGATGTTAAACTCTATCTGATGGTGAGGTTCCAGTTCTAGAGGTTTGGGGAATGTGGAGCACCCCATTCATCACCATTGCTCCCTGGTCCACTCTGATCCGGAGTGGTAGTTCCTGTTAGGGTCCCATCTATGGGTTAAATAGGAAAACAGGAGTTTATAAATAAAACTGATTATCCATAAAGAATGAATTTATTTCAAAACTTTATCGGCATTAAATGACCCACTGAGGTTGATATGCCGTAAAACAAACCAAACCAAACCTTGTTTATTTTGATTTGGTTTCTTTGTTTAATGGCATTTCAACATTCATGGGTTATTTAATGCCAAAGACATCCTTGTAGAAGAATAGTAGTGATACTATTTAACACATAGCTGGAGGGATGAGAGGGTTCATGCCTTTTTCAAGAGTATTAGTATGAAAGTGAATGTAATAGCACTACTAGATTTCAAACTCACTCACTACAATGTTGCAGTCCAGCATGTTAGCCACTATGCAATGTGGACTCAACCCCTTGTAGAATAACAGTAGTGGTACTATTTAACCCATAGCTGGAGGGATGAGAGGGTTCATGCCTTTTTCAAGAGTATTAGTATGAAAGTGAATGTAATAGCACTACTAGATTTCAAACTCACTCACTACAATGTTGCAGTCCAGCATGTTAGCCACTATGCAATGTGGACTCAACCCCTTGTAGAATAACAGTAGTGGTACTATTTAACCCATAGCTGGAGGGATGAGAGGGTTCATGCCTTTCCCAAGAGTATTAGTTCAAAAGTGAATGTAATAGCACTACTAGTATTCAACTTCACTTACTATGATGTCACAGTACAGCACGTTAGCCACTATACCATAGTGTGGGTGGGGTCTCTCCTAGCTTAGTCTGATAACCATCAAACTATTTAATGCAGCTTGGAAAAAAAAAACTATGCATAGCTTATTGATGATGTTAGGTCAAAAAGTATGAAACCCTTGTGACGTTTAAACTGATACTTGGTCATAATTGGTCACCAAAATTAGCTTGCTAATAACTATATCTAGACTTTAAAGTACCTTGTTATTTACTAAATTTACTAGTCTAGTTCAGTAACCATTACACCATTTAAGACACTCCATTAGTCACTTACTAAGATTAGGTTAATTTGACTCAGGGCCCAAAAATATGAGACACTCAGTGAGAGTCAAACTCTTTAATAATAATCTGCAAGGCTCACTAATAGTTAGCTTGGTTGGCACAAGGCCAGAATTATGGAGCACCCAGTAAGAATCAAACTCACTAACAATGGTCTGCTAATCTAGCTTGATAACCATTACATCATATGAGATGCCCTTTCATTTTATAAGATTAGATTAGTTTGGCACAAGGTAAGAATTATGGAGCACCCAGTGAGAATCAAACTCACAAACAATGGTCTGCTAATCTTGCTAATCCATTTAAGACACTCCATTAGTCACTTACTAAGATTAGGTTAATTTGACTCAAGGCCCAAAAATATGAGACACCCAGTGAGAATCAAACTCTTTAATAATAATCTGCAAGGCTCACTAATAGTTAGCTTGGTTGGCACAAGGCCAGAATTATGGAGCACCCAGTGAGAATCAAACTCACTAACAATGGTCTGCTAATCTTGCTTGATAACCATTACATCATATGAGATGCCCTTTCATTTTATAAGATTAGATTAGTTTGGCACAAGGTAAGAATTATGGAGCACCCAGTGAGAATCAAACTCACTAACAATGGTCTGCTAATCTTGCTAATCCATTTAAGACACTCCATTAGTCACTTACTAAGATTAGGTTAATTTGACTCAAGGCCCAAAAATATGAGACACCCAGTGAGAATCAAACTCTTTAATAATAATCTGCAAGGCTCACTAATAGTTAGCTTGGTTGGCACAAGGCCAGAATTATGGAGCACCCAGTTAGAATCAAACTCACTAACAATGGTCTGCTAATCTAGCTTGATAACCATTACATCATATGAGATGCCCTTTCATTTTGTAAGATTAGATTAGTTTGGTACAAGGAAAGAATTATGGAGCACCCAGTGAGAATCAAACTCACTAACAATGGTCTGTTAATCTAGCTTGATAACCATTACATCATATGAGATGCCCTTTCATTTTGTAAGATTAGATTAGTTTGGTACAAGGCAAGAATTATGGAGCACCCAGTTAGAATCAAACTCACTAACAATGGTCTGCTAATCTAGCTTGATAACCATTACATCATATGAGATGCCCTTTCATTTTGTAAGATTAGATTAGTTTGGTACAAGGCAAGAATTATGGAGCACCCAGTGAGAATCAAACTCACTAACAATGGTCTGCTAATCTAGCTTGATAACCATTACATCATATGAGATGCCCTTTCATTTTGTAAGATTAGATTAGTTTGGCACAAGGTAAGAATTATGGAGCACCCAGTGAGACTCAAATGCTACCTTAGCCTGTTAACCATTAAACTACTAAAAGCAGCCCAAGTTTGGCATAATGCCAGAAGTATGGGTCACTCAGTGAGAATCAAAGTCCCTAACAATGGTCTGCTAGATTTACAGTTCAGTTCTGCTGAAAGCACTGTTCCCCCCACCCACCCCAAAATCAATGGGGTGGGGCATGATACCCTAGTACCTGCCCTGCCTTTACTTTAATGAATCAAAAATTAAGAATAACAAGTACTGTAACCCCCAGATGTGGGGGTTGTGTAACAGACTACCATAATTATTCATACGTTGACTGCAGGAATGTTCGTTACTGATAAGATGGACAGGCAGGCACAGCGGCTGCAGCTGAAGGTCTGGTCAGGGTTTCATGGCATTTTGCCTCTGGTTCTTCCTTCTATGCTTTTTGTTCCTGAGGGTGGCCTTGCCGGTATTTTCAAAGGAGGAGACAGCATGGTTAGTGATTGTTTAGTATTTTTCTACTGTTCCTGTCAAAAGTTTTCATACCTTAAGGTACACAATCAGTTGGGTTGAGGGTTTTCTTATCTCTGAATTGGCCCCTGGAATCTTGTGAAACGACTCTCCCAACTCAGAAATTCCAGATTCACCCAGGGGAAGACACATGTATACATAATATTTACTCTGTGAAAGAAGAATGTATATTTATATGTAATTAACACAAAAAAAAGAAATAGTTCATTATAGCCAGACTCATTGCCAGGGTATTAGCAAGTGAAGGAGATAGGTAAAAATGGTTTAGCACACAGATATTAGTTCACATCACAATCAGAAGGTGTTGGGGGGGGGGGGGGGTCAAATAAATTTAGGGGGCCTTAGTAACAGGGCCAAATTTAACATTTAACTCATATGATTTACAAGTCATTAAAATCTCTCTCTCTCTCTCTTCTCTCTCTCTCTCTCTCTCTCTCTCTCTCTCTCTCTCACACACATATAGTTAATTTTCTCTTGCATGGGTGTATGGACATGTATATGTGTGGCTGGAGGATGGTGCATAAGTAATAGGGCAGTTTATAATATTGCACAAATAAGAAATTATAGTTCCCAAATCAATCAGTTGCTGATCTAAAAGAACACAATTGGACATATGGCATAGTGAATATAGACGTTAAGTTAATACAATTCTAAGTAACAGTTACCTACAGGCTGCAGGTTCAATCCTGGTCAAGGGCGACAGTAACATAAAATAATAATTAACACAGCTTAACACTTGTACCCAGTCATGGTTAATGGAATGAGAACAGTCTACCCCCCAGGTGGATTGAATAAAAGGTTAGGTTTGAAGTTCCATGAAGGTTCCTGATTCCGATATGAAAGCTCCTGAGCTGAAAGAGAAGATTCCAAAGTTTGAGGGTGGGGTTCCCAAGTTCGAGAAGGTTCCAGAGTCCAACAAGAAGTACCTGAAGATGGCCAGAGGGTACATCAGCCAAAACATTGTGCAGATAACAATAAAGATGTAGACAATAGTATGAATAATCCAAATAATACTAATTATCAAACCTCATCTCAAAAATTTAGAGAAATAGTGCAGATAATAATAAAGATGAGGACAATAGTCCAAATAATTCTAATTATCTAGCCTCATCTCAAAAATTCAGAGAAATAGTATCTAAAAAGAACTCTAGATATTTAAAGGTCAATGTTTAGTGACACAAAGGATTGCCTAGAAAATCAGCATTCTAAATCCTGGCCCTTTACCTGGGATTGAACACTGACTTATAGCTATGATTGGGTCTAGAAGAAGGAAAAACTTCAAAAATAAGGTGTCCATACAAACAAAATAGACAAACCGTTATAAAAATAAATGTTAACAAAATCAAATTCTCTATAGAATTATCTTTAAAACAAGTAAAAATAATTTACCTGTACGCTCTTAAAAATAATTTACCTGTACATTTATTAAAGAAGTCAAATTAACAAAATGATTGGGGTGGGTGGTGACAAACAAACATTAAATGTTGGCATACTATTTATCTATGGATGTGGGGTGTATGGGATCTATTCTATGATTTTTTTTTTTCTCTTTTATTAACCGCATCCTTAGAAGATTAAGCTACGAAAATGAAAAAGTAAAAAGAATGCTTTGAATAGTAATATTCTACCATATTTTACTTCTTTTTCAACTTCAAAATTAAGGCATCTCTTTGAAGAAATAGACTGACGACCATTATAAAAAAAAATGTAAATAAAATAAAATCCTCCATGGATTTATTTTAAAACTTGTAAAAATCATTTACCTGTACGTTCATTAAGGGAGTCAAATTAACAAAATGATTGAAGTGGGTGGCGGCGTATGACAACAAAACAAACAAAAAAAAACACTGAGAATTTTAAGAAAAAATGTTCTGAAAGAAACCTTGTCTTTTATTATTGAAAAATTTCTTAAATCCTATAATAAGCCGATTTGGGTTTAGAAAAACGTTGCTTTAGCAGGTGAACGTTTTTGTTTTTACACACACACACACATCACAACAATGGAGTATCCAGCAATGATTGAACTCGCTTTTCAGTATTAATGGATCTGCAGGTCTAGTCCACCCCCACCCCGTTTGGATGCGAATATGCTTACTAATAATTGTTGTCAGGTTAAACCTTTAGTCATGTGATGTATTTTCATGACTAGTGCGTGGCTGGAGGCGGGGGTAGTAGAAATCCGTTACCAGCTTATGCATGTTCAATCACCGACACTTTTAGCTAAGAAAGTTTTAAGTCCTGAGTTGGGTTGAATTTATTTTATTTTTCTTTATAATAATATAATGATAAGCCACTGTATTGACATTTGCCTCCTATCATCACAAACTATCCAAGTAAGACAAACAAGACATTGCTTGAAAAGTTATATCAAACTGATGAGTGACATTCTCCTGCAGTTACCTACGTATGGACACACCAAATTGGCTGACCAGCAAAGAAGTACATTGATCAGTTCTGTGCAGATACTAGATGAGGAGGACTTGCCAGGAGCAATGACTGATAGGACGGGTGGCGAGAGAGAGAGTGAGAGTCTTGAGAATCCATGCTATCTGTGTGACATGATGATGATGATGATGATATAATAGACTTATCTGGTCTGTTAGTTTGGGATATTTTGTATATATATATAATATATATATATATATATATATATATATATATATATTTACCAACCCCTCCGCACAAGCAGGATGTGACACAAGGTCAATTTCTTAAGCGGAGTTCAACAGGTTGAATTCAGAGTTTTCTTCTCCTAGACCAGTTGCCTAACCAAGATTAAAGGGCCCAGTCTTTAGCTGGAGGGAGAGTAGAATTCATACCTTTCCAAGGGTATTAGCGCTAAGGGAAATGCTATTACCACGTTCAGGATTTGAACTCGAGGCAACGAGTCCATTTCCTATGACTTTAACCATTACACCACGCGCTTCGCAATATTTTGTATATAACCTGTCAGATTTACTTATGATTTATATACACTCCAGATTTAAAGCCTCCAGGTCATTATTAAACAGCTGCTAAAATAGATAGGGATTGGTGGTGAGAGAGTCATGAGATCTGTGCTGTCAACACAACTGAATTTTTTTTTTTTTTTTTTCCTTTTTTTTCAGTTCTGTAAAATGCATATTTTTGATGAGCATGAGGGAGTGTTCAGTGATGTAATGTTCCTGGGATCTTTGGGAAATTTGGGTCTTTCAACATCATATTCCCCCTCGCCCATGGCTGATCGTACCCCCAATTCTACCCCCCCCCCCCTAGCAGCTGATATTTACAATAATATCCTCCATTTTCATATCTGTTAAACGAAATTTATTTGTTTGTTAGGTCTCCTTGGACATCTCCCTGTTTTTCTATTTCTTACATCAACCTTAAATAAAATAAAAAAACGATAATCTTTTCACAGAACATATACAATGTCAATAGAAATAATACAATTCATCAAATTCTGTTAAAATGAGGCGATTGGTGGTTATGTGATTTTATGTCTTAGTTAAAATTAATCGACCAAAGTCATTCAAATTCCATAAAAGAAAGAAAGAAAGAAAAGAAGAAAAATTTTCTATAAAAGAAAGAAAGAAAGATAGAAAGATTTTCTATAAAAGAAGAAAGAAAGAAAAATTTTCTATAAAAGAAAGATTTTCTATAAAAGAAAGAAAGAAAGAAAGATTTTCTATAAAAGAAAGGAAAAGAAAGAAAAATTTCTATAAAAGAAAGAAAGAAAAGATTTTCTATAAAAGAAAGAAAGAAAGATTTTCCTATAAGAAAGAAAGATTTCTATAAAGAAAGAAAGAAAGAAAGAAAGAAAGATTTTCTATAAAAAGAAAAAGAAAGATTTCTATAAGAAAAGAAAGAAAGAAAGAAGAAAGAAAGATTTTCTATAAAAGAAAGAAAAGAAAGAAAGATTTTCTATAAAAGAAAGAAAGAAAGAAAGATTTTCTATAAAAGACAAGAAAGAAAGAAAAGAAAAAAGAAAAGATTTTTCTATAAAAGAAAAGGAAAGAAAGAAAGATTTTCTAATAAAAGAAAGAAAAAAGAAAGAAAGAATTTTTATAAAAGAAAGAAAGAAAGAAAGATTTCTATAAAAGAAAGAAGAAAGAAAGATTTTCTATAAAAGAAAGAAAGAAAGAAAGAAAAGAAAGAAAGAAAGAAAGATTTTCTATAAAAGAAAGAAAGAAAGATTTTCTATAAAGAAGAAAGAAAAGAAGAATTTTCTATAAAAGAAAGAAAGAAGAATTTTTTCTAATAAAAGAAAGAAAGAAAGAAGAATTTTCAAATATGGCTGCACGATTTTTTTTTTCTCGCATATACTTTTACCTTATGATTAAATTTTTATAATTCTTAAAGATTTTTTTCTAAGGGAAATTGGTCAGATAAATACTCTTCTGTTGTTAATAGTTTGTTTACCCAAAGATGGTCGGAGAGTAAAACAGACTTTATGATTTAACTAATTACCAAAATCTTTCTTTTTCTGGTGAAGGTCAGATGAAAGAAGAATTCTTAGAAGACTAAAAAAAAAAAATGAATCCGCTTTTATTTCCTTTATTTCTTTTCGCGCTCTAAATAGTTATATTGCGTAATATCTGACCTTCAACCAGAAAAAAAGGAAAGAAGTTTGGTATTAGTAATATCATAAAGTCTGGTTTTAACTCTCGCGACCATCTTTGGGTAACCAACTATTAACAACCGAAGAGTATTACTGACCAATTCCCTTAGAAAAAAAATCTTTAAATTATAAAAAATTTTAATCAGAAGGTAAATGTATATGCAGAAAAAAAAATCGTGCAGCCATATTGAAAATCTTCTTTCTTTCTTCTTTTATAGAAAAATTCTTCTTTCTTTCTTTATAGAAAAATTCTTTTTCTTTCTTTCTTTCTTTTAAATAGAAAAATCCTTTTCTTTCTTTCTTTTATAAAAATCTTTCTTCCTTCTTTTATAGAAAAATCTTTCTTTCTTCTTTCTTTCTTTTATAGAAATCCTTCTTTCCCTTTCTTTCTTTTATAGAAATCCTTTCCTTTCCCTTTCTTTCTTTTATAGAAAATCTTTCTTTCTTTCTTTCTTTCTTCTTTATAGAAAATCTTTCTTTCTTCTTTCTTTTCTTTTTATAGAAAAATCTTTCTTTCTTTCTTTCCTTTAAAGAAAATCTTTTCTTTCTTTCTTTCTTTTATAGAAAATCTTTCTTTCTTTCTTCCTTTCTTTTATAGAAAATCTTCCTTTCTTTCTTTCTTTATAGAAATCTTTCTTTCTTCTTTCTTTAATAGAAAATCTTTCTTCTTTCTTTCTTCTTATAGAAAAATCTTCTTCTTTCTTTCTTTATAGAAAATCTTTCCTTTCCCTTTCTTTCTTTCTTTTCTTGTATAAGAAAATCTTTCTTTCTTTCTTTCTTTTATGAAATCTTTCTTTCTTTCTTTCTTTTTATAGAAATCTTTCTTTCTTTTATAGAAAATCTCTTTCTTTATAGAAAATTTTTCTTTTCTTTCTTTCTTTTATAGAAAAATCTTTCTTCTTTCTTTCTTTTATAGTAAAATCTTTCCCTTTTATAGAAAATTTTCTTTCTTTCTTTCTTTTATAGAAAATCTTTCTATCTTTCTTGTTCTTCTTTTTTATAGAAATTTTTCTTTCTTCTTTCTTTCTTTTTTAATGGAGATTTGGAAATACTTTGGTCGATTATTTTAACTAAGACATAAAACACATAACCACCAATCTGCTCATTTAACAGAATTGATGAAATTGGATTATTTCTAATTAGAAATTGTGATATGTTCCTGTGAAAAAAGATTATCTTTTTATTATTTTAAGGTGGATGTAGAAATAGAAAAACAGGGGAGATGTTCCAAGGAGACCAAAACAAACAAAATAAATTTCGTTTAACAGATAAAATGAAAATGGGGAAATTAATTGTAAAATATCAGCTGCTAGGGGGGGGGGGGGTAGAATGGGTACTGATCAGCCATGGGGCGAGGGGGAAAATATGATGTTAAAGAACACAAAAATTCCCAAAAGATCCCAGGAAAATACATTAAACAATCACTGAAACTCCCCTCATGCTCATCAAAAAATATGCATTTTAACAGAACTGGATAAAAAAAAGAAAAAAAAAAAAAAAATTCAGTTGTGTGACAGCAACAGATTCTTCATGAACTCTCTCACACCAAATCCCTAATCTAATTTTAGCAGCTGTTAATAATTGAGACCTGGACGCCTTAAATCTGGGAGTGTAAATATAAATCATAAGTAAATCTGACAGGTTATATACAAACATATTGCGAGCGCGTGGTGTAATGGTTAAAGTCATAGGAGGACCTCGTTGCCTCGAGTTCAAAATCCTGAACGTGGTAATAGGCATTTCCCTTAGCGCTAATACCCTTGGAAAGGTATGAAATTCTACTCTCCCCTCCAAGCTAAAGACTGGGCCCCTTTATATCTTGGTTAGGCAACTGGTCTAGGAGAAGGAAAACTCTGAATTCAAACCTGTGAACTCCCGCTTTAAAGAAATTGCCTGTGTCAAACATCCTGCTTGTGGGCGGAAGGGTTGGTAAATATATATAAATATATATATATATATAATATATTATATATAATATACAAAATATCCAAACTCACAGACCAAGATAAGTCATTATATCATCAATCAATCAATTCACATGTCAGCAACAGTAGCATGGATTTCTCAAAGACCTCACTCTCTCTCTCGCCAACCGTCCCTATCAACATTGCTCCTGGCAAGTCCTCCTCATCTAGTAAATCGCACAGAACTGAATCAAATGATAACTTCTTGCTGGTCAGCCCAATTGGGTGTCCCATACGTAGGTAATGCAAGGAAAATGTCACCATCAAGTTTGAATATAACTTTTCAGCAATGTCCTGTTGTCTACTTGGATAGTTTGGTGAATGATAGGAAGGCAAATGTCATACAAGTGGCTTATTTCATTTATTATTATTAATAAGAAAAATAAAATAAATCAACCCAAACTCAGGACTTAAAACTTTCCTTTAGCTAAAAGTGTCGTGATTGAAACAAGCATAACTGGTAAACTGGATTCTACTACCCCCGCCTCCCGCCACGCACTAGTCCAATCGAAAACATCACATGACAAGTTTAAGCCTGACAACAATTAAAAGTGTAAGCCAATTCCGCATCCAAACGGGGTGGGGGTGGACTAGACCTGCAGATCCAATTAAATACTGAAAAGCGAGTTCAATCATTGGGCTGGAATACTCCATTGTTGTGATGTGTGTGGGTGTGTTAAACAAAAAACGTTCACCTGCTAACAGCAAACGTTTTTCTAAACCCAATCGGCTTATTATAGGATTTAAAGATAATTTTTAAAATAAAAAAACCAAGGTTTTTCAGAACATTTTTTTTCTTAAAATCTCAGTGTTTTTTTGTTTTTGTTTTTGTTGTCATACGCCGCCACCCACCTTCAATCATTTTGTTAATTTTGGACTCCCTTAATGAACGTACGGTAAATGATTTTACAAAGTTAAAAAAAATAAATCCATGGAGGATTTTATTTTATTTACAATTTTTTTTTTATAATGTCGTCAGTCCTATTTCTCAAAAGAGATGCCCTTAATTTTGAAAGTTGAAAAAAGAAGTAAAAATATGTAGAATATTTAACTATTCAAAGCATTCTTTTTTAACTTTATTCATCTTTTCGTAGCTTATATCTTTTAAGGATGCGGGTTATAAAAGAGAAGAAAAAAAAAAATCATATGAAGATCCCATACAACCCCAACATCCATATAAATAGTAATGCCAACATTTAATGTTGGGTTTGTCAACCACCCACCCAATCAATTTTGTTATTTGAAACTTCTTTAATAAATGTACAGGTAAATTATTTTTAAGAGCGTACAGGTAATTAATTTTTTACTTGTTTTAAAGATAATTCTAAAGAGAAATTTTGAATTTTGTTAACATTTAATTTTTTATAACGTCGCGTTTTTGTCTATTTTTTGTAATGGACACCTTATTTTTGAAAAGTTTTTTCCTTCTTCTAGACCAAATCATAGCTATAAGTCAGTGTTCAACTAAAAAACAGGTAAGGCCAGGATTTTTAGATGCTGGATTTCTAGGCAATCCTTTGTGTCACTAACATTGAACCTTTAAAATACCTAAGAGGTTCTTTTAAGATACTATTTTCTCTGAATTTGAGATGAAAGGCTAAGATAATTGAATTATTTGGACTATTGTCCATCAATCCTTTATTATTATCTGCACTATTTCCTCTAAAATTTTTTGAGATGAGGTTTGGATAAATTAGTATTATTTGATTATTCATACTATTGTCTACATCTTTATTGTTATCTGCACAAATGTTTTTGGCTGATGGTACCCTCTGGCCACTTCAGGTAAACTTCTTGGTTGGACTCTGGAACCTTCTCGAACTTTGGGAACACCCACCTCAAAACTTTGGAAATCTTCTCTTTCAGGCTCAGGAAGCTTTCAAAATTCGGAATCAGGAACCTTCAATGAACTTCAAAACCTAACCCTTTATTCAATCCACCTGGGGGTAGACTGGTTCATTCCAGATTAACCATGAAACTGGGTAACAAGTGTTAAAGCTGTGGGTTAAAATTAATTATTTTATGTTACTGTCGCTTGAACCAGGAATGAAAATCTGCAGCCTGTAGGTAACTGTTACTTAGAATTGTAATTAACTTAACGTCTATATTCAACTTATGCCATATTCCAATTGTGGTTTTCTTTTTAGTCAGCAAACTGATTGATTTGGGAACTATAATTTTTCTTAATTGTGCAAATATTAATAAAACTGCCCCATTACTTATGCACTCATCCTCCAGCCATCACATATACTGTTCCATAACCCATGCAAGAGAAATTAACTATATGTGTGTGAGAGAGAAGAGAGAGAGAGAGAGAGAGAGAGAGAGAGAGAGAGGAGAGAGGAAGATTTTAATGACTTGTAAATCCATATGAGTTTAAATGTTAAATTTGGCCTGTTACTAGGGCCCCCCTAAAATTTTATTTGACCCCCCCCCCCCCAACAAACCTTTCTATTGGTGATGTGAAAAAACTAATATCTGTGTGCTTAAAAACCATTTTTACCTATCTCCTTCACTTGCTAAATTAACCCTGGGCAATGAGTCTGGCTATAATGAACTATTTTTTTCTTTTTTTTTGTGTTATTACAATATAAATGATACATTCTTCTTTTCACAGAGAAATATTATGTATACAATGTGTCTTCCCTGGGTGAATCTGGATTTCTGTAGTTGGGAAGTAGTCGTTTCACAATGATCGCCAGGGGCCCAATTCAGAGATAAGAAAACCCCTCAACTCCAACTGATGTGTAACCTTAAAGGTAATGAAACTTTTGACAGGAACAGTAGTAAAATACTAAACAATCACTTACCATGCTGTCTCCAACTCCTTTGGAAAATACCGGCAAAGGCCACCCTCAGGAACAAAAAGCATAGAAGGAAAACAGAGGAAAAATGCCATAAACCCTGACCAGACCTTTCAGCTGCAGCCGCTGTGCTGCCTGTCCAATCTTAATCAAAAGTACGAACATTTCCTGCAGCAACGTATGAATAATTTGGTAGTCTGTTTACACAACCCCACACTGGGGGTTACAGTACTTGTTATTCTTAATTTTTGAATTCATTAAAGGTAAATGGCAGGGCAGGTAACTAGGGTATCATGCCCCCACCCATTGATTTTGGGGTGGGTGGGGGGGAACAAGGCTTTTTCAGCAGAACTGATACTGTAACGCAGACCATTGTTAGGACGCTTTGATTCTCACTGAGTGACCCATTCACTTCCTGGCATTATGCCATAACTTGGGCTGCTTTTAGTATGTTTAAATGGTTAACAGGCCCTAAGGTAGCAAATTTGAGTCCTCACTGGTTGCTCCATAAGTTCTTACCTTGTGCCAAAACTAAATCTAATTTACGAAAATGAAAAGGGCATCTCATATGAGTAAATGGTTATTCAAAGCTAGATTAGCAGACCATTGTTAGTGAGTTTGAATTCTCACTGGGTGGCTCATAAATTCTTGCCTTGTACCAAACTCAATCTTAACTTACAAAAGAAGGGCAATCTCAATATGAATGTAATGGTTATCAAGCTTAGATTAGGCAGACCATTGTTTAAGTGAGTTTGAAATTCTAAAACTGGGTGCTCCCATAATTCTTGCCTTGTACCAAACTAATCTAATCTTACAAAATGAAAGGGCATCTCATATGATGTCATGGTTATCAAGCTAAGATAAAACAGACCATTGTTAGTGATTTGATTCTCACTGGGTGCTCCATAATTCTTTTCCTTGTACCAAAACTAATCTAAATCTTACAAAAAATGAAAGGGCATCCTCATATGATGTAAATGGTTATCAAGCTAGATTAGCAGACCATTGTTAGTGAATTTGATTTCAACTGGTGCTTCCATAATTCTGGCCCTGTGCCCAACCCTAAGCTAAGCTGATTAGTGAGCCTTGCAGATTATTATAAAGAAGTTTGATTCTCACTGGTGTCTTCATATTTTTGGGCCTTGAGTCAAATTAGACCTAAATCTTAGTAGTTGGACTATGGAGTTGTTTAAATGGATAGCAGATTAGCAGACAATTGTTTAGTGAGTTGATTCTCACCTGGTGCTCCATATTCCTTACCTTGTGCGACAAACTAATGCTAATTTATAAAATGAAAGGGCATCACTCATATGATTGTAAGTGGTTATCAAAAAGCAAGATTAGCAGACCATTGTTAGTGGAGTTGATTCCCTGGGTGCTCCCAAATAATTCCTGGCATTGTGCCAAACCAAGCTAACTTATTAAGTGAGCATTGGCAGAATAATAATTAAAGAGTTTGATTCTCAACTGGGTGTCCATATTTTTTTGGGCCTTGAGGTCAGAATTAACCTAATCTTATAAGTGACTAAATGGGAGTGTCCCCTTAATGGATTAAAGAAAGATTAGCAGACCCATTTGGTTTGTTGAGTTGATCCTCACTGGGTGCTTCCAAAAATAATTCCTTACCTTTGTGCCAAACTATCAATCTTATAAAATGAAAAGGGCACCTCATATGATGTAATGGTTATAAATCAAGCTAGAATTAGCAAGAACCATTGTTAGTGAGTTTGATTCTACTGGGGTGCTTCATAATTTCTGGCTTGTGCAACCATAGCTAACTATTAGTGGAGCCTTGCAGAAAATTATTATTAAAAGAGTTACTCTCACTGAGTGTCCTCATATTTTTTGGGCCCTGATAGTCAAATTAACCTAATCTTAGTAAGTGGACAATGGAGTGTCTTAAATGGTGTAATGGTAACTGAACTAGAACTGAGTAAAATATTTAAGTAAATAACAAAGGTAACTTAAAGTCGTGATATAGTTAAATTAGCAAGGCTAAAATTTGGTGACCATAATGACCAAGTATCAGTAAAACGTCACAAGGGTT
>CM042179.1:33417304-33431499 GCA_023376005.1 Doryteuthis pealeii | reverse complement strand
ATGTTACTTTGCAGCCTGTTGGCTGGGGGCTTTAGAATACACCAACTGCATCTCTGCAGAGGGGGTAAGACACCCCCCAATGAGGCCAGCTGTTGTCTGTGGGTAGCGACCCGTGATGTTGAAGAACAGAATCCTGGTAGATAAGCAGTTCATGACATGTAACACTCCACTTACTTAGGCTAGACCCTTTTTATCATATGGATACTAGAAGGTGGTGGCTGAGGGTCTTCATATCCTGGGAATGATGTTAAACTCTATCTGATGGTGAGGTTCCAGTTCTAGAGGTTTGGGGAATGTGGAGCACCCCTTCATCACCATTGTTCCCTGGTCCACTCTGACCCGGAGTGGTAGTACCTGTTAGGGTCCCATCTATGGATTAAATAGAAAAACAGGAGTTTATAAATAAAACTGATTATCCATAAAGAATAAATTTATTTCAAAACTTTATCAGCATTAAATGACCCACTGAGGTTGATATGCCGTAAAACAAACCAAACCTAGTTTATTTTGATTTGGTTTCTTTGTTTAATGGCATTTCAACATTCATGGGTTATTTAATGCCAAAGACATCCTTGTAGAAGAATAGTAGTAGTAGTATTTAACCCATAGCTGGGGGATGAGAGGGTTCATGCCTTTTTCAAGAGTATTAGTATGAAAGTGAATGTAATAGGACTACTAGATTTCAAACTCACTTACTACAATGTTAGCCGCTATGCAATGTGGACTCAACCAAGACCCTCTAAGATATCAGATGAGTCGGACTTCAGTGAATAGGCCTGTGTATATCTTAGAAGGCACTGACTCAAACCCTTGTAGATTAACAGTAGTGATACTATTTAACCCATAGTTGGAGGGATGAGAGGGTTCATGCCTTTTTCAAGAGTATTAGTATGAAAGTGAATGTAATAGCACTACTAGATTTCAAACTCACTCACTACAATGTTGCAGTCCAGCACGTTAGCCACTATCCAATGTGGACTCAACCCCTTGTAGAATAACAGTAGTGGTACTATTTAACCCATAGCTGGGGGAATGAGGTGATTCATACCTTTCCCAAGAGTATTAGTATGAAAGTGAATGTAATAGCACTACTAGATTTCAAACTCACTCACTACAATGTTGCAGTCCAGCATGTTAGCCACTATGCAATGTGGACTCAACCCCTTGTAGAATAACAGTAGTGGTACTATTTAACCCATAGCTGGAGGGATGAGGTGATTCATACCTTTCCCAAGAGTATTAGTATGAAAGTGAATGTAATAGCACTACTAGATTTCAAACTCACTCACTACAATGTTGCAGTCCAGCATGTTAGCCACTATGCAATGTGGACTCAACCCCTTGTAGAATAACAGTAGTGGACTATTTAACCCATAGCTGGAGGGATGAGGTGATTCATACCTTTCCCAAGAGTATTAGTATGAAAGTGAATGTAATAGCACTACTAGATTTTCAAACTCACTCACTACAATGTTGCAGTCCAGTACGTTAGCCACTATCCAATGTGGACTCAACCCCTTGTAGAATAACAGTAGTGGTACTATTTAACCCATAGCTGGGGGAATGAGGTGATTCATACCTTTCCAAGAGTATTAGTATGAAAGTGAATGTAATAGCACTACTAGATTTCAAACTCACTCACACATGTTGCAGTCCAGCATGTTAGCCACTATGCAATGTGGACTCAACCCCTTGTAGAATAACAGTAGTGGTACTATTTAACCCATAGCTGGAGGGATGAGAGGGTTCATGCCTTTCCCAAGAGTATTAGTATGAAAGTGAATGTAATAGCACTACTAGTATTCAACTTCACTTACTATGATGTCACAGTACAGCACGTTAGCCACTATACCATAGTGTGGGTGGGGTCTCTCCTAGCTTAGTCTGATAACCATCAAACTATTTAATGCAGCTTGGAAAAAAAAACTATGCATAACTTATTGATGATGTTAGGTCAAAAAGTATGAAACCCTTGTGACGTTTAAACTGATACTTGGTCATAATTGGTCACCAAAATTAGCTTGCTAATAACTATATCTAGACTTTAAAGTACCTTGTTATTTACTAAATTTACTAGTCTAGTTCAGTAACCATTACACCATTTAAGACACTCCATTAGTCACTTACTAAGATTAGGTTAATTTGACTCAGGGCCCAAAAATATGAGACACTCAGTGAGAGTCAAACTCTTTAATAATAATCTGCAAGGCTCACTAATAGTTAGCTTGGTTGGCACAAGGCCAGAATTATGGAGCACCCAGTGAGAATCAAACTCACTAACAATGGTCTGCTAATCTTGCTTGATAACCATTACATCATATGAGATGCCCTTTCATTTTATAAGATTAGATTAGTTTGGTACAAGGCAAGAATTATGGAGCACCCAGTGAGAATCAAACTCACAAACAATGGTCTGCTAATCTTGCTAATCCATTTAAGACACTCCATTAGTCCCTTACTAAGATTAGTTTAATTTGACTCAAGGCCCAAAAATATGAGATACCCAGTGAGAATCAAACTCTTTAATAATGGTCTGCTAATCTTGCTTGATAACCATTACATCATATGAGATGCCCTTTCATTTTGTAAGATTAGATTAGTTTGGTACAAGGCAAGAATTATGGAGCACCCAGTGAGAATCAAACTCACTAACAATGGTCTGCTAATCTAGCTTGATAACCATTACATCATATGAGATGCCCTTTCATTTTGTAAGATTAGATTAGTTTGGTACAAGGCAAGAATTATGGAGCACCCAGTGAGAATCAAACTCACTAACAATGGTCTGCTAATCTAGCTTGATAACCATTACATCATATGAGATGCCCTTTCATTTTGTAAGATTAGATTAGTTTGGTACAAGGTAAGAATTATGGAGCACCCAGTGAGAATCAAACTCACTAACAATGGTCTGCTAATCTAGCTTGATAACCATTACATCATATGAGATGCCCTTTCATTTTGTAAGATTAGATTAGTTTTGGTACAAGGCAAGAATTATGGAGCACCCAGTGAGAATCAAACTCACTAACAATGGTCTGCTAATCTAGCTTGATAACCATTACATCATATGAGATGCCTTTTCATTTTGTAAGATTAGATTAGTTTGGTACAAGGTAAGAATTATGGAGCACCCAGTGAGAATCAAACTCACTAACAATGGTCTGCTAATCTAGCTTGATAACCATTACATCATATGAGATGCCTTTCATTTTGTAAGATTAGATTAGTTTGGTACAAGGTAAGAATTATGGAGCACCCAGTGAGAATCAAACTCACTAACAATGGTCTGCTAATCTAGCTTGATAACCATTACATCATATGAGATGCCCTTCATTTTGAAAGAATTATGGAGCACCCAGTGAGAATCAAACTCACTAACAATGGTTTGCTAATCTAGCTTGATAACCATTACATCATATGAGATGCCCTTTCATTTTGTAAGATTAGATTAGTTTGGTACAAGGCAAGAATTATGGAGCACCCAGTGAGAATCAAACTCACTAACAATGGTCTGCTAATCTAGCTTGATAACCATTACATCATATGAGATGCCCTTTCATTTTGAAAGAATTATGGAGCACCCAGTGAGAATCAACTCACTAACAATGGTCTGCTAATCTAGCTTGATAACCATTACATCATATATGAGATGCCCTTTCATTTTGTAAGATTAGATTAGTTTGGTACAAGGCAAGAATTATGGAGCACCCAGTGAGAATCAAACTCACTAACAATGGTCTGCTAATCTAGCTTGATAACCATTACATCATATGAGATGCCTTTTCATTTTGTAAGATTAGATTAGTTTGGTACAAGGTAAGAATTATGGAGCACCCAGTGAGAATCAAACTCACTAACAATGGTCTGCTAATCTAGCTTGATAACCATTACATCATATGAGATGCCCTTTCATTTTGTAAGATTAGATTAGTTTGGTACAAGGTAAGAATTATGGAGCACCCAGTGAGAATCAAACTCACTAACAATGGTTTGCTAATCTAGCTTGATAACATTACATCATATGAGATGCCCTTTCATTTTGAAAGAATTATGGAGCACCCAGTGAGAATCAAACTCACTAACAATGGTTTGCTAATCTAGCTTGATAACCATTACATCATATGAGATGCCCTTCATTTTGTAAGATTAGATTAGTTTGGTACAAGGCAGAATTATGGAGCACCCAGTGAGAATCAAACTCACTAACAATGGTCTGCTAATCTAGCTTGATAACCATTACATCATATGAGATGCCCTTTCATTTTGAAGAATTATGGAGCACCCAGTGAGAATCAAACTCACTAACAATGGTCTGCTAATCTAGCTTGATAACCATTACATCATATGAGATGCCCTTCATTTTGTAAGATTAGATTAGTTTGGTACAAGGTAAGAATTATGGAGCACCCAGTGAGAATCAAACTCACTAACAATGGTTTGCTAATCTAGCTTGATAACCATTACATCATATGAGATGCCCTTTCATTTTGTAAGATTAGATTAGTTTGGTACAAGGCAAGAATTATGGAGCACCCAGTGAGAATCAAACTCACTAACAATGGTTTTGCTAATCTAGCTTGATAACCATTACATCATATGAGATGCCCTTTCATTTTGTAAGATTAGATTAGTTTGGTACAAGGCAAGAATTATGGAGCACCCAGTGAGAATCAAACTCACTAACAATGGTCTGCTAATCTAGCTTGATAACCATTACATCATATGAGATGCCCTTTCATTTTGAAAGAATTATGGAGCACCCAGTGAGAATCAAACTCACTAACAATGGTCTGCTAATCTAGCTTGATAACCATTACATCATATGAGATGCCCTTTCATTTTGTAAGATTAGATTAGTTTGGTACAAGGTAAGAATTATGGAGCACCCAGTGAGAATCAAACTCACTAACAATGGTCTGCTAATCTAGCTTTGATAACCATTACATCATATGAGATGCCCTTTCATTTTGTAAGATTAGATTAGTTTGGTACAAGGCAAGAATTATGGAGCACCCAGTGAGAATCAAACTCACTAACAATGGTCTGCTAATCTAGCTTGATAACCATTACATCATATGAGATGCCCTTTCATTTTGAAAGAATTATGGAGCACCCAGTGAGAATCAAACTCACTAACAATGGTCTGCTAATCTAGCTTGATAACCATTACATCATATGAGATGCCCTTTCATTTTGTAAGATTAGATTAGTTTGGTACAAGGTAAGAATTATGGAGCACCCAGTGAGAATCAAACTCACTAACAATGGTTTGCTAATCTAGCTTGATAACCATTACATCATATGAGATGCCCTTTCATTTTGTAAGATTAGATTAGTTTTGGTACAAGGCAAGAATTATGGAGCACCCAGTGAGAATCAAACTCACTAACAATGGTCTGTTAATCTAGCTTGATAACCATTACATCATATGAAGATGCCCTTTCATTTTGTAAGATTAGATTAGTTTGGTACAAGGCAAGAATTATGGAGCACCCAGTGAGAATCAAACTCACTAACAATGGTCTGTTAATCTAGCTTGATAACCATTACATCATATGAGATGTCCTTTCATTTTGTAAGATTAGATTAGTTTGGTACAAGGAAGAATTATGGAGCACCCAGTGAGAATCAAACTCACTAACAATGGTCTGTTAATCTAGCTTGATAAACCATTACATCATATGAGATGCCCTTTCATTTTGTAAGATTAGATTAGTTTGGTACAAGGCAAGAATTATGGAGCACCCAGTGAGAATCAAAACTCACTAACAATGGTCTGCTAATCTAGCTTGATAACCATTACATCATATGAGATGCCCTTTCATTTTGTAAGATTAGATTAGTTTGGTACAAGGCAAGAATTATGGAGCACCCAGTGAGAATCAAACTCACTAACAATGGTCTGCTAATCTTGCTTGATAACCATTACATCATATGAGATGCCCTTTCATTTTGTAAGATTAGATTAGTTTGGTACAAGGTAAGAATTATGGAGCACCCAGTGAGAATCAAACTCACTAACAATGGTCTGCTAATCTAGCTTGATAACCATTACATCATATGAGATGCCCTTTCATTTTGTAAGATTAGATTAGTTTGGTACAAGGCAAAGAATTATGGAGCACCCAGTAAGAATCAAACTCACTAACAATGGTCTGCTAATCTAGCTTGATAACCATTACATCATATGAGATGCCCTTTCATTTTGAAAGAATTATGGAGCACCCAGTGAGAATCAAACTCACTAACAATGGTCTGCTAATCTAGCTTGATAACCATTACATCATATGAGATGCCCTTTCATTTTGTAAGATTAGATTAGTTTGGTACAAGGTAAGAATTATGGAGCACCCAGTGAGAATCAAACTCACTAACAATGGTTTGCTAATCTAGCTTGATAACCATTACATCATATGAGATGCCCTTTCATTTTGTAAGATTAGATTAGTTTGGTACAAGGCAAGAATTATGGAGCACCCAGTGAGAATCAAACTCACTAACAATGGTCTGTTAATCTAGCTTGATAACCATTACATCATATGAGATGCCCTTTCATTTTGTAAGATTAGATTAGTTTGGTACAAGGCAAGAATTATGGAGCACCCAGTGAGAATCAAACTCACTAACAATGGTCTGTTAATCTAGCTTGATAACCATTACATCATATGAGATGTCCTTTCATTTTGTAAGATTAGATTAGTTTGGTACAAGGCAAGAATTATGGAGCACCCAGTGAGAATCAAACTCACTAACAATGGTCTGTTAATCTAGCTTGATAACCATTACATCATATGAGATGCCCTTTCATTTTGTAAGATTAGATTAGTTTGGTACAAGGAAAATTATGGAGCACCCAGTGAGAATCAAACTCACTAACAATGGTCTGCTAATCTAGCTTGATAACCATTACATCATATGAGATGCCCTTTCATTTTGTAAGATTAGATTAGTTTGGTACAAGGCAAGAATTATGGAGCACCCAGTGAGAATCAAACTCACTAACAATGGTCTGCTAATCTAGCTTGATAACCATTACATCATATGAGATGCCCTTTCATTTGTAAGATTAGATTAGTTTGGTACAAGGAAAGAATTATGGAGCACCAGTGAGAATCAAACTCACTAACAATGGTCTAATCTAGCTTGATAACCATTACATCATATGAGATGCCCTTTCATTTTGAAAGAATTATGGAGCACCCAGTGAGAATCAAACTCACTAACAATGGTCTGCTAATCTAGCTTGATAACCATTACATCATATGAGATGCCCTTTCATTTTGTAAGATTAGATTAGTTTGGTACAAGGCAAGAATTATGGAGCACCCAGTGAGAATCAAACTCACTAACAATGGTCTGCTAATCTAGCTTGATAACCATTACATCATATGAGATGCCCTTTAATTTTGTAAGATTAGATTAGTTTGGTACAAGGAAAGAATTATGGAGCACCCAGTGAGAATCAAATGCTACCTTAGCCTGTTAACCATTAAACTACTAAAAGCAGCCCAAGTTTGGCATAATGCCAGAAGTATGGGTCACTCAGTGAGAATCAAAGTCCCTAACAATGGTCTGCTAGATTTACAGTTCAGTTCTGCTGAAAGCACTGTTCCCCCACCCCACCCCAAAATCAATGGGGTCGGGCATGATACCCTAGTACCTGCCCTGCCTTTACTTTAATGAATGAAAAATTAAGAATAGCAAGTACTGTAACCCCCAGATGTGGGGATTGTGTAACAGACTACCATAATTATTCATACGTTGACTGCAGGAATGTTCGTTACTGATAAGATGGACAGGCAGGCGCAGCAGCTGCAGCTGAAGGTCTGGTCAGGGTTTCATGGCATTTTGCCTCTGGTTCTTCCTTCTATGCTTTTTGTTCCTGAGGGTGGCCTTGCCGGTATTTTCAAAGGAGGAGACAGCATGGTTAGTGATTGTTTAGTATTTTTCTACTGTTCCTGTCAAAAGTTTTCATACCTTAAGGTACACAATCAGTTGGGTTGAGGGTTTTCTTATCTCTGAATTGGCCCCTGGAATCTTGTGAAATGACTCTCCCAACCCAGAAATTCCAGATTCACCCAGGGGAAGACACATGTATACATAATATTTACTCTGTGAAAGAAGAATGTATATTTATATGTAATTAACACAAAAAAAAAGAAAAATAGTTCATTATAGCCAGACTCATTGCCAGGGTATTAGCAATTGAAGGAGATAGGTAAAAATGGTTTAGCACACAGATATTAGTTCACATCACAATCGGGAGGTGTTGGGGGGGGGGTGTCAAATAAAATTTAGGGGGCCCTTAGTAACAGGGCCAAATTTAACATTTAACTCATATGATTTACAAGTCATTAAAAATCTCTCTCTCTCTCTCTCTCTCTCTCTCTCTCTCTCTCTCTCTCTCTCTCTCTCTCTCTCTCTCTCTCTCTCTCTCTCTCTCTCACACACACACACACATATAGTTAATTTTCTCTTGCATGGGTGTATGGACATGTATATGTGTGCATAAGTTATAGGGCAGTTTATAATATTGCACAATAAGAAAATTATAGTTCCCAAATCAATCAGTTGCTGATCTAAAAATAACACAATTGGACATATGGCATAGTGAATATAGACGTTAAGTTAATACAGTTCTAAGTAACAGTTACCTACAGGCTGCAGGTTCAATCCTGGTCAAGGGCGACAGTAACATAAAATAATAATTAACATAGCTTAACACTTGTACCCAGTCATGGTTAATGGAATGAGAACAGTCTACCCCCCAGGTGGATTGAATAAAAGGTTAGGTTTGAAGTTCCATGAAGGTTCCTGATTCGATATGAAAGCTCCTGAGCTCAAAGAGAAGATTCCAAAGTTTGAGGGTGGGGTTTCCAAGTTCGAGAAGGTTCCAGAGTCCAACAAGAAATACCTGAAGATGGCCGGAGGGTACATCAGCCAAAACATTGTGCAGATAACAATAAAGATGTAGACAATAGTATGAATAATCCAAATAATCCAAATTATGAAGCCTCATCTCAAAAATTCAAAGAAATAGTGTAGATAACAATAAAGATCAGGACAATAGTCTGAATAATCCAAATAATACTAATTATCAAACCTCATCTCAAAAATTTAGAGAAATAGTGCAGATAATAATAAAGATGAGGACAATAGTCCAAATAATACTAATTATCTAGCCTCATCTCAATAATTCAGAGAAATAGTATCTAAAAAGAACTCTAGATATTTAAAGGTCAATGTTTAGTGACACAAAGGATTGCCTAGAAAATCAGCATTCTAAATCCTAGCCTTTACCTGGGATTGAACACTGACTTATAGCTATGATTGGGTCTAGAAGAAGGAAAAACTTCAAAAATAAGGTGTCCATACAAACAAAATAGACAAACTGTTATAAAAATAAATGTTAACAAAATCAAATTCTCTATGGAATTATCTTTAAAACAAGTAAAAATAATTTACCTGTATGCTCATTAAAAATAATTTACCTGTACATTCATTAAAGAAGTCAAATTAACAAAATGATTGGGGTGGGTGGTGACAAACAAACATTAAATGTTGGCATACTATTTATCTATGGATGTGGGGTGTATGGGATCTATTCTATGATTTTTTTTTTCTCTCTTTTATTAACCGCATCCTTAGAAGATTAAGCTACGAAAATGAATAAAGTAAAAAGAATGCTTTGAATAGTAATATTCTACCATATTTTACTTCTTTTTCAACTTCAAAATTAAGGCATCTCTTTGAAGAAATAGACTGACGACCATTATAAAAAAAAAATGTAAATAAAATAAAATCCTCCATGGATTTATTTTTAAAACTTGTAAAAATCATTTACCTGTACGTTCATTAAGGGAGTCAAATTAACAAAATGATTGAAGTGGGTGGCGGCGTATGACAACAAAACAAAACAAAAAAAAACACTGAGAATTTTAAGAAAAAATGTTCTGAAAGAAACCTTGTCTTTTATTATTGAAAAATTTCTTAAATCCTATAATAAGCCGATTTGGGTTTAGAAAAACGTTGCTTTAGCAGGTGAACGTTTTTGTTTTACACACACACACACATCACAACAATGGAGTATCCAGCAATGATTGAACTCGCTTTTCAGTATTAATGGATCTGCAGGTCTAGTCCACCCCCACCCCGTTTGGATGCGAATATGCTTACTAATAATTGTTGTCAGGTTAAACCTTTAGTCATGTGATGTATTTTCATGACTAGTGCGTGGCTGGAGGCGGGGGTAGTAGAAATCCCGTTACCAGCTTATGCATGTTCAATCACCGACACTTTTAGCTAAAGAAAGTTTTAAGTCCTGAGTTGGGTTGAATTTATTTTATTTTTCTTTATAATAATAATAATGATAAGCCACTGTATTGACATTTGCCTCCTATCATCACAAACTATCCAAGTAAGACAAACAAGACATTGCTTGAAAAGTTATATCAAACTGATGAGTGACATTCTCCTGCAGTTACCTACGTATGGACACACCAATTTGGCTGACCAGCAAAGAAGTACATTGATCAGTTCTGTGCAGATACTAGATGAGGAGGACTTGCCAGGAGCAATGACTGATAGGGACGGGTGGCGAGAGAGAGAGTGAGAGTCTTGAGAATCCATGCTATCTGTGTGACATGATGATGATGATGATGATATAATAGACTTATCTGGTCTGTTAGTTTGGGATATTTTGTATATATATATATATATATATATATATATATATATATATATTACCAACCCCTCCGCACAAGCAGGATGTGACACAAGGTCAATTTCTTAAGCGGAGTTCAACAGGTTTGAATTCAGAGTTTTCCTTCTCCTAGACCAGTTGCCTAACCAAGATTAAAGGGCCCAGTCTTTAGCTGGAGGGAGAGTAGAATTCATACCTTTCCCAAGGGTATTAGCGCTAAGGGAAATGCTATTACCACGTTCAGGATTTGAACTCGAGGCAACGAGTCCATTTCCTATGACTTTAACCATTACACCACGCGCTTCGCAATATTTTGTATATAACCTGTCAGATTTACTTATGATTTATATACACTCCCAGATTTAAAGCCTCCAGGTCATTATTAAACAGCTGCTAAAATAGATAGGGATTGGTGGTGAGAGAGTCATGAGAATCTGTGCTGTCAACACAACTGAATTTTTTTTTTTTTTTTCCTTTTTTTATCAGTTCTGTAAAATGCATATTTTTGATGAGCATGAGGGAGTGTTCAGTGATGTAATGTTCCTGGGATCTTTGGGAATTTTGGGTCTTTCAACATCATATTCCCCCTCGCCCATGGCTGATCGTACCCCAATTCTACCCCCCCCCCCTAGCAGCTGATATTTACAATAATATCCTCCATTTTCATATCTGTTAAACGAAATTTATTTGTTTGTTAGGTCTCCTTGGACATCTCCCCTGTTTTTCTATTTCTTACATCAACCTTATAAATAAATAAAAACGATAATCTTTTCACAGAACATATACAATGTCAATAGAAATAATACAATTCATCAAATTCTGTTAAATGAGCGATTGGTGGTTATGTGATTTTATGTCTTAGTTAAAATTAATCGACCAAAGTCATTCAAATTCCATAAAAGAAAGAAAGAAAGAAAGAAAGAAAAATTTTCTATAAAAGAAAGAAAGAAAGATAGAAAGATTTTCTATAAAAGAAAGAAAGAAAGAAATTTTCTATAAAAGAAAAGATTTTCTATAAAAGAAAGAAAGAAAGAAAGATTTTCTATAAAAGAAAGAAAGAAAAAAAATTTTTCTATAAAAGAAGAAAGATTTTCTATAAAAGAAAGAAAGAAAGAAAGATTTTCTATAAAAGAAAGAAAGAAAGAAAGATTTTCTATACAAGAAAGAAAGAAAGAAAGAAAGAAAGATTTTCTATAAAAGAAAGAAAGAAAGAAAGATTTTCTATAAAAGAAAGAAAGAAAGAAAGATTTTCTATAAAAGAAAGAAAGAAAGAAAGAAAGATTTTCTATAAAAGAAAGAAAGAAAGATTTTCTATAAAAGAAAGAAAGAAAGATTTTCTATAAAAGAAAGAAAGAAAGAAGAATTTTCTATAAAAGAAAGAAAGAAGAATTTTCTATAAAAGAAAGAAAGAAAGAAGAATTTTCAATATGGCTGCACGATTTTTTTTTCTCGCATATACTTTACCTTATGATTAAATTTTTATAATTCTAAAGATTTTTTTCTAAGGGAATTGGTCAGATAATACTCTTCTGTTGTTAATAGTTTGTTACCCAAAGATGGTCGGAGAGTAAAACAGACTTTATGATTTACTAATTACCAAATCTTTCTTTTTCTGGTGAAGGTCAGATGAAAGAAGATTCTTAGAAGACTAAAAAAAAAAATGAATCCGCTTTTTATTTCTTTATTTTCTTTTTCGCGCTCTAATTAGTTATATTGCGTAATTATCTGTATAAGTCAACAATTAATGACAGTAAATATTTAGGTTGTGAGTAGTGATACCTAATCAAAGAAAGAAACAGGTTGTTATCAGTTGAATTGTAATTAAATGCAGATGATGATGATGATGATGATGATGAGGTGTGGTGCATGTAAATAGGTGAGAGGAAGATGCCAAGATGAATTGGTGAAAATTTATACCCTAAACGAAAACTGTTGCGTCCTGTCAGCAGGGGCTTCAATACACCTACTACATCCTCTGCAGAGTGGTAAAATAAACCCCACCACCCAGTAAAAAGTTTTTTTTTTGGGGGGGGGAGGGGTCCTGGGTATAGCACTAAATTGCATCAGATGGTGGTGAGGTTCCAGGTCTGTGGAGTGTGGAGTAGCTCTTCATTGCCATTACTCCCAAGTTAACTCTGATCCAGATTGTTAGTACTTGTTAGGGTCTTATATATTGGTCAATTAGATACGTTTGAGATAATGTTTAAAATTATTGTAAACTTTATTAATACATTGGCTCTTTAAAAAATGATATTGCAACTAACTATGAAGGGTTTACCTGTTTAAAATGATTGTCAACTTTATTAATACATTGACTCTTAAAACATTGATATTGCAAACTAACTATGAAGGGTTTACCTGGTTAAAATGATTGGGAACTTTATTAATACATTGGCTCTTAAAACATTGATATTGCAACTAACTATGAAGGGTTTACCTGTTTAAAATTATTGTAAACTTTATTAATACATTGGCTCCTTAAAAATGATATTGCAACTAACTATGAAGGGTTTACCTGTTTAAAATGATTGTCAACTTTATTAATACATTGGCTCTTAAAACATTGATATTGCAAACTAACTATGAAGGGTTTACCTGGTTAAAATGATTGGGAACTTTATTAATACATTGGCTCTTAAAACATTGAAGGGTTTACCTGTTTAAAAGGATTGTGAACTTTATTAATACATTGGCTCTTGAAACATTGATATTGCAACTAACTATGAAGGGTTTACCTGTTTAAAATGATTGTCAACTTTATTAATACATTGGCTCTTGAAACATTGATATTGCAACTAACTATGAAGGGTTTACCTGGTTAAAATGATTGTAAACTTTATTAATACATTGGCTCTTAAAACATTGATATTGCAACTAAGTATGAAGGGTTTACCTGTTTAAAATGATTGTGAACTTTATTAATACATTGGCTCTTGAAACATTGATATTGCAACTAACTATGAAGGGTTTACCTGTTTAAAAGGATTGTGAACTTTATTAATACATTGGCTCTTAAAACATTGATATTGCAACTAACTATGAAGGGTTTACCTGTTTAAAAGGATTGTGAACTTTATTAATACATTGGCTCTTAAAACATTGATATTGCAACTAACTATGAAGGGTTTACCTGTTTAAAAGGATTGTGAACTTTATTAATACATTGGCTCTTAAAACATTGATATTGCAACTAACTATGAAGGGTTTACCTGTTTAAAAGGATTGTGAACTTTATTAATACATTGGCTCTTAAAACATTGATATTGCAACTAACTATGAAGGGTTTACCTGTTTAAAAGGATTGTGAACTTTATTAATACATTGGCTCTTAAAACATTGATATTGCAACTAACTATGAAGGGTTTACCTGTTTAAAAGGATTGTGAACTTTATTAATACATTGGCTCTTAAAACATTGATATTGCAACTAACTATGAAGGGTTTACCTGTTTAAAAGGATTGTCAACTTTATTAATACATTGGCTCTTGA
>CM042179.1:33389804-33412304 GCA_023376005.1 Doryteuthis pealeii | reverse complement strand
TAGTTTTTCTGGAAGAGTAGAGAGAGAGAGAGAGAGAAATGGGAGAATTTGAAATGTATTTGCATGTTAGATTTTATAAGCAGTGACCTGTAACTTAAATTAAGTCAAACTTTTCTTTTCCTAGAAATCTTACAAAATGATTTTAATGTTTTGTCCGTACCGTATTTATTTTTTAAAAATTTAATTCGCTTCGCAAACTCACTTTTCCCTAATCTCAATTATTTACCCAGAGCTCAATGGATGACCCAACGGTTCACATTTAGTGTGTGTGTGTGTGTATATATATATATATACAATTCTATAAGTGATGTTTGTATTAATTCCTGACCACTGACAATACCATTCTTACTGATTTTTTTTAATGCATTTCTATAATAAAATCATTACCGGGTAAACTTCAAACACACAATTCTTAATTGTGTGTGCAATCAATAAGTTGTATTCCTTTTTATGGTCCTTAGAAAATTTCAAAAAGTATGAAAATAGTTTTCACATGAAATTATAAAAAGTAACATTGATCATTATTTAAAGATTTCATAATTTTTGGCATGACACAGAAAAAAAAGTAATGTATGTGAAAGATAGTCAACTGTATTCATTTGGGAATAAGGTGAGTTTTCTCACTCCCCAATGATACCTGCATTGGAAAAATAAGGTTTAAAAGGTTTGGCTTCAGGTTACCTTCACTGCATGTAATAAAAGACAAAAAAGGTAATTGCTTTACTTAGGCTTTATTCAATATAACTTAACTTTGGTCCAGTTAAGGTGAAGATTCTTTCATATTTATAGTGAACTGATCCAGGGGCAGACAACTATGCTTGACTACATCTTACTGTGCTTTTAACCACAACTAAAAAAGTAATGGGTGATAATTTTAACAAATGCTTTTTTATCTGGATTCCCCTTTTTTATCATTTTGTTTTATATCAAAGTTTGTTTTTTGTTATACAAACAAATTTTCTCATTTGTCTTCTGCATTCTTTGTATATTTTGTGGCCGAATTTAAAATTTAAAAAAATCTCTACAAACATATTAAAATATAATGGATAGTGTGAACCTATTGATTGGCTATTTACACATTTGTGTTCATGCTGATTGTCTGTTAGTCAACATAAAAAACTTCATTTTTTTGCTTCAGATTGAAGACCAGTTTTTGTGTTCAACTCCATGATTACTTCAGAAAAAAATTACTAGATATTTTTTCTGATTAACATTTTCTTGTAAATGCATTCAAAAATACTTGGTTGATATTATGCTATAATAATCTATTAAAATAAATAAACCTTATACAGAATATACAAGTGCATCTAATTACGCAGAATCCAGAATCCGCAGGTTCTTTTAAGTATGTATCCAGAATCTACAGGTCTTCTTAGATTCACATGATCCGGAATCTACAGGTCTGTTTAGATGCACATGATCCGGAATCTACAGGTCTTTTTAAATGCACATGATCCGGAATCTACAGGTCTTTTTAGATGCACATTATCTGGAATCTACAGGCCTGTTTAGATGCACATAATCTGGAATCTACAGATCTGTTTAGATGTACATGATCTGGAATCTACAGGTCTGTTTAGATGCACATGATCCGGAATCTACAGGTCTTTTTAGATGCACATGATCCGGAATCTACAGGTCTGTTTAGTTGCACATTATCCGGAATCTACAGGTCTTTTTAGATGCACATGATCTGGAATCTACAGGTCTTTTTAGATGCACATGATCCGTAATCTACAGGTCTGTTTAGATGCACATGATCTGGAATCTACAGGTCTGTTTAGATGCACAAGATGCACATGATCTGGAATCTACAAGTCTTTTTAGATGCACATGATCCAGAATCTACAGGTCTTTTTAGATGCACATGATCCGGAATCTACAGGTCTTTTTAGATGCACATGATCTGGAATCTACAGGTCTGTTTAGATGCACATGATCTGGAATCTACAAGTCTTTTTAGATGCACATGATCCGGAATCTACAGGTCTTTTTAGATGCACATGATCCAGAATCTACAGGTCTTTTAGATGCACATGATCTGGAATCTACAGGTCTGTTTAGATGCACATGATCTGGAATCTACAGGTCTGTTTAGATGCACATGATCCGGAATCTACAGGTCTGTTTAGATGCACATGATCCGGAATCTACAGGTCTGTTTAGATGCACATGATCCGGAATCTACAGGCCTTTTTAGATGCACATGATCTGGAATCTACAGGTCTTTTTAGATGCACATGATCTGGAATCTACAGGCCTGTTTAGATGCACATGATCTGGAATCTACAGGCCTTTTTAGATGCACATGATCCAGAATCTACAGGCCTTTTTAGATGCACATTGATATTGCAACTAAGTATGAAGGGTTTACCTGTTTAAAATGATTGTCAACTTTATTAATACATTGGCTCTTAAAACATTGAAGGGTTTACCTGTTTAAAATGATTGTGAACTTTATTAATATATTGGCTCTTAAAACATTTATATTACAACTAACTATGAAGGGTTTACCTGTTTAAAATGATTGTGAACTTTATTAATACATTGGCTCTTAAAACATTGATATTGCAACTAACTATGAAGGGTTTACCTGTTTAAAAGGATTGTCAACTTTATTAATACATTGGCTCTTAAAACATTGATATTGCAACTAACTATGAAGGGTTTACCTGTTTAAAATGATTGTCAACTTTATTAATACATTGGCTCTTAAAACATTGTGATAAAAAGTAATAAAAAGCAAGTAGAAATAGGAAGATGAAGGATAACACGAGTGAAAATTATTAATAATAATGATTGACATAGCTTCATCTAAAAAAGTATGAGTTGTGATAAAAAGCAAGTAGAATTAGGAAGATGAAGGATAATACTAGTGAAAATTATTAATAATAATGATTGACAGAACTTCATCTAAAAAGGTTTCAGTTGTGATAAAAAGCAAGTAGAATTAGGAAGATGAAGGATAATACTAGTGAAAATTATTAATAATAATGATTGACAGAACTTCATCTAAAAAAGTATGAGTTGTGATAAAAAGCAAGTAGAATTAGGAAGATGAAGGATAATACTAGTGAAAATTATTAATAATAATGATTGACAGAACTTCATCTAAAAAAGTATGAGTTGTGATAAAAAGCAAGTAGAATTAGGAAGATGAAGGATAATACTAGTGAAAATTATTAATAATAATGATTGACAGAACTTCATCTAAAAAGGTTTCAGTTGTGATAAAAAGCAAGTAGAATTAGGAAGATGAAGGATAATACTAGTGAAAATTATTAATAATAATGATTGACAGAACTTCATCTAAAAAAGTATGAGTTGTGATAAAAAGCAAGTAGAATTAGGAAGATGAAGGATAATACTAGTGAAAATTATTAATAATAATGATTGACAGAGCTTCATCTAAAAAGTATGAGTTGTGATAAAAAGCAAGTAGAATTAGGAAGATGAAGGATAATACTAGTGAAAATTATTAATAATAATGATTGACAGTTTTACCTAAGAGACTGTGATTTGAAAACAATGAAATAAAATTATTTAAAAAAAAGTTATTCCATGCAAACATTTTTTCAAAACCAAATACATCCATTGCTACTGGGTGTGAAAATGAAAAGTAACAATGAGAATTTCCTCCAATCTTTTTCTTTTCTTGCATAAAGATTTTGACAATTTTCTACAAAGTCCAAACTTTTTTCCTCATGTTCTATTTATTTATTTATAATTCTCTATGACAAGGAAGGGAAACCATTTAAAGGCTACTTTCAATTTTGTTGTCTACTAAATTGTTAGTTTGTTTACAAAAAAATCTAAAGTTTAAATTTTTATTTAATAACTTGTGTCTAATTCTGCCCCTGGCGGAAGGGTTTGATTCTACCCCTGGCAGAAGGGTTTGATTCTTCCCCTGGCAGAGGGATTTGATTCTACCCCTGGCAGAAGGGTTTGATTCTGCCACTGGCAGAAGGGTTTGATTCTGGCAGAAGGGTTGATTCTACCACTGGCAGAAGGGTTTGATTCTACCACTGGCAGAAGGGTTTGATTCTGCCACTGGCAGAAGGGTTTGATTCTACCCCTGGCAGAAGGGTTTGATTCTACCCCTAGCAGAAGGGTTTGATTCTGCCACTGGCAGAAGGGTTTGATTCTACCCCTGGCAGAAGGGTTTGATTCTACCCCTGGCAGAAGGGATTTGATTCTACCCCTGGCAGAAGGGTTTGGCAGAAGGGATTTGATTCTACCCCTGGCAGAAGGGTTTGATTCTACCACTGGCTGAAGGGTTTGATTCTACCACTGGCAGAAGGGTTTGATTCTACCACTGGCAGAAGGGTTTGATTCTACCACTGGCATTTGATAAATGCATTCAATAAAATCTAAAGTTTAGATTTTTATTAAGAAACTTGGTCCAAATTTACTTAATAAATAAAATAAATAATTACTTGGTGTCATTGATCTCTAATATTATTGTTTTATTTTCCAACATATTAAAATCAATTCTATGAATGATTTTATTTAGAAATGAATAAGAATATAATTAAAATAAGTGTAATCTTTTTATATGTGTTCTTATTTAATTTTGTTAGTGTTTCTAATTCAATGTATTTCATTACATTAAAACTTAAATATTTATGCTTGAAGGGTGAATATTCTTGCTAGTATCAATAATTATAATTCGGAACTGAAAAGCTTTAATAATATTCTAATTACATTTTTATTAGGTTGAATCTTATGATTAAACATTAGGAAATCAGGTTCTTAAGTGAAGGTGAATATTTTAATTGATCTTGGAAGTCCTTGGTTGTTTGGCCTCATATGCTGAGGGGTAAGGCTGTTGGCCATGGGTGGCGACCCGTGATGCTTAAGAATAGAACCCAGGTGGATGAGCTGTTCATGACTTGCAATACTCCACTTTGGCCCTTTCTTGGGCTAGATGGGCAGTCAGAGAGGTTCCTCTTCTGGAGGTTTTGGGAATGTGGAGCACCCCTTCATCACCATTACTCCCTGGTCCACTCTAACCCGGAGTGGTAGTACCTGTTAGGGTCCCATCTATGGGTTAAATAGAACAATTTATTTATTTTAAAAAATTGAGTATCCATTAAAAATGAATTTATTTCAAAACTTTATCGGCATTAAATGACCCACTGAAGTTGATGTACCATAAAACAAACCAAAGCAAACCTGTACAGCTGTGTATTTATCCACGCCCTCCACCACAAGCAGGATGCGACATCAGGTCAATTTTTAAGCTGAGTTAAACAGGTTTGAATTCAGAATTTTTCTTCTCCAACATTGGTTGTCTAAGTTAAGGAGCCCAGTCTGCCCTACTATTTACCCTTGATATATATTTACCAACCTCTCCCCACGAGAAGAATGTGACACATAGTCAATTTTAAACAGAGTTTTAACAGGTTTGAATTCAGTTTTCTCTCTAGACCATATCAAGGTTGGAGTCCAGTCTGACCTACTATTTACACATAGCTGGAGGGAAGATAATTGGATTCATACATTTCCCAACATATTAGTGCTATGTGAAATGCAAACAGCCTCGTCCAAGAATTGAACTCAGGTGGCCATTTCTATTTAATACGAAAATAACCATTATGCTAAGTGTGCCTCTTGTGTGTGTGTGTGTGACTGCATTAAATTATTGAAGTTAAGTGCAAAAAAAAAAAAAGAGAAGTAAAATGAACTTGTATTTGAATTTGTATCCTGCTTCCAAAGAGAAGCTTTCCAGTTAATATAAGCACACCTTGGTTAGGCAACCTATTTGGAAAAAGAAAACTCTAAATTAAAACCTGGAAAACTCCACTTTAGAAATTGACCTAGTATTGGATTCTGTTTGTGGCAGAGGGCTTGGGTGAACAGACTACTTTATTTAGCTTTAATACGGTAACCAGTCCAGGAGAAGGAAAACATTGATTTCAGGGCTATTAAAATTCCACTTAAAAATTGACCTTGTTTCACTTTCTGATCGTGATGGAAGGGTTGGGTATAAACATACTCGTATCTTTGCACATTAAAAACATACGTACAATTATTTTTTATGTATTTAATACTACACATTGCTTTTAATTAGAACTTAACACAAGCTTAAGTGTACAATCTTATCAAGATGGTATGCGCGCACTATTCGGCGCAATATTAACACATACATGTGTACAGTGTACAAACTTGTATGAAAACTTATACAAATGTATTTACTGTGTGCAAATTATATATATATATATATATATATATATATATATATATATATATTATTATCGTTTTTAAAAATAAAAATTATTTAGCTTCCCTTTGCAACCCTAAATTCGGTACCCTCATCTCCCTTTCATTTCTCCACCCTCACTAGTCTGTTGTTGCAAAAAGAAAAGGTTATAACGCATAGATAACAGACAGACAGACGGACGGACTGACAAGCTGGTGGACAGAAGTAGCAGCAGCAGCAGCAGCAAGGAAAAGGCAAACTGTGTGTAAGCAGCAGCAGCAGCTATTCCGAACAGGAAGTCAGAATATACTACATTCCGATTCCTGTTGGTTTGATTTATCCATACAAGAAGGAAGTGAGAATGGAGGAGACGGTGGGTTGGGAAGGGCTGGAGTGGAGTGGAGTGTCCTTCTGGGTGGAGGATGAGAAGAGGTGTGCGTCCCGGTGGGGTGGTTTGGAGTATGTAAAAATGAAAAAAGAAAAAAAAAAAGAAAGAAAGGAAAAGAAGAAAAAACGGGGTGGAACTGGAGCAGAGAATTTTGTGGGGGTGGGGGAGTGTTTCATAGTATGTGCGTGTGTGTAAGCGGACACACTTTTATTAAATGGCCTGGGATAGAAAAAAAATGGGGTTATAACTTATGTGTGCGCTAACATACATATATGCACACACGCACGCGCACACAGACACACACACACACATATATATATATATATATTATCTCCGATATTGCGTATATATGTTCTGTTTTATATGCGTGTGCGAAAAGAAAGAGAGTTGTGTGCTATGTGTATGTATATACATTTCATTATGTGTATCACTTATTGTAGGCATGTGTGTCAAAATATGTGGTTTTGTATGCATGTGAATGATAGCTTCGATTTTGTATATGAAGCCTCTGTGTGTGCGTGCGTGTGTAGTGTATCTAACTAACTAATTAACTAGATGCAGATAAGCATCTAGTTAAATAGACTCACACATACATGCGCACGCACACACACACACACACATATATGGGTTGCCAGTTAGTTGTGTAGAGAGAGAGGGGGGCGAGAGAGAGATGCATGTACGTTTAAACTGATAGATAAGTAGGTAGGTAGGTTGATAGTTAACTTATGCAAGAAGATAGGTTGGTATGTGGGTAATCATGCATAGTCCAGCAAATAGTTAGGTAAACATGTTTGTAGGTTGGTAGGTAAGAAAAAGCAGCTGAAACTTTCACTACTAGAGGTATGCCTCTTATGTGCTGCTGCTGCTGTTACTGCTGCTGCTATCAAATTCTGTGCTCATTTTTTTAAAACTCCCACTTACCGAACCCTAAAGAGTGAAATGGGTGGGTTTTAGAAATTGGGAAAAGCCGTACAATTTTATTTTTGTTATGTTGGGTCCTTGTTGCAATATATTATTGATTTAAAAAATGACTTAAAAGTTTGTTTTTTGTTGTTGTTTTTTTCTTTTAAAGACCATTGGTTATCAACGTATTTTGCTGATGGCTCCCCTCTGATATGTAATTTACCCTTGTGGCCGTTATTAAAAAATGTATATTTATTTTTAAGATGCATACAAACCGCAGTTCGCGTGGTTAATGAGCTAAAGCTAGCAGGCAATAGTTAGTGAGTTTGGTTCTCACTGTGTACTCCATACTCATTGGCCTTGTGCCAAACCCAGCTTAGTAAATGACTACTTCTGTAACACCCTTCCCAATATCCCATTTATTTCATGCGCCCGCATTAAACCCCCAGAAATGTGACCTGACCTTAGAGGAGCTACCATTACCCCCCGACTGAGAACTTTATTATCGTGCATATTTGGGGGAAAAGTTTGTGCAAGAAGCAAAGTTTAGAATGAAAGCCGACTGTATGAGAAATAAGTCAATTTGTTTGGAAATTAGGTTTTATAACCCCCCCTCTCTCTCTCTCTCTCTCTCTCTCTCTCTCTCTCTCTCTCTCTCTCTCTCTCTCTCTCTCTCGTGTGTGTGAACGCTATTAACGGCTAAAGTTTATCTCTTTTTCTTTTTTTTTTTTTTTTTTTTTTTCTTTTCATATTTATATTGAATATCATTCAGAAATTACAACACCACATTACCAATGCCCCGATGATGGTTTAATATGCAAACTGAAACGTTTAAAGTTGGTTAATACTTTTAACTATAATAGAATCATCATCTGAAAACTGTTTGTTTCCCATATCATATATATATATATATATATATATATATATATATATATATATATATATATATATGGACTGGCAAAATGCGTAAGGGGATGTAATAAAATTTAAAAAATAAAAATTTTCAAACTATTACCAAAAATCAGGCAATTGTCCAATTTTAATGAAATTTTCACAACCTTATTCTTTGATGACTCAATAGCTTATTTTATTTAAAAGAAACTTGGAAAAATTTTTTATCAATTCAGAATGTAGGGGAGTGGCCTTTGATCATTTGAAGAAAATATTTTCCGGACCCTAATTTTTGCATTTCTAGAAAGATAAAATTCTGAAGAACATATAGAACATTTTTAAAATAATTCAATGTCCGAAAAGTGATTTGAAAATGTAAGTTATTTTCTTAAAACTCAAAACATAATTTATGTAGCATGATAGTTCTTTTTCTTTACAAAAGACTAAAGGGACATAAGTTATCCCCCCCACACACACTTTTTTTTTTAAATATCCAGATTTTTAGTCTATGACTTGAATTAACTGTCCACTGTGCGTACCCTTGTTGTGTTGTTATTTTTTATTACGTATTTTGACAACGCAATGTAACTTTTTTTGTAGGGAATTTTTCCACATCTAGGCTTCCATAACTTTGCGAAATCCTAAATTAAAAATTATTTATAAATTTTGAGAAAGGGTGATAACTCAAACCATGGGTTAGTTCCATTGTTGCCAGTACCATACCTGTGTGTGTGTGTGTGTGTGTGTGTGTGTGTGTGTGTGTGTGTGAGGTTGGTGTTGTGTGATGGTCATCGTCGTAAAAAATGGACCGGGCTGTTTGCTTTTCACATAATACTAATACCCTTGGGAAAGGTATGCATCGAACTATTCTCCCTCCAGCTATGGATAAATAGTAGGACAGACTGAGCTCTTTAACCTTGGTATGGCAACCAGTCTAGAAGAAGAAAAACTCTGAATTGAAACCTGTTAGACTCTGTTTAAGAAATGTTTCATGCCCTACTCATGTGGAGAGGTTGATATATATATATATATATATATATATATATATATATTATATATATATATATATAATTTCTGTGTGTATTAAATTTCATTGAATTTTTCGGGGGGGGGGGCACCCCATTCAAACTAGCTATAGAACATTCTAAATAAGACTCCTTCACTATCCCCCCTCCCCCCAAAAAAAATCAAATGGTATCCAGGTTATGATTTAAAATATTTCATATATAAATATTTGCAAATAACTTATAAGAAACTTCACAAAAAAATGTAAATATAAACATACAATATATCCAATTTCTTAAAATAGATAAATCCCCATGAAATAACCCTGGACAGGTTGGCATGTCATTAAAATAAATCTAAAGCATTCTCTAGTGTTTTGTTTTATTTTTTATGTTTTTTTTTGTTTTTTTAGTTGTAGAAACAGTATGTATTTACATAACCCCTCCACACTAGTAGGGTGCAAACAAGCTGGGTTTTTTTTTCTTTTTTGAGTGGAAATTTACAGGTTTGAATTAAGTTTTCTTTCTCTAAAACTGGTTGTCATGCTAAGAACCTAGTCTGCCCGACTATTTACCCATAGAAGAAAGGAGAATAGTTAGATTACTATTGTTCCCAAGGGTATTAGCTTTATGTAAAATGCAAACTGCCTCATTCAAGGTTTGAACTCTTTGTTGTGTCCATTTCCTACAATAATAACCATTTCACCATGAGCGTAAGTAACATATGACAATATGGTTATTATTGTAGGAATGGACCACAACAAAGAGTCAAACCTTGAATGAGGCAGTTTGCATTTTACATAAAGCAATACCCTTGGGACATAGTATCTAACTATTCTCCTTTCTTCTATGGGTAATAGTCGGGCAGACTAGGTTCTTAGCATGACACCAGTTTTAGAGAAAGAAAACTTAATTCAAACTGTAATTTCCACTCAAAAAAGAAAAAAAAAACCCAGCTTGTTGCACCCTACTAGTGTGGAGGGGTATGTAAATACATACTGTTTCTAACAATAAAAAAACAAAAAAAACATAAATAAACAAAACAACTAGAGATGCTTTAGATTTATTTTAATGACATGCCAACCTGTCCAGGGTTATTTCATGGGGATTTATCTATTTTAAGAAATTTGGATATATTGTATGTTATATTTACATTTTTTGTGAGTTTCTTATAAGTTATTTGCAATATTATATATGAAAATTTTAAATCATAACCTGGATACCAATTTGATTTTTTTTGGGGGGAGGGGGATAGTGAAGGAGTCTTATTTAGAATGTTCTATAGCTAGTTTGAATGGGGTGCCCCCCCCCCGAAAATTCAATGAAATTTAATACACACAGAAAATTATATATATAATATATATATATATATATATATATATATATATATAATATTATATCAACCTCTCACATGAGTAGGGCATGAAACATTTCTTAAACAGAGTCTAACAGTTTCAATTCAGAGTTTTTTCTTCTTCTAGACTGGTTGGCCATACCAAGGTTAAAGAGCTCAGTCTGTCCTACTATTTTTATCCATAGCTGGAGGGAGAATAGTTCGATGCTACCTTTCCCAAGGGTATTAGTATTGTGAAAAGCAAACAGCCCGGTCCATTTTTTACGACGATGACCATCACACAACACCAACCTCCACACACACACACACACACACACACACACACACACACACACAGGTATGGTACTGGCAACAATGGAATAACCCATGGTTTGAGTTATCACCCTTTCTCAAAATTTATAAATAATTTTTTAATTTAGGATTTCGCAAAGTATGAAGCCTAGATGTGGAAATTCCCTACAAAAAAAGTTACATTGCGTTGTCAAAATACGTAATAAAAAATAACAACACAACAAGGGTACGCACAGTGGACAGTTAATTCAAGTCATAGACTAAAAATCTGGATATTTAAAAAAAGTGTGTGTGGGGGGGATAACTTATGTCCCTTTAGTCTTTTGTAAAGAAAAAGAACTATCATGCTACATAAATTATGTTTTGAGTTTTAAGAAATAACTAATTTTCAAATCACTTTTTCGGACATTGAATTATTTTTAAAATGTTCTATTGTTCTTCAGATTTTATCTTTCTAGAAATGCAAAATTAGGGTCCGGAAATATTTTTCTTCAAATGATAAAAGGCCACTCCCCTACATTCTGAATTGATAAAAATTTTTCCAAGTTTCTTTTAAATAATAAGCTATTGAGTCATCAAAGAATAAGGTTGTGAAAATTTCATTAAATTGGACAATTGCCTGATTTTTGGTAATAGTTTGAAAATTTTTATTTTTTAAATTTTATTACATCCCTTACGCATTTTGCAGTCCATATATATATATATATATATATATATATATTATATTATATATATATATATATATATAATATATATAATATATATATATATATATATGATATGGGAAACAAACAGTTTTTCAGATGATGATACCTATTATAGTTAAAAGTATTAACCAACTTTAAACGTTCAGTTTGCATATTAAACCATCATCGGGCATTGGTAATGTGGTGTTGTAATTTCTGAATGATATTCAATATAAAAATATGAAAAGAAAAAAAAAAAAAAAAAAAGAAAAAGAGATAAACTTTAGCCGTTAATAGCGTTCACAACACGAAAGAGAGGAGAGAGAGAGAGGAGAGAGAGAGAGAGAGAGAGAGAGAGAGAGAGAGAGGAGGGGGGGTTATAAAACCTAATTCCAAACAATTGACTTATTTCTCATACAGTCGGCTTTCATTCTAAACTTTGCTTCTTGCACAAACTTTCCCAAAATATGCACGATAATAAAGTTCTCAGTCGGGGTAATGGTAGCTCCTCTAAGGTCAGGTCACATTTCTGGGGGTTTAATGCGGGCGCATGAAATAAATGGGATATTGGAAGGGTGTTACAGAAGTAGTCATTACTAAGCTGGGTTTGGCACAAAGGCCAATGAGTATGGAGTACACAGTGAGAACCAAACTCACTAACTATTGCCTGCTAGCTTTAGCTCATTAACCACGCGAACTGCGGTTTGTATGCATCTTAAAAATAAATATACATTTTTAAAATAACGGCCAAAGGGTAAATTACATATCAGAGGGGAGGCCATCAGCAAAATACGTTGATAACCATGGTCTTTAAGAAAAAAACAAAAAAAAAAACAAACTTTTAAGTCATTTTTTAAATCAATAATATATTGCAACAAGGACCCAAACATAACAAAATAAATTGTACGGCTTTTCCCAATTTCTAAAACCCACCCATTTCACTCTTTAGGGTTCGGTAAGTGGGAGTTTTTAAAAAAATGAGCACAGAATTTGATAGCAGCAAGCAGTAACAGCAGCAGCAGCACATAGAGGCATACTCTAGTAGTGAAAGTTTCCAGCTGCTTTTTCTTACCTACCAACCTACAAACATGTTTACCTAACTATTTGCTGGACTATGCATGATTACCCACATACCAACCTATCTTCTTGCATAAAGTTAACTATCACCTACCTACTACTTATCTATCAGTTTAAACGTACATGCATCTCTCTCTCGCCCCCCTCTCTCTCTACACAACTAACTGGCAACCATATATGTGTGTGTGTGTGTGTGCGTGCGCATGTATGTGTGAGTCTATTTAACTAGATGCTTATCTGCATCTAGTTAATTAGTTAGTTAGATAACACTACACACGCACGCACACACAGAGGCTTCATATACAAAATCGAAGCTATCATTCACATGCATACAAAACCACATATTTTGACACACATGCCTACAATAAGTGATACACATAATGAAATGTATATACATACACATAGCACACAATCTCTTTCTTTTCGCACACGCATTAAAACAGAACATATATACGCAATATCGGAGATAATATATATATATTATATATGTGTGTGTGTGTGTCTGTGTGCGCGTGCGTGTGTGCATATATGTATGTTAGCGCACACATAAGTTATAACCCCATTTTTTTTCTATCCAGGCCATTTAATAAAAAGTGTGTCCGCTTACACACACCACCATACTATGAAACACTCCCACCCCCACAAATTCTCTGCTCCAGTTCCACCCGTTTTTTCTTCTTTTCCTTTCTTTCTTTTTTTTTTCTTTTTTTTTTTACATACTCCAAAACCACCCCACCGGGACGCACACCTCTTCTCATCCTCCACCAGAAGGACACTCTCCACTCCACTCCAGCCCTTCCAACCCACCGTCTCCTCCATTCTCACTTCCTTCTTGATGGATAAATCAAACCAACAGGAATCGGAATGTAGTATATTCTGACTTCCGTTCGGAATAGCTGCTGCTGCTGCTTACACACAGTTTGCCTTTTCCTTGCTGCTGCTGCTGCTGCTACTTCTGTCCACCACTTTGCAGTCCGTCCGTCTGTCTGTCTGTTATCTATGCGTTATAACCTTTTCTTTTTGCAACAACAGACTAGTGAGGGTGGAGAAATGAAAGGGAGATGAGGGTACCGAATTTAGGGTTGCAAAGGGAAGCTAAATAAATTTTTATTTTTAAAAACGATATAATATATATATATATATATATATATATTATTATATATATATAATTTGCACACAGTAAACATTTGTATAAGTTTTCATACAAGTTTGTACACTGTAACACATGTATGTGTTAATATTGCGCCGAATAGTGGCGCGCATACCATCTTGATAAGATTGTACACTTAAGCTTGTGTTAAGTTCTAATTAAAAGCAATGTGTAGTATTAAATACATAAAAAATAATGTACGTATGTTTTTAATGTGCAAAGATACGAGTATGTTTATACCCAACCTTCCATCACGATCAGAAAGTGAAACAAGGTCAATTTTTTAAGTGGAATTTTAATAGCCCTGAAATCAATGTTTTCCTTCTCCTGGACTGGTTACCGTATTAAAGCTAAAATAAAGTAGTCTGTTCACCCAAGCCCTCTGCACAAACAGAATCCAATACTAGGTCAATTCTTTAAAGTGGAGTTTTCCAGGTTTTAATTTAGGTTTTCTTTTTCCAATAGGTTTGCCTAACCAAGGTGTGCTTATATTAACTGGAAAGCTTCTCTTTGGAAGCAGGATACAAATTCAATACAAGTTCATTTTACTTCTCTTTTTTTTTTTTTTGCACTTAACTTCAATAATTTAATGCAGTCACACACACACACACAAGAGGCACATTAGCATAATGGTTATTTCGTATTAAATAGAAATGGCCACCTGAGTTCAATTCTTGGACGAGGCTGTTTGCATTTCACTATAGCACTAATATGTTGGGAAATGTATGAATCCAATTATCTTCCCTCCAGCTATGTGTAAATAGTAGGTCAGACTGGACTCCAACCTTGATATGGTCTAGAGAGAAACTGAATTCAACCTGTTAAACTCTGTTTAAAATTGACTATGTGTCACATTCTTCTCGTGGGAGAGGTTGGTAAATATATATCAAGGGTAAATAGTAGGGCAGACTGGGCTCCTTAACTTAGACACCAATGTTGGGAAAGAAAAATTCTGAATTCAAACCTGTTTAACTCAGCTTAAAAATTGACGCTGATGTCGCATCTGCTTGTGGTGGAGGGCGTGGATAAATACACAGCTGTACAGGTTTGCTTTGGTTTGTTTTATGGTACATCAACTTCAGTGGGTCATTTAATGCCGATAAAGTTTTGAAATAAATTCATTTTTAATGGATACTCAATTTTTTAAAATAAATAAATTGTTCTATTTAACCCATAGATGGGACCCTAACAGGTACTACCACTCCGGGTTAGAGTGGACCAGGGAGTAATGGTGATGAAGGGGTGCTCCACATTCCAAACCTCCAGAAGAGGAACCTCTCTGACTGCCCATCTAGCCCAAGAAAGGGCCAAAGTGGAGTATTGCAAGTCATGAACAGCTCATCCACCTGGGTTCTATTCTTAAGCATCACGGGTCGCACCCATGGCCAACAGCCTTACCCCTCAGCATATGAGGCCAAACACCCAAGGACTTCCAAGATCAATTAAAATATTCACCTTCACTTAAGAACCTGATTTCCTAATGTTTAATCATAAGATTCAACCTAATAAAATGTAATTAGAATATTATTAAAGCTTTTCAGTTCCGAATTTAATTATTGATACTAGCAAGAATATTCACCCTTCAAGCAATAAATATTTAAGTTTTAATGTAATGAAATACATTGAATTAGAAACACTAACAAAATTAAATAAGAACACATATAAAAAGATTACACTTATTTTAATTATATTCTTATTCATTTCTAAATAAAATCATTCATAGAATTGATTTTAATATGTTGGAAAATAAAACAATAATATTAGAGATCAATGACACCAAGTAATTATTTATTTTATTTATTAAGTAAATTTGGACCAAGTTTCTTAATAAAAATCTAAACTTTAGATTTTATTGAATGCATTTATCAAATCCCTTCTGCCAGTGGTAGAATCAAACCCTTCTGCCAGTGGTAGAATCAAACCCTTCTGCCAGTGGTAGAATCAAACCCTTCAGCCAGTGGTAGAATCAAACCCTTCTGCCAGGGGTAGAATCAAATCCCTTCTGCCAGTGGTAGAATCAAACCCTTCTGCCAGGGGTAGAATCAAATCCCTTCTGCCAGGGGTAGAATCAAACCCTTCTGCCAGTGGCAGAATCAAACCCTTCTGCAGGGGTAGAATCAAACCCTTCTGCCAGGGGTAGAATCAAACCCTTCTGCCAGTGGCAGAATCAAACCCTTCTGCAGTGGCAGAATCAAACCCTTAGAATCAAACCCTTCTGCCAGTGGTAGAATCAAACCCTTCTGCCAGGGGTAGAATCAAACCCTTCTGCCAGTGGCAGAATCAAACCTTCTGCCAGGGGTAGAATCAAATCCCTCTGCAGGGGAAGATCAAACCCTTCTGCAGGGGTAGAATCAAACCCTTCCGCCAGGGGCAGAATTAGACACAAGTTATTAAATAAAAAATTTAAACTTTAGATTTTTTTGTAAACAAACTAACAATTTAGTAGACAACAAAATTGAAAGTAGCCTTTAAATGGTTTCCCTTCCTTGTCATAGAGAATTATAAATAATAAATAGAACATGAGGAAAAAAGTTTTGGACTTTGTAGAAAATTGTCAAAATCTTTATGCAAGAAAAGAAAAAATTGGAGGAAATTCTCATTGTTACTTTTCATTTTCACACCCAGTAGCAATGGATGTATTTGGTTTTGAAAAAATGTTTGCATGGAATAACTTTTTTTAAATAATTTTATTTCATTGTTTTCAAATCACAGTCTCTTAGGTAAAACTGTCAATCATTATTATTAATAATTTTCACTAGTATTATCCTTCATCTTCCTAATTCTACTTGCTTTTTATCACAACTCATACTTTTTTAGATGAAGCTCTGTCAATCATTATTATTAATAATTTTCACTAGTATTATCCTTCATCTTCCTAATTCTACTTGCTTTTTATCACAACTCATACTTTTTTAGATGAAGTTCTGTCAATCATTATTATTAAAATTTTCACTAGTATTATCCTTCATCTTCCTAATTCTACTTGCTTTTTATCACAACTGAAACCTTTTTAGATGAAGTTCTGTCAATCATTATTATTAATAATTTTCACTAGTATTATCCTTCATCTTCCTAATTCTACTTGCTTTTTATCACAACTCATACTTTTTTAGATGAAGTTCTGTCAATCATTATTATTAATAATTTTCACTAGTATTATCCTTCATCTTCCTAATTCTACTTGCTTTTTATCACAACTCATACTTTTTAGATGAAGTTCTGTCAATCATTATTATTAATAATTTTCACTAGTATTATCCTTCATCTTCCTAATTCTACTTGCTTTTTATCACAACTGAAACCTTTTTTAGATGAAGTTCTGTCAATCATTATTATTAATAATTTTCACTAGTATTATCCTTCATCTTCCTAATTCTACTTGCTTTTATCACAACTCATACTTTTTTAGATGAAGCTATGTCAATCATTATTATTAATAATTTTCACTCGTGTTATCCTTCATCTTCCTATTTCTACTTGCTTTTATTACTTTTTTATCACAATGTTTTAAGAGCCAATGTATTAATAAAGTTGACAATCATTTTAAACAGGTAAACCCTTCATAGTTAGTTGCAATATCAATGTTTTAAGAGCCAATGTATTAATAAAGTTGACAATCCTTTTAAACAGGTAAACCCTTCATAGTTAGTTGCAATATCAATGTTTTAAGAGCCAATGTATTAATAAAGTTCACAATCATTTTAAACAGGTAAACCCTTCATAGTTAGTTGTATATAAATGTTTTAAGAGCCAATATATTAATAAAGTTCACAATCATTTTAAACAGGTAAACCCTTCAATGTTTTAAGAGCCAATGTATTAATAAAGTTGACAATCATTTAAAACAGGTAAACCCTTCATACTTAGTTGCAATATCAATGTGCATCTAAAAAGGCCTGTAGATTCTGGATCATGTGCATCTAAAAAGGCCTGTAGATTCCAGATCATGTGCATCTAAACAGGCCTGTAGATTCCAGATCATGTGCATCTAAAAAGACCTGTAGATTCCAGATCATGTGCATCTAAAAAGGCCTGTAGATTCCGGATCATGTGCATCTAAACAGACCTGTAGATTCCGGATCATGTGCATCTAAACAGACCTGTAGATTCCGGATCATGTGCATCTAAACAGACCTGTAGATTCCAGATCATGTGCATCTAAACAGACCTGTAGATTCCAGATCATGTGCATCTAAAAGACCTGTAGATTCTGGATCATGTGCATCTAAAAAGACCTGTAGATTCCGGATCATGTGCATCTAAAAGACTTGTAGATTCCAGATCATGTGCATCTATGTAGATTCCAGATCATGTGCATCTAAAAAGACCTGTAGATTCCGGATCATGTGCATCTAAAAAGACCTGTAGATTCTGGATCATGTGCATCTAAAAAGACTTGTAGATTCCAGATCATGTGCATCTAAACAGACCTGTAGATTCCAGATCATGTGCATCTAAACAGACCTGTAGATTCCAGATCATGTGCATCTAAACAGACCTGTAGATTACGGATCATGTGCATCTAAAAAGACCTGTAGATTCCAGATCATGTGCATCTAAAAAGACCTGTAGATTCCGGATAATGTGCATCTAAACAGACCTGTAGATTCCGGATCATGTGCATCTAAAAAGACCTGTAGATTCCGGATCATGTGCATCTAAAGACCTGTAGATTCCAGTATAGATTCCAGATTATGTGCATCTAACAGGCCTGTAGATTCCAGATAATGTGCATCTAAAAAGACCTGTAGATTCCGGATCATGTGCATTTAAAAAGACCTGTAGATTCCGGATCATGTGCATCTAAACAGACCTGTAGATTCCGGATCATGTGAATCTAAGAAGACCTGTAGATTCTGGATACATACTTAAAAGAACCTGCGGATTCTGGATTCTGCGTAATTAGATGCACTTGTATATTCTGTATAAGGTTTATTTATTTTAATAGATTATTATAGCATAATATCAACCAAGTATTTTTGAATGCATTTACAAGAAAATGTTAATCAGAAAAAATATCTAGTAATTTTTTTCTGAAGTAATCATGGAGTTGAACACAAAAACTGGTCTTCAATCTGAAGCAAAAAAATGAAGTTTTTTATGTTGACTAACAGACAATCAGCATGAACACAAATGTGTAAATAGCCAATCAATAGGTTCACACTATCCATTATATTTTAATATGTTTGTAGAGATTTTTTTAAATTTTAAATTCGGCCACAATAATACAAAGAATGCAGAAGACAAATGAGAAAAATTTGTTTGTATAACAAAAAACAAACTTTGATATAAAACAAAATGATAAAAAAGGGGAATCCAGATAAAAAAGCATTTGTTAAAATTATCACCCATTACTTTTTTAGTTGTGGTTAAAAGCACAGTAAGATGTAGTCAAGCATAGTTGTCTGCCCCTGGATCAGTTCACTATAAATATGAAAGAATCTTCACCTTAAACTGGACCAAAGTTAAGTTATATTGAATAAAGCCTAAGTAAAGCAATTACCTTTTTGTCTTTTATTACATGCAGTGAAGGTAACCTGAAGCCAAACCTTTTAAACCTTATTTTTCCAATGCAGGTATCATTGGGGAGTGAGAAAACTCACCTTATTCCAAAATGAATACAGTTGACTATCTTTCACATACATTACTTTTTTTTTGTGTCATGCCAAAAATTATGAAATCTTTTAAATAATGATCAATGTTACTTTTTATAATTTCATGTGAAAACTATTTTCATACTTTTTGAAATTTTCTAAGGACCATAAAAGGAATACAACTTATTGATTGCACACACAATTAAGAATTGTGTGTTTGAAGTTTACCCGGTAATGATTTTATTATAGAAATGCATTAAAAAAAAATCAGTAAGAATGGTATTGTCAGTGGTCAGGAATTAATACAAACATCACTTATAGAATTGTATATATATATTATACACACACACACACACTAAATGTGAACCGTTGGGTCATCCATTGAGCTCTGGGTAAATAATTGAGATTAGGGAAAAGTGAGTTTGCGAAGCGAATTAAATTTTTAAAAAATAAATACGGTACGGACAAACATTAAAATCATTTTGTAAGATTTCTAGGAAAAGAAAAGTTTGACTTAATTTAAGTTACAGGTCACTGCTTATAAAATCTACATGCAAATACATTTCAAATTCTCCCATTTCTCTCTCTCTCTCCTCTCACTCTTCCAGACTAACAATATAACGAGTAATCATGAGATGCATAATGAAGGGGAAAGTGATAGGCAGAATGTAAAGTAAGAGACGGTCAGTTTTTTTTTACTTAATTGCAAATTATGACTAATTAGAACAAATCAAAATTTGATTTTATTTCAAACATAATTTAATCCTAAATTAAGGAATAAATTTAGTATACATTCGTGTCATTAAAACTAAACAGTAAAAACCTTTAGAAAGACAAAAGTTGATTTACTCAGCTTTAGTATAATAAATAATATATATATCTCTGCTAAGTCTAGTTCTCATGTATATATATTATTTGTATATATATATACATATATATATATATAATAATATATATATATATAATGGATTATTGTGAGAAACTAGATAAGTGGAAATAAATGAGAGACTCGTTAGATTGTTATTCATTCCAATGGACTCCAAAATGACAACATACACACACACATTGTATATATATATATATATATATATATATATATATTATATATACATACATTATATATATATACATAAACACACACACACTATATATATACAAGTATATATAATATATACATATACATACATGTATATATAATAACAATAAACCACAACACAACCATATTATATATACAGTATATATATTATACATATACCATACATGTATATATATATACATAACAACACACATATATATACAAAGTATATATATATATCTATACATACATGGTTATATATATACAAAACACACAACACATATAAATACAAAGTATATATTATATATAATATACATAAATACATGTATATATATATACATAAACACACACACACATATAATATACTAATATATATAATACACATACACATATATATATATATACATACACATATATATATATATACATACACATATATATATCATACATTATATATATAACATACACCATATATATAATTATTACATAACACATATATATATATACAATACACATATATAAATACACACATTATATATATATATCACAATACACTGATATATATAACATACACATATATATATATATACAATACATAATATATATACACAACATGGTATATATTACATACACATATATATATATTTACATACACATCATATATATACTGTTGTATACACACATAATATATTACACATATAATTTATACACACACATATATATACATACATGTATATATATAATACACACATACACATATATATATATACATACATGTATAATTAGCTTATATATATATATACATACATATATATATACATACACATATATATATATATACATGTATAAATATTATATACTACAACATATACTAATATATAATATATATACATGTATATAATATATACCAACACATATATATATATATATATTAACATGTATATATATATACAACACATAATATATACATAGATGTATATATATATACATACACATATATATAATATACATACACACATATATATTACATACATTACACAGCACATATAAATACACAATACTCATATAATACGTTAACACACATATATATATACATACACACACACATAATATATATACAATACATCACACATATACATATACAACACACACATATAACATACACACACATATACATACAACATACATATTATAAATATACACTATACAGCACAGACTCAAATACATACACACAGCTCATATATAACATATAATATATATATAATATATATAATAACACACAACACACACATATCTAATATACACACAGACTCTATAATAACACATATATACACACACACACATAAACAAAGCAACAACAACCTCAAAAGTTGTATGGAATTTTCTATTTAGCTTTACAAATCCTTGGATTGAGTAGGGACAATACGCCCCCGGCGACTCCTCATAACTGAGGATGACTCAATAAACCCTGATGTTGTCATTTACAATAATAAAACAAATGGTCATGTGATTTTTTCTGATGATCTTGTCATTCTTTAAAAAAAAAAAAAAAAGAAAAAGAAAAAAAAGAACATTCACAGACAAATGCATAGATAGATAGATAGATAGATAGATAGATCAAAACAAAGCAAGCAGCACCACAAAAGTTATAGAAATCTCTCCTGTACTTTAATAAATCAATAGGACTGGAATATATTAAGGCGTAGTGTTCACCAGGGTCCATGAAATTGAAGGTTAGGCAGAGACATCTCACTACAGCTGACTACTAAAGTGATGTTTTTTCACTGTACCATGACTAGAGTTCCTGCTGAAATGGCTTTAACTTCCTGTTTGGCTAATTAAGGGTTTAACTTGTTCTGCCTGGCTAAGTTGTTCATTGCCAGGT